>CM021104.1:334533479-334730932 GCA_007115665.2 Sequoiadendron giganteum | reverse complement strand
ATTATGAAGTATTTGTGACTGCGCTTGAGAGGCCGACTATGAGATACTTATGATTATGCATAAAAGGCCCAATAGTTAGCATGTTGTCAAACACCATAAAGGTGAATATTCTAAAAACCCATACACATCAATAATTCCATATAAAAGAGGAGACTTGGTCGAAACCTTGCTTTGATATATCTTTGGCTTAGTAAACCATAGGATGCCTTGTCATTTGGTGAATATCTGCAACAAATGAATGCATGCAATATTATGAATAGTAGGTCAATGACTGAGTCAAAATGATTAATGAGTTAAGCCAACTCATGTGAGACCAATTCAACTTGTCCTATATGTTTCATATTTGGTAAGTGATGGATTCAACAATAAGAAACTATGCCAACTCTGTAGGTGAATATTGATGCTTTGGCACCACCGTTGAATCCTATTTTCTATAGGTGTCCTTTGTGAATACAAATTGACTACAATCATGTGATGATTTGAATTAGTCTCTCATTGCTTTCAAACCACAAGGTTGATCTGTAGCTATGATTAGCTAAGTAAGATCATATATTTGTTCCACCTTTTAGGTGAGGTTTATGTGTTGTTGTGCATGCTATTTGTTGTCAAAAATCATGCCTAAACTATAGGGTGAGTGGTATCCAAATTGTTGTATAAATAGTAGAGAAAACTCACTTTTTGAGGATGCATTCCTCAAGCAATTTTCTGAATTCTATTTGCATTCCTTTCTGAATTATTCTACTTAATACAATGAGTGATAGATTTGAGCATTAGAGAGAGTTTATTATTATTTTGAGAGAAGTATTTTGCCAGCTTGAGAGTTAGAGGTTATTGTGACTTTGTTGGAGAGAATGAAACTAAGCTAGCTACTATTATGGGAGAGTTGTATTGTATCCAATCAATTAGAAAGCATATTATAGGCATGACGATAATCTCCCTTTAATTGTCTTACCTATTGAAAGACTATTTTCCATTTTCTTTAGCTAGTCTATTGTGAATACATGCATCTAGAGAAAAGTATTGTTTAATTTGAAAGAAATTAGAAGCTACATATACTGTTTGTAAAATTCTTGTAAATAATCCACAATAGGAGGATTATGTTTGGCATAGGTATTATTATTATAGTAGATGTGATTAAAAAAGGGTAGCTTAGGGTTAATCATAGCTAGTTATTTAATTATGCTAGAAATCTAGTAGGTTACTCCTAGGATTCTTGTCCATTGAAGGGAGGGAACTAGTACTTTTTCTTATTGAGTAGAGATACCTTAAGTTTGTGTTAAAGAGATAGGTTATCCCGGGGATTAAACTTACCCATGGAGAGGGATTACCTAAGAATAAATATAATGGCCTTAATTCAAAATGAGCTTGCTATAGTGTAAGTGAATGGTAGACCTTCACTCGATGTACTAAGTGAGAAAACTTTAGCCAAAGTAGTGTGATTGACTGAGGATCCATTGTCAGCTCACTGTGTCCATTTAAATACATGAGGGTTACCTAGTGTAGGGTTATAAATCCTAGTCATGTAGGGCACAACACTAAGTTCAATATGGTATGTTGTATGGGGTTACCCAACCAATCTTTTTGTTGAATGGTAGGGCCATCTATCATTGATAGATGTGAGAGGGACTGCATATGAGTCTGTGGTTGGAAAAAAAGTGCTCGAGTGATGCTACTCCTCCTCAACAGGCGACAAAAAACCAAGGTTTTTGAAAGGAGGATTGTTGGACCATCTATATCTTATGCTCTACAGCTCAGTGGAGCTATGTATGTATCTTCTAACCATTTTTATGGGAGGATGTAATCATGAATGATATAATTGAGTTCATTCAATATGATATCTATGTTTTGGGAAGATTTGTAAAATTACTTTGGAATGCAATGAAAAATTAGAATTTATGTTATTTAAATTTTGCATGTAATTTACATTATAGGAAGAAAAAAAATTATTACTATGTTTTGGCATCATGGTTTATCACTTGAGGTGAAATCATTGGAAATTTTTACTATGAAGAACACCGAGGTTGTTAAATGTGGTATCAGAGCTAGGTTCAACACTAGAATCTATAAGATCATTATGTAAACCTTATCGAAATATAATGGGTGAAATTTTCTTACATCAAGATGGCAAGAGAAAAGAACACGAGGAAATAAAAAGGAAGATGCGATTCCTATAAACTTGTTTAAGTTTAAGACTAGTTAAGAGTCATCCCTGGGGTGAAAACTCCTAAACCAACAACTTTTTATCATATCCCCTTGAATTGTGAAAGATTATGCAATCAGGTTATGTAAGAAGGTTAGGAAGAATAACCAATATATACCTTCATCCTATGAAATAGATATAAAACTCTAAGGGATAAAGAAGATTGAGATAATCTCCCTTATTGATAGAAACCTATAGCTTTAAAGAGTCAAGGATTCTTGGATTTAGGAAGAATACTATGAATCTGTGAGTATGTATTGTTGGCATAATATGGATCGAAGTAGAAATTTAGTGAAGGAGGTATCCAAGAGGTTGGACAACTCTTGACTTGAATCTAATTTCTGAGCAAGGCTAGGGAATTGTGAGAAAGAAGATAGTACCCTAGGAATAAGGGTAAAGACCAGAATGGTCAGAAACAAAGTAATCAATGAAGTGGGCATGGTTCCACCAACCAAAATCGAAGAGAACAATTTAGAGTTTTGATTAAGATGAGAAAAATAAACCAAGCAACCTTAGAGTGTTTAAGGTTAAAATGTACCAAGAGTTAGGAAAAAGTCACTTGGAAAGGTGAGTGTGAGAAAGAAGTCTGGAAAGGTAAATTGTATTCATATGAAAAAGTTTTGGATAGTATATAGATGGGTTGGAGTATAAGTAGAACTCCTAACGTGTCAATAAAAACAAACATATGTTTAGAGGTTCCAAAAGGAAATGAATTACAGTGTGACATTATGTTTCAAATTAATAGTTGTAAGGAAACAACACTCTAAGTTGAAAAGTACATCAACAAAAAAGGCTTATGAGTATGGATGTTCCTCCACCAAAAAGGATATTGGAAAGAGAACTGGAATAATAGAGAACCTCTTAGCTTGTAAGGTTGCCATTTATTCAATAGATCTTTTATTAATGATCCAATTATTGAATCTATGAGATAAAAATCCACGATGAATCTAACTTTGGGAAAAATTATATTCAGGTATGCCATTGAGGCAAGAAAAAGGCAATAGAAAGCCAACAAAAAAGAATGACAAATAATTTCATGAAAGGAAATATTTGCTAGGTGTTCAACTTTGAGTTGAATGAATTTCATGGAAACACTAAGGGGGGAAGGAAGAGAGTGGATTGACTTGGATTAAGTACCCCACCCAACGAAAAACATGGATATGTTTTTGATTTGGAAGAACTTTTGACTTCTTCATAAGTCATGATGTCCATTAAGTCGTGTATACCATGACCACAAGGATAAGATAAGGGATTATTTTTTGGAGAAAGATAAATGGAAAGGTCAAGGATTATGACCTATTATTATCCCATACCTTCTATTTATTTGGTTGGAAGATCAAATGATATTATCATTGATGCCTTAGAAAAGGAAAGCAAGATAATTTGATCATGAAGGGGAAGATCATTGCCTATGGTATTGGCAAGGGAAGATCTAGATTACTCATTATTTGTAAGAAAGTGTCTTACTACTCCTATTGACTTATGGATAATAGCTATTGTTGATCTATTCTTAGATGGTTAGACTATGTGTATAGTGTGAGATATGTCAATGTTGTGAAGCGACTTGGCACTATTATCTAACTATGATAGAAAACCTTGGGGTTGATAAGGTTTAGCTATAAAGCCATAGAGAAGGTACATAAGATATGATGTGATGTTATGTGAACCACATCAAAATATATTTATTGGAATGACTAATTGATCACTTTATACTCGAATGAAACCCTAGGTTTAGAATAACCTAATTGTTAATCAAGTGGTGTGCACCAAAGGGTTTGTTTCTCAATCTATCTATTATGTTGTTTGAAAGTCTCAATGGTATGCATCAAAATTTGAGAAAGCTATGAAGTTTTATGTTCCTACAGTCATTTTGTTACTATAGTAGGTGTTCCTAGATGAAGAGGATGAAATTCTAGAAATTTCAGTTGTTGTGCATGTTCCTGTCATTCTCATTGATGATTCTAGATCGTGATCTATCAATTCTATACATCCACATTGATTTGAGTGTTCGTGATCAAATATTTTTCTGATGTGTGCTCGATTTTTCATATTCTTGGCCGACATGTTGGTGGTAGCATGTTACAGATCCATTAGGATTAATATTTTATTGTTTAGCATGTTTGAAGGTGTTTATTTGAGTCCTCACTATGTTGTGACTGACTTATGTTGGTGCGCATTAAGATTTATTTGTGTATTGAGGCTGACAGTTGTAATTTATTATTTATTTATGGCTGACAGAGTAGTTGATGTAAATCCGTATAGTGGATATATAAGAGGGGTTTTTTTCCTCATTTTGATGTATGCTTGGTGTGTTTATGTGAAATAAATGTGTGAATAAAGGTCAAATCATTCAAGAGTAGAGAAAAGTGTGAAAAAGATTGAGCAGAGTGTGAAGAAGGTTGAGCGAAGTGTATTTGTGTCTAACCAAAACTGTAATCAGGCTTGTGAAGAAGCTAATTTATCAGTTCATGTTCATCAGATGGATTTAAACTAATTATTGTATGTAAGGTAGTGAGCCAACCTCTGAGCAGTAAGCTCTAGGCAGTGTGCCTGAATGCAAGTGCATTCCTTATTCATTTTCTCATTATACTTCTAAGAGGGTATAATCTTTTGGACTAACATCCACCGTGGTTTTTCCCCTAACAAGGTTTCCACGTATAAAATCTTGGTGTTCATGTGTCTCTGATATTTTATTGATTTATGCTTGCACTGTTAATTATTAGATCTAAGATTAAAGGTTGATGAAAGTTGAATAAGTTTTATTTTGGTAACAACTAATTCACCCCCCCTTTTAGTTGTTTATCCTTTCCGTCCGTGTCCATCCATTCCATCCATCCGTCCATTCCATCCATCCATCCATCCATTTCCATTCCTTCCATCCGTCCATCCATCCATCCATCCATCCATCCATCCATTTCTCCGTCCTTCCATTCCATTCCATCCATTCCATCCATCCATCTTTCCATTCCATTCCATCCTTTCCTTCCATCCATTCCTCCATCCATCCATCCTCCATCCTCCATCCATCCATTCCATCCATCCATTCCATCCGTCCATCCATCCATTCCTTCCTTCCTCCATCCATCCATTCCTTCCATCCATTCCGTCCGTCCATCCATTCCATTCCATTTCCTTCCATCCATTCCATTCCATCCTCCACTCCATTTCCATCGATCCATCCATTCCATTCCATTCCATCCATTCCATTCCATCCATTCCGTCCATCCTTTCCTTCGTCCATCCACTCCTTCCTCCATTTCCTTCCATCCGGTCCGGTCCATCCATTCCTCCCATTCCGGCTCCTCCTTCCTGTCCATCCATCCGTCCATCCTCCATCCATCCATCCTTCCTCCATCCATCCATCCGTCCTTCCGTCCATCCATTCCTCCATTCCATCCTTCCTCCTTCCATCCACTCCTTCCATCCGTCCATTCATCCTTCCATTCCATTCCTTCCTCCATCCGTCCATCCACTCCTTTCTGTCCATCCTCCATTCCATCATCCTCCATCCATTCCGTCCATCCATTCCATCCATCCTTCATTCCATTGAGGTGGTAGTGTCTTGTGGATCCATGAGGATTAATATTTTATGGTTTGGCATGTTTCAAGGTGTTTATTTGAGTCCTCACTATGTTGTGACCAACTTGTTTTGGTGCGCATTAAGATTTCTTTATGTATTGAGGCCGATAATTGTAATTTATTATTTATTTGTGGTTGACACATTAGTTGATGTTAATCTATATAGTTGATATATAAGAGCAGTTTTTTTCCTCATTTTGATGTATGCTCGGTGTGTGTATGTGAAATACATGTGCGAATAAAGGTCAAATCATTCAGAAGCAAAGTAGAGTGTGAAAGAGATTGAGCAGAGTGTGAAGAAGGTTGAGAAAAGTGTATTTGTGCCTAACTGGAACTGTAATCAGGCTTGTGAAGAAGCTAATTTCTTAGTTCATGTTCATTAGATGGATTTAATCTAATTATTGTATGTAAGGCAGTGATCCTTCCTCTGAGCAGTAAGCTCTAGCTAGTGTTCCTGAATGCAAGTGCATTCCTTATTCATTTTCTCATTATACTTCTAACAAGGTATAATCTTGTGGACTAACATCCACCATGGCTTTTCCCCTAATAGGGTTTCCATGTATAAAATCTTGGTGTTCATGTGTCTTTGATATGTTATTGATTTATGCTTGCACTATTAATTATCAGATTTGAGATTAAAGGTTGATTAAAGGTTGATTAAAGTTGAATAATTTTGATTTTGGTAACAACTAATTCACCCCCCCCCTCTTAGTTGTTTATCCTTATTTTTCCAACACTTACTTGGTTGATTTGTACATATGGTCTTGATTGGAACATATAGGGTTAGAGTAACCTATATAATAAGACTAGTCATTATTTGATGACTTAATCTAAAAATTAGGGTATACTGAGGTTAGGACTCACCTATGTGATTAAGTAAATCACTTGAGCTAATGAGAAATTTTTGTGCTTGGTAATTAGGTATGAAATTAAATTTTATATCTTCTAGGAACCAACATGATTGAACGAGGATTAATACTCAAAATCAGTACCAATTCTTATCAGGAAAATTAGATTAAGTTGAAAGATGGATTACATGTTTGAAAATAATCTAAGAAAAAAAGGAATCCATGGTATGGATGTCCTAAGATAAATGGGATTTATCTCTACAAAAACTTGTAACCATTATTACTTGGGAATTAAATGTGGAATGAGACCAAAAAATAGGTTTTCACTTAGTCAAAGAATAGACTAATATGGGATATAAAATGTAAACAAATTTTTGGAGAATTAAAGGATGGAATGAGAGGTTTGATGTCAGAGGTAGGACATTGGGGTGACAGAGCTATTGTTCAGGTGAGGAACCACTAAATTTTGAAAAAAAATGGAGTAAGATGTTGTTGAGTATATAGCAAGATAATGTCTAGTGTTCTAGAAAATGAAGATAGCATGTCATCATTGGCAGGACATGTGTACTCTCTTGAGATTCTAGAGGGGTAGTGGTAGAATGCAAGATAGCTTAACCTGTCTATGTCAGTGGAACTGAGATAATGTTTTCATGGAAAAACTCACCAAGGTAACCAACGTGGTTGAAAGCTTGATTTACAGGATTTTGATCCTAAATAATATATTATGTGAGATAGTTGCTTAGTAATCTCGAGAAGGTTGTCTTAGTTGAGAAAAATAAAATAATGATAAGGTTGCATGGACCATGATCATACTACGAGACATTCAATTGAATGAATGCACAATATATTATTGTAGCCAAACAAGAAAAAGAGTAAAACCAAATCTTGAATGATTTGTTGAGTACTTGTAAAATTATAATGTTGAGGTTTGATCCATTATATGGATAGGAAGGTTGGAAACTCTAATAGGCTGAAATAGGCTAAGAAATAGTGTTAACCTTAGACTTTATAGTTTGTCAAAAAGGAGTAATATATCAAAGATATCAATGAAACGTTGTTGATACAAAGCTTAAGTATGAAGCAATATCAGAATTGACAGATGTCCAAGAGAAATTTTGTGCTCAAGAGAGACAAGTGGTCAAGAGCATTAATTTTGCCTAAAGTAAATAGATAAGTAAGAGATGGGTGAACTTGGCTTCTGAGTTATCTAAAGGTGTAAATACCAAAGGGGAGGATGGGACCCACGATGTAGTGCATAATCCATCATCATTCATTTTCTATTTGGATTATACCAAGGATAAAATTTGTGAGCCAATGAAAACGTGCTTTCCAGTCACTATAGTATAGGTTTCATGTATTATTTAGATAATACTGTACATGGGATGTACATATGAAATATTATGAATACAACACATAAGCTCTTTGAGAAGAAGTATGTGTGAGACATACAAGTTTTCCCTATGCGATAGCAAGGACACTTGATGCAAGGTCTAGGAAGGAAAAGATTGCAAGGAGTGATGCTCATAGGATGAATGTTTTATAAATATTATGCATTTTGAGAATGGTAAGTAAAATTTATTTGACTTTATCAGTATGTTAAAGTGTTATATATCATCGGGGATGATGATTTACAAGGGGGGAAGTATGTTACACCCCAATTGTGTAATTACTATTTACTACTACTATGTAGGGTAAAATGTGAATGTAATGTGAATTTCAAAGATGAATAAATTGTTCTTGCACTTTGTTATCAAAAGAAATATACATAAATGCCATCTCATTTAAATGATATGTGAAGAAATGTATGTATGTGAAATGGAAGGTTATTGAATTAATATTCTAATTATGAGATGTATTATGTGTAATGCATATTTTGTTGAATTTTCATAAGTGTTTGGCAAAACACACCTTGCTTTCCTAAAGAGCCTTGCCATGTGCATGGGTTCTTAGCATAACAAAACTTGTTAAGCATGAAATAGGAATGTGAGTGGCACCATATCAGAGTTATTGGAGGGATAGCTTTGGTATGGTAAGTACAGTGAGAGACAACATAGAGGCATGCCTTTCTCCCTAAGCCACATTCCTAAGGGATACTCACCTAGTCTATAGCCTAAGGTTCCACTACCCCAGAGTGAGTGCACATATCTTTTTCATAGTGGACATCAAGTTCTACTTGTGAACATTCTTGGACAAATAGCTAAGATGTGTTCCACATCACGTTGGATAGTCGAGGCTTGATTTTCCTCCCTTTTCTTCTTGGTCTTTCATGTATGATTATGTATCTTTGTCATTTCTACATACATAAGTGTCTTGAATGTCTACTTTAGTGTGAGTTTGACATGGGGTCATACTCTCACTAAAGTGGGGGAAAAATGTAGTGTCAAAAAAGTATCCCTTTTTCACACTTAATTTGGGAATAATTTATATTAAAATGAGTGTAATTATGCCTTGATTTAGTGTTGTAATGTGTTTTACACATTCACATTAAGTTTAGGACCCTCAATAAAATAGACTTAATGGTGCCTTATTTAGGGTTTTTTATAGTGTATCTTTACACTTTCACACTAATCTATGGCTTTATTAATTAATTGAGGTTAATTTGAGCTTAATTGGCCCCTTTAATTCAAATCCAAGCCTAATTAATTACAAATTCCAAGGGATAAAACTTGACATTCACAAATGATATTACACAACACTTCATTTTTGAAGGCATGTGTCCTAGGTTAGTGACCTAGGACTCATTCACCACCTGGTGAATGGGTCCTCACTAGGTCCTAGGACCCTATTTTCACATAACATTTCACAATCACCGAAGTTTGTCCTAGCTAAGTAAGGTACGACCCATTCGACACATGGCGAATGGGTCCTCACTTAACCCTAGGACCCCCCCTTGGGATATGTTTTTGGTGGTGTTTTAATGATTTCAAATCCTAGATTTGATGTCAGCTCGTGTTATTGGAATTTTTGGAATTAAGAATAAGATAAGTATAAATACAAGGCTATTTCACCTTGTTTCATATAAGATTTTCTATGCAAGAATCCTAATAGAAATTTTATGAGATCAAGAGCATTATAGAGTATTCAAGAGCATTCAAGAAGGGATTCAAGGGTAGATTTATTGAAGTTTATTGCAGCAATCATGCTACCAATCATCATGTCAAAGTCATGCATGTTGTTGAGCTAATGTGATGATGTAGCTTTGGTGATCAAGTTAAAGTGTTCAAATCCATTATCTTATGTCAAATTCATGATCAAGATCTACACTCATTGAGGCCATTTCATGCTAAGTTTCAAATTTTCAATCCAAGGTTTCAACAAGATTTGGTGATTTGTTACATATAGTTGTTCATTTATCATTCCTTTAAGCATTGTTTCATTTCAAGGTTTAATTTCCAAAATAGGGTTTCACCAAGGCAAACCCCTATTCTCTAACAAAACAACATTTTTCTTATCCTTTAATGTGTGATTACAGGTTTTAGGTTAAAGATCTATTGGAAAGAAAAATTACAAAAGTTGCAAAGTTCTCACCTTTCTTACAAGATCACAAAACTTGAGCTACATGATTTATTTCTAGTTTTTCAACAGTCTCCAACTAGGATCTAGGAGTGCAGACATTGAATAACATAACATAGAAAGAATTTTTCTATAACCCTATCCAGGAACCATCACCACTAGGCAAATGAGTCCTCAGTGATGCTCAAAAAAACTTTTTGTAATAGGTACATAGCATTTGACCCTCTTAAAACTTGCATTTTTATTGCTATATTAGTTAGGTTTGATTTTTAATTCTCATTTATGCATTATAGCCCTCATGATTGAGTGAAACTAGGAAGAATAGGTACATTGATCAATCAACTCCATTTTTTTGGTGGACCACACCCCATTTTTTAATGTTTCAACATCTTTTTTATTCACTTTTCTTGAATCTTTTATATTGTTCTCAATATGAGTAGAATTGTTGAAAGCATCTCTCAATGATTGAGTATTATTATCCCTCAATTCATAGATATTATTTGGGTCATATGCATTAAAATATAGAACCAAAAACATAGATTCATTAGGTCCCATACATGGTGGAATCTTGTGGAAAACCCTAGTGAATCTAACATTAAATATGACACTGATTCATTGAAACCTTTGCTAATGCTGATTCATTTATGGAAAATCCTTGGTTAGTCTTGTCCCCATATTTCTCTCTAAATACTCTCTTGAACTCATCCTAAGACCCTATGCTTTGCATTTGGCAAATTTTTATACTAATATCTGGCCTCACTGATCAAATATTGCATAAATAGTTTCATTACTACATCCTCATCCCATAGTTCAAAATCATCCATTAAGTTTAGATTTTTTTTGAGATGATTTTCACTAGTCACAACATTATTCCTAGAAAATATTACTAAATATGATCTTAATTCATTAGAAATTTGATCAGGGTATCTAGGGATACCATAAAAATATAATTGTCTATATCTTTCCATATTTAAAGGCCTTCTACCTTGAACATTTATCATCCTTGGGTTTGGCTAAGCATTTTGATTTGCATGAACATTTTTTTATTTTTTGGTTTTGATACATAGGAACATATTGAAAGCCTATGTTTGGTGGAATATTATATTGCATTTGAGAACCCATTTGATTATATCCTTGGTTGTTTGGTGCATGATTTTGTACTCCTAGGTTTTTCCCTATATATTGTTGTTGGGGTATTCCTCCCACACTAGTACCTTGTTGTTGAGTGTTTTTTTCTAACTAAGAACTCTGAGTAGGATTGGTCTAAGGATTTACAGAAACATCAGAGTTTATAGGAATTGAAAATGTACCAAAATTATTTGATTGTGAAGTAGAAGGATTAGAAATCGTTTGAGGGAAACCTCCTATAGTATTTTTATTAGGCATAACTTTTGATGCAACATTGGAATGAGGATTGAATGGGATTGTATTAGTCACAATAGGGTTACTCTAGGTATTCACATGAGAAATATTAAGAGGGACATTTAGAGGATTGCTACTTCTAGCATGATATTTTGATATTGAGATAGAAGTACTACCAGAATGGGAGGAGGCTTCCATACTCTCTATTCTTTTCTTCATATCATCTCTTATCCTCATAGCTTCCCTAATTTTCATTTCCTCTAATCTGCTTAATTCTAACTAGAGATCATTTACTTATTTCTGCAATTCCTCCTCAGTCTGAAGTATATTTTTAGATGTACAGGTCTGTGGGACAACTTGAGGAGTACTAGAGATTGTAAATTGAGCTATACCTAACATAGAAGGGTTTTGATAAGAAAAATGGGTCTGCTCCTAGACTACATGATTATTATAAACACTTTTTTCTAAGTTACCATAGGAATATTGGGATTTTCTATTTTATTTAGGATACCATGCCTAAGATCATATTCACTTCTATTTATTTCAATTTTTTTCTTGCAAAAGCCCTTTGTCGCTCTGAATCTACCCAAAGTTCCTTTTTATTTAAGTTTTTTATATTTAGTTCTAGAACTCTGGGAGTTGAATACCTGATTGGTGAACCATTAGAACTATCATCACTACTATCATAAAAAAATGATTTCTAAAATTAGGATTATACTTGCATCTTTATCTTTCCATGTATGCTTTCTATTTTGTAGCTCATTCTCAAGATTCTTTGTAGGATCATCTTTGTATAGAGACCTTCTTCCTTCCATCCTAAGAAGAGCCCTTTAAAATACATATTTTCACCAGCTTGGATATTTTAGAGTTGTCACCCAAATTAATGGTAATACTTTTAAATCTTTCACAAAATTTGAATGAATTTCAAAATTTTGAGAAGATTTCTACAAGATTTCTTTCAATAGATGAAAAAAATTTGACTCAATTTTCCCAAATCTGGACCATTGATAGAATGATTAAATAAAATTCACAATTCTAGAACAACTAGGGTATGCATTATAACTCAATCATGAATTTCCATAGCGGAGTCACCAATTTGTTAGAGTTTCCAACTGATTGTCCAATTTTCCTTAAGGACTAGCTAGATCCTATGATTAAGAACCCTAGGTCAATGGCCAATGAATATGAGATAAATTTTATATTATTTCTCATCTACACTTTAGGCTTTACAAAACCAAGGTGGGTTTCCCTTTGCACAACATCATTTGAATTATAGAAATTCTTACAATGATGCCAAAATAGATTATAGTCTTTACACTAATAATTTTTTAGAGGATGAGCTTGATTGGCTAAATCATCTTCAAAACCCTATATTAGCTCTATATGTCTTGATAGTGTGGAATGAGTATAAAATAAAAATAAAGTAAAATATAACATTCAAATTTAGGTTGATTCTTCTTAGGTCTAAGTTCTATGAATTATCCCGATGGATGCCTTATCCATTATAGAGTGAAGAAATGAAGAAAATCCTTTGAATAACAAACTAAATAACTAACTTAATTGTTTTATAATTTACCATATTACAATAAGAAAGCAGTAAATTGACAATATTGTTAATCTTCTTCAAGATCCCTAATTTAACCACAAAATCCTTAAGTATCTAATTGAAATAAAATTTTAATCCATTACTTGAATAAAATATGACAACTAAACATTCATTACAACAAATATACAATTAGAAGCTTAAAATCTCTTTGATTTATTAAGATTCAAAAGGTATTGTATTACATTATGGAGACATTAGTAGTATGACTTGTATTCATATGAGAAAAATTGGGTTGTTTGTTGCTATTACAAAGATAAGTTACAACATTATCTTTGTGAAATTTAGAAGACCTAACTATACAAGACTTAATTCTATACAAATATTCTATAGACCTAAGGACTCGGAATCCTAAAAATGAGTTTATAAATTCCCTTTTATAGACACAAAGGAAGCAACAAGAAAAATACCTCATTCACCTAGAAATGATTGCATCAAACTAGCCTATAACTTCAAAAAACACATAAAACTCAAGAAAAATGAATTAAATCAAGGACAGAGTTGTCCCACTGAGCATGCCAAAATGTATGACCAAAAAATTCAATTAAGAAAATAAAGGTTAAAAGCAATAATCAACAAGAAATCACAATCAATAAAGAAAATAGAGCAAACTGAATCAAAGAAAATACAAACCTTGCACACACTGAAACACATAATCTTCTCTAGCATAGCTCCATTGTTCTCCTCTATTCACCTTGGAGAATGGTGTAAGTAGTCCTTTGATCCCAAATTTTAACAACACAATAACAATAAAGTATTGTAACAATTTGAGTATAGTTTCTCTGTACGACTTGAGATTAAGAATGAATGATAGGATGGTTCAATTTATAATTTTTTGGTGACACAAATCAATGGTTGGGATTAGAGGAGATATTGAAAAGATAAATGGTTTAGGATTCATGAGAGGAATTGATTATTG
Organism: Sequoiadendron giganteum; assembly: GCA_007115665.2. NCBI lineage: Eukaryota > Viridiplantae > Streptophyta > Pinopsida > Cupressales > Cupressaceae > Sequoiadendron > Sequoiadendron giganteum. The sequence goes on along the minus strand of CM021104.1, from coordinate 334,716,908 downwards.
GTTAAGTGACTACATGATTCTAGGTAACTAATCATATGGATCAGTTAAGAGGATTGATTGGAGTGTTAACTGAGACTAACGGTCGTCAACTAAATTGATTATTGAGTGGACTTGACATGAGTGGGAGTAAAGTGGATTTTATTGATGAGTGGATTGAGAGTGATTCTAAGTCAACAGGTGAGGTGGAGTTGCATTATTATTTAATAGTTAAATAAATTTGATTATTATTTACATGTGCAAAGTTGAAATTAATAAATAACATAAATAATTTTATTTATTTTGGAGAAAGGATAATGTTGAGAGATAAGTAAATTAATTAAATAATTAAAATAATGATTTAATTTTGGAGATGGGAAATGGATAATTAATTATTTAATTAAACTTTGAAATAAAAGAATAATTAGTAAATTAATAAAATAATATTCATTATTTAATTAATATAGATGAATAGTGGCAAACTAAATAATTTAATTAAATAATTTGAAATTATTTAGCTAATGTGGAATTAAGATGAAATTGAAAATTAAAAATAATTAAATAATTACTAAAATCATTTAATTATCATGATGAAGTGAAAATAATCATTAATTAAATCAAATAATAAAATTATTTAATTAAATATTGAAGACGAATTAGTTAGGTCAAATGATGGAAAATGACTCATTTTGGATAAAATATGTTAGTAAGAATTAAGTGTCTACACAAACACTAATAGTATGACTTGTATTCATATGAGAAAAAATGAGTTGTTTGTTGCTATTACGGAGAGAAGTTACAACATTCTCTTTCTAAAATTTAGAAGACCTAACTATACAAGACTTAATTCTATACAAATATCTATATACCTAAGGATGTAGAATCTTTAAAGTGAGGTTCAAAATTCCCTTTTATAGACATAAGCAAAGCATCAAGAAAAAAACCTCATTCACCATTTAATTCACTAAAGACAAAATCTAAAAAGTGACACTATTACAAAAGGACAAAATACATTTATACACAAGGAGAAACCACTCAAAAAGTGGTTGAAGATATTTTGGAGAATTTACATTGGTGTATGGATTTGATTTCATCAAAATTGCTCCTTGACGGCGATAAGACATTTCTAACATTCTCATTCTTGTTTGTTGATGTTGTATTTATACTAGTTGGCAATGATAGATTGAAATACAACTCAAATCTTTGCACCATCCTTCTCTTTATCTTTATTATGCTCTATTGACATGTCACCTCTAGGTGGGAGAAATTGATTAACCTTTAACCAATGTGCCTTGTATTAATCACCTATCAAAATATGTACCATGTTAGAAAAATCCATCATGTTGTACTCTAGCTTGGAGAGTAAATCCATACTTAGGTTCAATTGTTTTGCATCTACTTCTCCATTTTTATTTATCTTACTATGTATAGTAGTGATAATGTTAGAAAAACTTGACCTCCACTCCTTGTAGGTCTTGATCTCTCCCTCCTCATTGAAAATAGGAGGCATGTGGAACTCCTTAAAACCTTAAAAATTAAATAATTGCCTTCTCATAAGTTTCCTATACCTATCATGATGACTAATAATGCCATCCAAGAAATATGATCTACTAAGAATATTAGATATTATACTGCAACCAAAATTGGAGCTTCTAGTAGTAATTTTTAATAATGTAACTCCAAGGGCCCAACTAATCTAAAAGCACTTTAGCCTAACTCTTGTTTGAGTATGGGTAGCATATGCATCCATTAATATTATATATTTTTTCGCAAACCTTTTCTAATTGGCACAATTTTTTGATAACTTGTGCCCTAAAATATTTTCAACACAATCAAAAACCCTTTTGATTTCTCCCTCCTTTATTGTTCTAGCCTCTTCCTTGATCTGCTTGAGCTTCTTTTTCTAGCTTTTAACCTCAAGTTCTAAGCTTTCCTTTTCTTGTGATCCTTGGGCCTCAATCATTGGTTGTGGTGGAGGTAGAAATACTATAGATATATTCAATTATTCTTGCAATTTTAGGTTTATGGAATTTTCCATATCCAAGTCCCCTTGTAACTTCTTCATTATTGCTTCAATAAATAGGGTTGTGTTCATTGTGAGGGAGATTGATTGGGTGACACTTGTGTCCCCTAGTCTTCTAACTATCAAATTTCCAGCGATCTCACTAAGATCATTTATTACTTAGGGTTTTTTTCTCTCTAGGAAAATAGATCAAATTGTGAAGGTCTCATTCTTTGGATTGAAACTTGACCCAAAGTAGAGGGAATCAAATTGATCCTCTAAATTTAAAACTAGGTCTTCTCCTCCCTACCTTCTAATGGTGTAAAATGTAATAGAATAAGGCATGGAATATCCTAGTAGGAGAAGGCATCCTGCACTCCTCACACTTTCTTTTCCCCTTTGAAGGGTCATAGATTTCATTTTCTTTTTCACATTTTCCCAAAATTCTGCAATTATTTCTTTTTTCTCCTTCTTTATGAGGTTTTTCTCAAATAACCTCTATTTTAGTTCTTATTTTTTATTCTTAAGTAAAATTTCCTTGAATTCCTTGGTAGTAATAAATTGGTCATCTTGCATAAATTTAGTGCAAGCCTAAGCTCTGATATAATCTTAAATTTTTCCACTAGTCTAAAAATTTATAAGCAATCTATCATCACTGGATCTTTCAATTATGACCCTAGATGGAGGATCATTATCTTTTCTATTATTGTATCATCAAAAATTTCATCTAGGCCTCTGGGATAATCAAACAAAGGTCCAAATATTTTCTAGAAGGGAGTAACTTTTTGGGGACTTTGTGGTATATCCCTTTGGGAAGTGGAGGGGCCAGGAGAACTTGGTGGGGGATTTGGCACATTTGAGAGAAATGCAATGACATTATGTAATATGAAATTTTTTCTTATTATGGGATCCTTGATGTGTGAAAATGATCCCTCAAATGATAGATTTTCCAGCTTCTTGTTTGTCTCAGCCATCTGAATCTTTACCCATAAATTTTTTATTTCTACAACTTCCTTTCATAGAACAATTTCTAATCAAATCCTCCACATTTTTTTACTCATTTGAGAAGGGTTCCAATTTGAAAATGGTTTTCCAATCATTGAGGAAATGTTCTGGATCACACCTCCTAGTCCTATCGACCCTTTTTATGTAAGGTAGTAACTTTACTAATAGCAACTCCATTCCTTCATTCATGTCACCTAAAAATCCAAAAATACCACTATAGAAGGGATAATGACATGTTTTTTTCTTTAAATGAGTCTTGTTAGACTCATTTAAATTTCAATATGATTTATAAAATGGAAATTCAGTTTGGTGCATTTTTGGGGAGCACATGAGGTGCAACCAAGGACCCATACACTCTGATTATGGTAGAATTTGTGTAGAAGAACCAATAACCCTAGTTGTGATTGATCCCCTTCTTTGGGAGAAGGTCCTTTGGCCTAAAAAAATCTCTCATCTCATTTGACAACCTCCAATCCATCAAAAATCTAGAGTTATTAAGGATTGTTCTAAGAAAAAATTCTTCAAAAATAGAGTAGTTGGAATTCTCATATTCCTTATCCCATATGTAAGCCCATTCTTGGACTGGTAGCATTTTTTCCTAATCATCCATGGCTCTAATTTTCATGTGTCGGGACTATACACCATCTTCACTGAACAAAATTATGTGACATAATAGTGAATACCATCTGAAATGCACTATGTTGCTATCCTTCTTAAGTGAGCTCAAGGATTTACGTATTTCCTCTAAAATATAGCCAATATAGTCATATAATTTGTTCACATCTCTGCTTTCAATAACCACATATAATATCATTAGATTCACTAGAAGCTGAATCTTGTTGTCTAGGCCCAAAAATAGACATAAAGAGTATTATGTTCTCACAAATTAGTCCTCAAAGATATCATAACCAAAAGGTTCTAGTTCTTCGCTGACAAATCTTCTTAATTCTCTGTTAGGCCCTCTAGGCCTGAAACATGTTAGCCACTTCACCCTATAATTTTCCTTATGCCTTTGATATTCTCTGGTAAGGGTGTTTGCAATGTGTTTTCATTGATGTCAACTCAGGATGTGTTTTCTTTGATGCCAAAATTGTATGTTGAAGGATGTACATACTTCGAAGATTATTGGTATGTAGAGTATATGCCAGTAGTGTTGTATAAAGTTGAAATGGTATTCAAACTAGTTTCTAGTATATTGTAGATGAAGGTACATAAGTTATAATATGTTTACAATATGTCTACATTTACATCATTCCTATTTGGTGTACCACACATTGAGATAAGTTGTAAAAATGTTGCTAAAGCATTTATAGTGTATACTCTGAGGCAAAGCCATAGTATTTTGGTTTTCATTCCTCCGTAGTCCAAGTTATTTCTTGTAATTCAAAAGATAAGAAGGATGATATGTGAAGGTGGTATATCCAAGGATTCAATTCATCACACCTTCTATAGTGAAGGTTATAAGTGACAGTGTTTTGATTTGTGCTCTAATAGTAAACAGAGTTGATGAGGGATTATTGGAATGCTCTACATTCCTTTGGTGAAGTAGATGTGTCTATGTAGACTAAGGGATATGCTCACAAGTGTATATAGATTCTTCCTTACAAGACTCAAGTATTTTTTTGGTTCACAAGATCAACTTTCAAATGGCAGTTTGCTACAGTTTGTCTGGATTGCCCTATTCTTGTGTTTTTCAGTGGGTTCCTTCAATTGTGCTAGTATATAATGATCAAGAACTTTAGGAAAAGGTTGAGAAGATATTATATATGAACTAAATTGTTCACATATTAGTCCAAATGATGTTTTTTATCTCTCCTCAATGGTGTAAAGGTGAATATATGGCATTTTTGGTGGTGTTGTCATTATTTGGGCCAACCAAATTTTTTCCTTCATTTGTGGTTGATCCTGATTAATCAATATTATTTTGGAAAATGTGTTATGGTGTTTTTGGGTCTTAAAATTTCATGTATAGATCTACAATTATCTTTCTTATAAATATTATACATTTTTGGATCCGACCAGTGTGATATCATGTGTTTCTTCTAAGGGTTATCATGGAGCTAACCTAATTAAGGTTTTGAGTTGTTGTAGATGATATATAGTAGATTAAATCTATTTGTGAAGGTGTTGAATGTGAAGGAATTTTGACTAAGTAGTATGTTGAAGATGAAGTGTGTGAATTCAATTTGAATGGTTAATTGTGCAAAAACGGGATTACAACATCAACATATGTTGGATGCTTCTTCATAGTAGTTCATATTCTTATTTCTCATTATAATTTTCATGTATCTTGCTATGAGATAGTGAGTCTTATCAGGTTCTTTGTATCTTTCCCTGAGGTTGTACACCTTAGTTTGCAAGTCCATAGGCAGTGAGCCTTAAAAACATTGTAATTCTTGTTAACAGTGAGCTACATATATTGTGAGTTAATCCTCACTATGGTTTTTACCTCATTGGGTTTTCCACGTAAAAATTATATCTTTTGTGTGGTGCATGATTTCTCTTTCGCTCTTTTTTAGTCTATGTGATGTGTCAATTAAACTAAAAATTGAAATGGTCAAGTTTTAGTATATATTGATTCACCCTCCTCTCAGCACAACATTATGTTCAACAAAGTGCACCCAAGTCTCTAGGTAATTAGGAATTAGGGTTTATATTGAAAACCTTGTTTTGTGTCGTAAAGTTGAACCCCTTGTAATTTCACCTACATTTTTTGCATCCAATTTAGTTTCCACTCCCTTAGTATTTGTGTAGGATCATTTTAACACTTGCATAAGCCTTTTTCCCCTTAAGATGCTCAGGACCCCTTTTTAGCAACTACCCTCTTATGTCAGTTTTGCGTCAAACCTTGGGTTTTCCCCATTCCCACCATTTTTTAGTGTGATTTATCTAGACACTATTATGCCACATAGATTTTTGTGTTGTGTGATAGAATCCCATGAAATTTCAATGTTCAAATAGTCATTTATAAGCATGTTTCCAATTTTCAATTACTTTTTTCAATGGAAATGGCTCAGGACATCTTGTAATGGCTTGAGAACCTTCTTTTCCCTCCTTTTCTCTCTTTAAAGTCTATCTTTTTATTTGTATTTCTCTCTTGGACATTCACTTCTCGCTCTCTCTTTCTCTCTTGCTTACACATCTCTCAACAACTTTCTACAACGGTTCTCAAGCTCTCATAACACTCTTTGCAACTCTTGGTTCTCACAACCCTTCTCTCTCTCTCTTTGGCTTCCTCAAGCCTTACAAGTAATATCTATTTCTTGTCTTATGTCTTTGAGAATCTTCAAATTTCTCACATCCCTTGTCTATGCATTTTACTATCTTGTCTATTTATCTATCTATCTATCTATCTATTTGGTTGTTTGTGGAGGTGGAAACACCAAAATGGGATTTTGACTGAGGCAAGCCCCTAAACAACCCCAACCTTCTCTCTCAGTCTTATGTGTGCATGTTGAAGACATTTATTGTTGGAGACTTCATTGCTTAGTTTGTTGTGAGAATTTTATTTCTCTTATCATCTCATTTTATCATTTACATTTCACTTAGTTTACTTTATTTTAGTTTTTTTATTCTATGTTATTTTTGTGCATTCTTAAGATTTCTTAGTAATCAAAATAGTAGTAGTCATTTTTTTTTTTTTGTGATAGTCTCAATTTTTAGTTCGTATGATACACCAGTGTGCCATTTAGATGCTAGTGTGTCACATTATCATCCTTGGGCCATGTTGTCATACTTGGGATATGTTTTCATCCTTGGATGAAAGCTTGCTAGTTTTTCCACAAAACCTTTTTGATCCACTCTTTTTTATTCTGAAACTCTCATCATTTTATCCCATCACCTAAGCTTTATCTTTAAGGTAGTTGAGGATCATTTTATCCCTAGATAGACTCTTCTTTATCCTATAGAATCAAGAGTAGAAAATTTCCTCTATATTTTGGTGAACTTGATGTGAACACTCCTTCCATAAATAAAAAGGACAAGTCCAAGATTTGTCCTTCTAAGAATTTTTTTGGAGTATTTCCCTGAACCCCATTCCATACCGGCAAAAGGGATATATGTTGGCCAACTTGTCTATATCTCTATTTAAAAATTAAATTTCCATCTTTCTTCCTTCTATCCCTTTTCCATTTTTCTAAGAAACTTCAAGAAGTTCTCTAATAAGCATGTGAAAGGGAGTTCTTTTCTCCTTTCTTATTATTCTTTGTTGATCCCTCTCCTAAATTTCCTTCTATTTGTAAGGATATTTTTGTGCAAGAGGATTAAATAATTGATATTTTCCTTAACAAAACTTTTCCCCCTCTTTATTCCATTGCACTCTCTCCTAGAGAGGATGCATTATTGAATGATAAATCTTGTTTCATATTTGATCCCCCATAGATCAATATTGAGAATATTTCTTCAAAAAATTCCTCTATTAGTTGTGATGAATGTGTAAATTTAATTGAAGAATTTTCTACACCTCAAATGCCTAAGACACTAGTCATTTACATGAATCCAACTAGTCCTTCCCCTAAAAGGATTTATTCTATTTGTGGGATTCCCGATTAAAGTGATACCCATGATCTTTACACAAAATTCATGTAACCTAAGGCTCCCTCTTATAGAGAAGTAGCCCATACTTATAGTACAAGAAGGAATAAAGTAAATGTCGATAAACCTATTTATTTACCACCTTCTCATATAATCCTTCCTCAAGCACCTAGACTTGTGGCCAAGCGACTGAGTGAATATAATCTTGTCGAGCAACTTCAAATTATTCCTGCCACAATATCACTTTTGTATTTACTTTAGACTACTCCAGTCTACCAAGGTATGCTTTAGTAAGTCTTGCAAAATATTCTCTTGCCCTCTTTCACTAGGCCAATGGATGTCAATGCATTGATATATCATATTCATATAGATTCACCAAATATTACATTTTATCCATAGGATCTCTCACCTCTAGAAGTACAAAAGAAAGCAGATCCTTTAATGATAATAATTAAAATTAACAATATTAGCATTAGATGTATTCTCATTGACACCAGTTCGACACTCAACATATGTAGCATCGATCTATTGCCTAAAATTAAAATTGATTCAACCTCTCTTGTTGCTTCTTCCTTGTATATTCATAGATTCAATAACATTGATCGACAAGGCTTAGGTACAATAATCTTGTCTTTAAGGTTGGGACCCATTATCGTACCCACCCTAGTATATGTTATGTCAATAAAATTACCATATAATATTCTTCTTGGTAGACTATGGATTCATGCTATGGGTGCAGCCCCATCTACCTTGCATAGATCCATCAAATTCATTCATAATAATCAAGTATTCGTGATCAAGGCTAATGTTGATGTTGTAAACTTATGTGATATGATGACTACTATTCAAGATTCAGTTACACCTACTCTTAAAAATATCGTCCCTTCAGTATCCTTCAATGTGTTGACGTCTACTTTGACAATACCTATTACAAAGGATACTCTTGAGATGGATGTCCCTGAAGAATATCCTTCTTCTCAAGAAAATGCATGTCTCGGTGATGATTGGGGTTCTTTATAATTTACATCATCCTTCATTGAGGAATATAAAGTTGACCTGATCCAATTAGATATCGTGACAATATCATTCACACTCACTATCAAAGATTATTATTCTTTTATATTCTAGGATAATGTGAACAAAAATTAGAATGTCCTTATTTTTTATCCTCCCCCTTTCCAGGAGTTTCAATCACATTATAGATTTGGATTTCATATTCTTTCTAAATATGGGTACAAAGGAAATGGTCTTGGGTGCATGGAACAAGGAGTTAAGGTCTCCTTGGAACCAACACCTCACTCTTTTACAAGAGGTTTAAGTTACAAGCCTTCTTGTTTGTCTCCATCCTCTCCTCCATTGTCTATTGTCCTTATGTCTTCTCTTACTGAGCAGTCAAACCCTTCTTCACAAAAGAAAGGGTTGCTTCCTTCTCCTCATTCTCTATCTGAGCAGGAAAATATCTTGTTGAGGCTTCTCAAAGCCCACTTGATTACTCTTCATCCTCCTACACATAAGAAACTTCATATGCAAGATAAAACAAAAAAAAATTTGCACATACCATCGAGTGCCTAGACATTCCACTAGTGAATGTAAGGCCTTGAAGGATAAGATACAATAACTTCTTGACTCTGGTTCCGTCACTCTTCCATTTTTTTATGCACCCATATTTTCTTTGCGTGAAAAGTGATATTGAGGTTTGCCTCTATACTATCCATTCTATCTTCTTATTGCATCATTACCCACTGTGTGGCATTTGTAGCTTTTCCTGCTCATTTCCATTTGTGGTAGTACACTATTGTGTGCAACCATACTCTTTCTGTGGTAGTGATAAAATAGTCTCTAACATGGTTATCCTCCCCTATATGTTGGTGGCAATGATAACATGTTCTATAGGTGTGTGTACTCTTTAAGGATCCCCTCTCTTCTTTCTTCTCCTTACAATGACATGTGCTCCTATGTGTAGCACACATCATTATAAGGGAGATATCATGTCTTCTTATTCTTTTTTTTTTCAAAATTTTGTCTCAAAAATATGTCTTGATGTCTTATAATATTGTCATCTAGCTTGGAGGCAACTTGAATAGACTTATTTTTTCTTTTCTATGACTGTCCTGTAACACAATTTGTAGTAGTCACATGCCTATGTGCTTGTTGTATGGTCCCTAGCTTGCTAGCCATACTTATCAACATCATCTTTATACAATTTTTGTATGGTATCTAGCCTTGCTAGGTGTATGCATGCAAAAATGATCTGGAGCATTTATTAATTAAATACTTTCTATTTGATTAATATTCTTAATTCCTCTACTATTATAAATAAATTGTAAAATTTATTTATATGGTTCATATTCTAATTCTTCTTTTCCAAAATTTTGTTTCTTTCTAAATTAATTAAATGGAAAAATTAAATCAATTTGTTATTTAATTGATTTTCCCTCTTCCTCTTAAATTTGAATTTTTAAATTCAAATTGGCATATTCTTCATAAATTTGGTTAAAAGGCACAAATAAATTAATTTGGAATCTTGCTAATTTACCATCTCCATTTAAATTGAATATTTAATTCAATTTAAGCACATTTCTACATATTTCCTCTAACCACCTCCAACTCACCTACCACCTCATCATGTGTCTCACAAAAATGAATTTTATAAATTGGAAAATATGAAATATCTTCAACAAATTTGCAACCAATTTGGAGCTAACTAAGACACATGGCTCCTCCTTCTCTGTGATTCCCTTTAACACTTGGAAATTTGTCTTGTTGAAGGGAACCATCTCCCTGATTCCCTCTAACCTCCTGATGCTCCACCGTTGATGCCGCGGGATCGCAATCCCGACCGTCTGTTGTTGCCACATCACCTTGATCCTTAGAAAATCTATAAATAGGACCTTTTGCTACAATTTTTTAGGATGAAGGGTTTGATAAGCTTATGCTACTGAATTTTAGTGCATTTGTGAGAAGAATTTGAAGAGCTTTTTAGCTTAGTTTTTCATTTTAGTTCATTTAGTGTTATAATGGAAATTTTATTTTGGATAGTTTAGTTCATTTCATCTTTCATTTAGCATTTTCATTAGATCATTATCATCAATCTTAGCATCTAGATTTTAGTATTATCTCATCATAGGATCATTTAGTCTTCAAGCATCAAATATCGAAAATCCAGAAACATAGGCATGTAGACTTCATCATAGCATCTTGTATCTTGAGTTGTCAATCTTTGCAGGTTCATGTGCAACATTAATAAGATCTAAGAGCATGATTTGCAGGGTTCCTTGAGATTAGAGAACCATGGAATGAATTAAGAGGATAGTTGTAGCTTTATTTCTTCTATTTAGATTTTCATTTTATGTAATACATTGCATGAAGGTGTGTTATAATGACATTGCAAGACATATTTCATGATACACACTAGCCATACCTATCAGTGACATTTTTTATCTAATCATATTATGTCATGATATTTCTATGAATTTTACCATATTTTTTCCTTTTTCATCCAACGTGTTTGTTTGCACCAAACATGGTTGTGGTGAATTTGCAATTATCTTTGTAGGATAGAAGACTTGTGCTCTCTTCATGTCTTGTCTTAGCTTTACAATTATAATACCCGATTGAAGACCTGTGTCCTCATCTTGAGTATATTATCTTTCTTTCTCTTTTTTTCTCTTTGACATTGGTTGATTCCCTGTCTTTTGGATGCATTCCTCTCTTGAAGCAATCAATTCATACATTCTCTCCCCATTTAAGAATTCTTCTATGTGTTACTTATTGTTATTTTGGGAATAAAAAATAGTTCTAAGACAACCTCCTACATCAAGGTCTCTTTCACTTTATTTACTTAAATCTTGTTATCTTGTTTGTCATGTGCCTTTGTTTATGTGTTATCCATGTATATGTTCTAACCCCATGAAGTAATGGATTTTTATGTTCTAACCTTGTTGTCTTGAGCAGATATTTCTTTTCTAATGTGTTGTTTTGTAGGTCTTTAGCCTAGGAGCATGCTTCCTTGGTTCAAAGAGCTACCTACTTCCTCTATAGTATCCTTTTGGCAGCATGATATTATTTATTTCTAGTAAATTTTCTTTAGTATGTATATTCATGTAGATTCATATGCTTGCTTAAGTGGGGGAAAAATGTTGTGTCATAAAATTTCAACCCTTGCAATTTCACCTAGATTTTTTGCATCCACTTTAGTGTCCACTCCCTTAGTATTTGTGTAGGCTTATTTTAGCCCTTGCATGAACCTTTTTCCCCTCAGGATTCTCTGGAACCCCTTTTAGCAGCTACCCTCATGTTAGCTTTGTGTCAAACCTTGTTTTTTCCTTGTTGCCACCAATTTTTGAGCGTGATTTATTTACAATAGTGTGCCACATGAAAACCAACATGTTGTGCTAGCACCCCACAATATTTTGATGTTCAAATGACTATTTATAAGCATGTTGCCACTTGTCACTTACTTTTGTTAGTGGAAATAAATTGATATTCCTTATAGCAACTTGAGATCCTTATTTTCCCTCCTTTTCTCTCTTTAAAGTTTATCTTCTTATCTCTCTTGCTCTCTTGGAAATTTTATTCTCCTTCTCTCTTGCTCTCTTGCTTACTATAATATTTCTCAAGCTCTCAAAACACTCTTTTCAACTCTCTCTCTCTCTCTCTCTCTTTGGCTTCCTCAAGCCTTCTGGTTGATATTTATTTCTTGTCTTATGTCTTTGAGAATGTTGGGGTTACTCACATCCCTTTTCTATGCATTTTACTATCTTTTCTATTTATCTTTCTATCTATTTGCCTATTTGTCTATCTATGGAGGTGGAAAGACCTAAATACGGGTTCAACTGAGGCAAGCCCCTAAACAACCCCAACCTTCTCTCTTGGTATTATGTGTGCAAGTAGCGAAGACATTTTATTGTTGCAAGCTTCATTTGTTGGTTTTTGTGAGAATTTTATTTCTATTATCCTCTCATTTTATCATTTATATTTCACTTAGTTTACTTTACTTTATTTTAGTTATGTTATTATCTATTATGTGCATTCTCAAGAGTTCTTATTAATCAAAACAATAGTAATCATTTTGTTTTTTTTGTGATAGTCTCAATTTTTGGTCAGTACTAGACACCAACGCGCCATTGAGATGTTAGCATGCCTCGCTATCATCATTGGTTGAGAGCTTGCCAGTCTCTCTATAAAACATCTATGATCTACTCTTTTTTATTCTAAAACTCTCATCGTTTTATCCCATCACCTAAGATTTTTCTTTGAGGTAGTTGAGTGTTGTTTGCTCCTTGTAAACTCTTCTTTTCCTAAAGACTCAAGAGTACAAAATTTCTGCCTGTACAACCTACAAATGTAAACTATATCCAAGGGTATCAATAATTTTCCACTTAACGAAAAAAATCCCCTCTTCTCAAGGTTGTATGCCTATGTAATTGCTCTAATTAGGTCAACATTTCTAAATAAATTAGGCACAACCAACCTTCCCAACCTTAATCTCCATATATTTCTAATAGGTCTATTTTTTAGGGCTTTTCTTAAGGCGTGCTTAAATAGGGCATAACCTTGAGCTAGAATTATTAGGTCTCTGTAATTTCCATTATTATTAAAAAAATTGTCAGCTGATATCCTAGACCCATGTTTCATTCTATGTCTTTTAGTAGATCTTGGAAACAAATCCATTACATCATCATCAACTCCCCTCTGTATACCCCTTGAATTTTGAGCCATAATTTTCCTTCTAGGGTTTCAACACTCGTAAAAACAAGGTTTCTAATTTTACACTTCAAAGAGTACATGTAATTTTTTTTACAATACCACTCTCCCAAAGCTCTAAAGTATCCTTTGAATCCCTAAAACCAACTAAAAATCACCCCTTGATGCCCAAAATGGACATGGATGGTCTAATTTACTTTTTAACGTCAACTAAAAGCCCTAATTTTGTTGTGAAAACCCATGTTTGCCCATAATTCTACAACAATTTTTCTCTAGTATCTTATCTTTTTATTTTGAGTAATTAGCAATAAGGTAATTAGGCTAGTACCCTCAAGAATTTGGTATATACAAATAAAATAATCCATCAATATTCTCACATGCTTGAATGCATGACCAATGGTAGTAATTCTCCATTTTTGAATATGGGTCATTGACCTCCAATGATTTATAGCGATCGAGGGAATTTGAAATCCTTTATACAATGAGAAAAAATTATTTTCTTTCACACAACACTTGGACACGTGTCACCATTTTGGGGACTCACAAGAGAAAAAGGAAAATATTTGGAGCTTCCTCGATAGTTCTGTCCTCCATGAAACATTAGAATTGACCAAGATCAGATATGTGGCACAATTTTGAGAGTTTTGGGAAATAAAAGTTCAGCTTAACATCGCCCTATGAAGGTTATAGCTAGCATGAAAAGAGAAGGCTCATGTTTGCTTCTTAAGACAATTTTTTTTGCTAGTTCATGGATGCAAATATTGTTAGGAAAAAGGTCGAGTGATGCATATATTTTGTTTGATTTAAAAGGGGTTAAAACACATGCACTTTAATAAACAACTTAAAACCGCTAGGAAAAAGAGGGGTTGACAAACGAATGATAGAAGGGGTATTTTGATAGAAGAGTCAAGCTATTTGCGTGAAAAAAATCTTATAATTTTATTTTCTAGAGACTCATAAACATCAATCTTGTTTGGAGATAAAAAGGTATTTCATAGGTTCACGGGGAGAAAAATAATAACACAAAGAGCCTCATCAAACCAAAGAGATTGCATGAAACATCGAAATGTATCATGTGGGACCCAGTAGAGTAAAAATCGTTAGTAGTAAATTAAAATATAATAAAAAGATGAGATCATTCCATACACTAGCAAAAGGGACCAATAGTTACACAGGGAAAATGCCTCAAAGTTGTAACTTAAAGGATTAGGAAAATGGGACAACTAGTCAATTATCAAACATAAGAAAAGTGTAAGGGCATCATGTGGGTCTTAGGGTTTCAACAAGGGTTAGGGTTTTTATGCATAAATATTAGTAAATCCTTACAAAATCATAGGTTTTTAGGAATTTTAATAGATCAATTTAACTCAGAGGGCCAAAATTGAATAAGTACCACCACTCTCCAAGTAAAAAGTAGGAGGAAAGGATTAAGTGAAGGAAATGGAGGGTGGAGATTACCTTAAAATGTATTGATATTTTAGATTCAAGTGTGTGGAGGTTTCAAATATAGGAAAGTGAATGGAGAGGATTGAATTTGAGATTGAAGGGTGAATATTTAGAAACATGGAATGTTCACATATGTGGGAGGGTGTGGATACATGTGTGTAAACAAAAGCTAGAGATGATTTCGAAATTTAAATGGATGGTGAAGATTAAAAGGTAATTTATTTTATATTTTAGTGGAGAGAAAATGATTTAATTATTTTTAATTTGGAGTATATTAGAGGAATGTATTATATTAATTTATTAAATAGGAATAATTTAATTAATTAATTAGAAAAAAATAGATTAGGTTAATCAAATAGATTTAATTTACATAATTAAATAAAATTTATTTAATTATTGATGATGGAAGAATCAATCAAATTAATTAAATAAATAATATTTATTTATTTAAAAAATTAAATTTTTAGTTATGTAAATTAATTAATTAATATTTAATTATTTAATCAACTTATGATTAGGCCAATAGTGGCATGATGTGATGGTTGAGTTGTTGTGTTTTTGTGTTGTTCTTCTTTCCATCAAGGTTCAAACCCCATTGGGGTGTAATTGTTGAAAATCTATATTAGGGATGGGGTCCCCCGTTTGTGACCTCACTGGTTCATAGCTCCAGGTAAAAATAATTTACCTCTCTTAGAAAAATAAAATCAACCTATGATTAGGCGACAAAAGAAAATTTGGAGTAGATTTGTGATGTCTACATTTCCCCCCTCTTTGAGATAGAGTCAAGACTATGATTCATGATGTCATTTCAATTTTTTTGCATGATAAATATGGTTATAGGTTTCTCCAATTTTTCTAAGAGAAGGAGGTTATAATATAGGAGGATGATTCCCCCTCAAGATATTATGTAGGCTAATAAGGCCTAGGTGGTCTCTACAAATAATAATTAGTGTTTTGGAGGTGGAAATAGATGGAAACTAAGTAGAGGGGTTCTATAGGGGAAATTTTTAAATAGGTATAAGAGAGGAAGTAAGAATTAATTTTTACCCTTGATCCAAGAGAGAAACATTCTCTAACCTTGAGAGAGAAGATGAAGTATATGTCATTTTAGGAGCATTAGAGAAATTGGGTGGGAATATAAGCAAAAAAAGTGTAAGAACATTAGTGAGTATTCTTTAAAAAAAAAATTAATTGAGTGAATTTAGTATGGTATGAAAGGGTTGGAAATATAGACAATAAAAGGGGTTTTGACCCTATGTCATGTGTGTTGTGGATTGTGTCATTTTCTTGAGTCGTTGGGGTGCTTGTGTTATATAAAGTTGTGCATGAACTATGGAATAAGGAATTAGTGTATGTGTTAATATTGAAGCTTCAATATGTAGAAGTGATATTATTGTGCAACATGATAAATAATTTATGCTAAAGGATCATTTGTGGTAAAGAAAGATCTCCTACATCACTAAAAGTGATGTTTGTGCTAAGAGAAATAGAAGAAATATTAGTTAGAAGGAATAGGTAGAGTGATTATGTTAAATTATTGTAGGAGTGATTATCCATGCTCATGATAGGCTATTTTTAATTAGGTGATGGATTTTCTATGAGGTCTTGGTGATGACGAATGGGAGTTCTTAGGAGTAGTAGGGCTATATAATATTACCATAATGATTAAGATATAAGCATAGTGAGTGATGCTTGCTACTTTGGCTAAGAGGAAGTAATAAGGTGTGATATAAATCCATCTAAAAATAGGGGATATGGTAATGACCTTAGAGGATATGTGGTGAATCCTTCATATCTTGATCAATGAGGATACAATGTATTTGGGGATGCAAAAGTGTAGACCTAAAAAACAAAATTATTAGGGAGGAGTAATATCTTATTATAGAGGATAGGCTAATGCTTGGATATTTTCTTGACATAGGGATTGGTGGTGGAGCTACCAATAACATTAATTATTTTATTTTTTATAAAATCTACCTAAAAATGCCAATATGTTTTTTAGATAGTTCTTGTAGAAAAAATTTATAAATTTTGGAGGATGGATAATTTTTTGTATGGGGTCCTTGAATACTATTTCAATTATATAGTGGATTTGTTTTGGTTGTGTGTAGTAAAGGAACATAACATCTACAAAAATATTATAGGCATGGACCTAGGAGAAAATTATTTTGGGGAAAATATTAGGTATATAAGAGATACATAGCCACACCAACCTTATGTATATGTGTGGAAATGTAATGGGGAGGTATATTGAGTCACTGAGGGGATTGTAAGATCATGTTAAATTCAAATCCAAAGATAAAGAACAAGTAGCAACCACAACTACTTCAAATCTAAACCAAGAAATCCCAAATCTAAACAAGAAATCACAAAAAAAATGGAGATCAAATGAAATAGAAAACTAATCCAAACTCCCCATTATGCATTTGATTCCCTTCCTTGGTTCTCCTCCATTCTTCTTGTGCTTACAAATTTTCCCTCACCTTTGAAGTATTCAAATACCTAAAAGTGATGATGATATTATAACAATAAATTTGGAGAAAGTGTGGTTGTAAAGTCAAAATGAAATAGACGGCCTTCTTTTATAGAAGAGCTTCACAAATGGACAAACGAGATTGAAGTTATAGACAGTCAAGATTCTCTAGAGACTAGAAGCAATCAATGGTCAAGATTTGAAATGATAAATTGGAGGGAAGGTAGTGGAGGAATCAAATATTAATATTTAATTTATGGAGAAGCAAGGAAGATAATAAATAATCATTTAGATTATTTATTTGAGAGAATAAGGGAAATGACTATTTAATTTAAAAATGATTGTGCAACAATTAAATTAAATATAGAGGAAATGGCAAAGAGGGGTTAAATAATTAAATCAGATTAATTATTAAATCATGGAAGATTGATAAAGGATAGTTAAATAATTCCAATAATTATTTAACTATAGTTGAATAATGAAGATCAAATAATTAAATAAATGATCATTTATTTAACTATAGAAGGAATGAGAATGTTAGTGACACAATTAAATAAATATTAATTTATTTAATTGATCAAAAAGAAGAATAAAATAAAGAGACATGAATTAATTAAATAATTTAAAAATATATAATTAAAAGAAGAATGTGGTAAAATAATTAAATAACTAAAATTACTTAATTATGCGGGGAAGAAAATGGATTAAAGCTGAAAAATGTTGTTCGTAGACCCAAAGCATTTTCAATGTCTACATTTTTCCCCTCTTTGGCATAATGTGATTTGAGTGTTGTGTCAAAGAATAATTGAGAAAATATATTTTACAACATGCCCCAATGTGCCTCAGCGAAGATGGGATAGATCCATGCCCCCTTGGAATTTTTTTCGCAAATTTTGAAAAATGTAAAACAAAATTCGACAAGCCATCTTAGTGCATTGATAGCAAAAAGTTTTTCTTTTGGACCACTAGGACATTTGCAATAGGTTTAGGTTTCAACATTTGACACTACCAGCTAACAAGGTAGACTAAAATCCCATTTTGGCAAAGGTATAAATGTGACTAGGTTTCCAAAAATAGTCATTTGTTCATTTTGATTTTGAGTGAATAGTGAGAAGAGTGAAAACCCTGTTGTAGAGCTCTTGTTAGAATATCACCAGTTCCACACACAACGCATCGTGGGTATAGATTCGGGACCTACAAATGGCTAGAGGGCTCAGGGAATGTGGAAAGTACTCGATCCTTCCCTTGTGATTTTTTTAATTTTTGGTAGATTTAGGGCTACAAAAGGGGGAATATAAATGAGGTTAACCCAATTGGCCGCATCTGTTATTGTGTAGGCTTCAAGTTATTGCGGTTTGCTGAAAGTGACTCAGTTGATGCAATTGCTTAGGACCTAACCACAACTAGTTTTTCATGTCGCAATTGAATGTGTGGTTTTGACTTGCATGTGGAATTTTGTGATGCAGTTGTGGTATTAAATGTCGCATTTTCTTTAACGTTCATATTTGCTAAGTAGTTTGATGCAGTTGGAATTTTACACCGCATGTGCTAAAATTGTGATATATTTACATGTAAATCCGCATATGCTAGACAGTGCAACACATTTTCTTGTCAAAAAAATTTCCCCAATTTTTGATATTTTTTTCTCTATGACATAGATCAAATAGGTTTATGAAAGCTTTTAGATTGACATAGTGCACTTTCTTGTGATCATAGGTGCCACTAGACCTGATTTTGATTAGAGAGATCCATCTCTTGAGATTTAGATTGTATGGATAAATAGAGGATGACTAGAGGGAGCAACTATTTTCCCTAGGACTATACCATTTTACATTTGTGCTCGTCATTTAGGCAACAGGGGACTATTGACCGCACTAGCCAAGCGGTGGCACTCAAAGATGAGCTTGTTTCACTTGCCAATAGGGGATGGTGCATTGACTAAAGGATGTATGATGCATCCTCAGACTGCCCATTCATGGAGAGCATGTTTCTTATGACCCAAACCAAGGATACAACACTATCATGGTGACCTTTGATCATGATGATTATGCAGAGCTAGGTGTAGAGGATTATGAGATCTATTGGGATACACTTGCAAAGAGATATGAGCTCTTCACTATTGTCTTATGTAGTGCTATTGGTGGAGTGGTGTGTCCCAATTGTCGAGGGCATGGATTTTTGGTTGATTAGGGGGATATGCTAATTAAAATGCTCACTTGAGACATTGTCTATGCTTGGTGGCCATGTATGTTGGCCATGTTGTACTTTCAACTGCATGATGTAGTATATAGGGAGATCAGAGCATCAACTATGGGATCACTCTCCTGATGGTTTGGGCCTGGGAGCATATTGTGGTGTTCAAACCACCAATACATTTACGAAGGCGCATTCACCCAAACACATGTCGATGCCACTGGCTACTGGAGACACACTATTGATTTGTTAGATTTGTTCACATGGACACCATACAAAAATTACACTCCATTCTTTTATGATGATGATGACTTTCCCTATTACCAACAATCTCGATACATGATTGGACACATAGTGCAGAGTCAACACATCATTGAGAGATATTTATTAGAGAGGGTATGGCAATAGTTTGATGAGCAACAAGGACTACATATTAGCACTATAGAGTTTTCTCGCTTGAGCAGGGAGATTCAGCCATGGAGCCCTATGATTCTTGTGACCACAAAAAATTAAGACATAGATGCATTGCAACCTATATATTGGGGTTGGGTAGATGGAGATGCAAATGTGGACACAACACCTGACTATGATGCTTGGTGGGTACAACAAAGGCTTGTGTCAAATACCAAACCAAACCAACCTACACTAGTTGATAGGCAAAGGAGGGGATCCAAGATAGGAGTACAGGGCCGAGGACGAGGCCAAGGGGATGATAGAGGTTAGGGAGGTGGAGGATAGGATGGAGGGAATGATGGGGATGGGGGAGATGGAGAGAGAGGTAAAAGGGGCCGGTATGAAAGAGGAAAACATGGGAGAGGCTAGGACAAGAGACCACCTCATCCAACAAGGGGAGATGGGGGGAGACAAGTAGTAGATTCCCCTTGTTAGGAGGGTGAGTTCAGAGCTATAGGAGTAGAGGGACATGTAGAGGAACCTCCTCATTAGGAGAGACATGCGGAGGAGCAGCCGAAAGTGGACATTGAGATAGATTTTAGGGTAGGGGAGGTTGGTAGAGATGAGGAGCTGAGAGACCAGGAAGAGGAGGAGAGGGGAGAGGGTCATTATGGAGGAGGGACTATAGGAGATCCCCATCCTAGAGAGGATGGATATGGATGGGGAGGATCAACCAGTGGATGGGTAGATCACATAGTTGCATACACGGTTATAGGCAAAAAATATTGAGATATAGCAACTATGGGTCGAGATGGATATGGATGTCAGGAGGGAACTACACGCAGAGTAGATCTCTATTGATTTCATGAGAAAAGGTAGTGGATCGATAGTGGATATCTTATAGGAGCTCAAGATGGAAATTTCAATTGAGTGGTACTATAGGGATTATTACGAGAGGGAGGTACCCCTTGAGTACAAATATCCCAACTTCTCAGAGATTGAAAGAAGATCATAGAGAAGATCTTAGTTTAGATGATCACAAAGCAGTGGTGGGGTGTCACAATGATTATCTCCCTATAAGAGGCTAAAAATATTAGGGCATAAGCCATCGAGATTACACCAGCCTTAGGACGATAGGCCACCTTCCATAGGTCCTTCCCGATTAGGAGACAGGGGGAGCAATGACTAGCCTCATTTTGTCCTTTCATAAACTGACATATATATATATTGATTGAGCTTGTGAGCTCCATTTTTTAGATCATTCTGATATTATACCGTGACACTTACCATTTTTTGGTATATATGTGAGATACATGATTTTGGTAGTGATTATGTGATGTGTCATTTATTATGCATGTTACTATATTGTATGATGGATGAAGTCATATGATGTTATGCATTTATGAGATGATTCCATATGATCATACATTTCTATATGTTTTGATGTATCATGGATGATGGTTTATATTTTATGCTCATGTATGCTTCTCAATTTTATGATGTATGGATGATGCACATTGTATCCTTACTATATGTATGATGATTCTATATGATTATGACATTTATGTGGATGCACATGTGATGTATGGTTTATGATATTATAGATTCTAGATGATGTGATGCAATATGAATGATGTATGCAAATTCTATGATATGGATGTGTATATGATCTATGTAAATGCAATGATATGGAAATGTGATGATCATGTATGAAAATGTACGCAATAAGATATAAATACAAGATGATATTATGTGATCATGACCTAACATGTAATACTTATATTGATGTATGCATGCATGTATGTATGATAATGCTATCTATATTTTTATATTTTTAGATGCAATATGGATGACTTAACATATTTATGATCATTCCTATGATGCTCTGTGATGCCTATATGCTTCTAACATGATTATGCATGTAGGATATTTTTGTGTCTCACAAGATTCCATTAGGATGATTACGGAAATGAAAGGTGAAAGTGTAAAGATTCAAAGTTAGGTCATAAAAATGGCTTAGGTTTTATGGCCTTTTGCTAGTGGAGACCCGCACTGTAACTCTCGTAAAACTATAATCATTCAAAATCCTTCATCTCAAGCCTCAACCAAGGTGTGAAGTTGTTAAATCTAAAGATGTTATCATGCATGACTTGCTCAAAAACTTTATGAAAAGTGCCCATGCAGATGCCACCAACTTGGCTGTCGTCAAAGTTTATTCCATGAAAATAGCTTAGGATTAATAACATTCCCAAATTGCATCCTACAAGGAATTAGGGACTTAGCCATTTTGGATATTTGGTCTTGATGTTTGTGGGAATAAATTTATCAGATTTCGGGATAATTTATGTCATAAAAAATAGCTCAAGATTGATGGCCTCCCGCAAGAAAATTCATGCAAGGGTCTCCATGCTTGGAAAATTTCCAAGTTTGATAACTTAATGATGTTACTAGGGTTTCCTTGAGAGTTAAAGGAGAAGATTCCAATTAAATGATATTTCATGAATGATGTCTTGCAAATGTGTTCCCGCATTCATTCATAATACTTAGAAATTATTTGTAGTTCTAGGGTTTTACTATTTGCGGGTTCGTTGGGACTTCTAACTTAAACAATGATAGGGTTTTATTGAATTATGTAGCTCTCCCGAAGGTTAATGAAAAGGTTTTTCTATGGTGTTATTAGAATCACTCAAAAACCCTATCCATGAATTAATCAATTCAAATGATACTTGAACACAATTACCTCAAAACCCTAGATACATGATGCATACATTTGATGAAAAATTAAAAAAACACAAATGTGACAATGGTGGTGAATCTGACTTGATACCCACACGGATGGAAGGGGAGAGTGTCGCTGCAATATTTAATCACTTAGTTTAGCAGAAGCATGAAAAAACTCTCCAATATTTTAAATGAAAAGGGTAAAAATGAATCTGTTCAACCCTCTATTTATAAAGCTTTGCGCCATTAATGCAAGTAATTAATACAAGTTTTTCAAAAAACGTGCGAGAAGACCTCAATGTAGAAACTCGACAAGAGAATTCCAATGAAATTGATTTCATGCAAAAAAGTGAAAGGTGGATGCCAATTATTATGGCATCAAGGTGATGGATTTCCACGAATGGCAACCTATGTCAAGGTTTTCGCAAACGATAAAGGAGAGCATGGCTTCCACAGGATGAAAACCCGTAAACCAATTTCCTCATTTCTTCCAAACTTGATGAGACCTTGGTCGATTCTTTAGGCATGATGAAGACTTGACCTTTTGAAGACATTTTGATTTATTAGGTCCAAAAGTGAAAGCACAAAAAATAAGCGAGCACGAACTGACCCGACAGAAAGAAAAACAAAAAATAAGGGGGTCCTTAATTCATGCAGGGCATGTGTGCCATATGCACAATAACTCCCCTTGAGTCCAACTGTCACTACTTATAAAAATACTTCACAAGAGCACCAACCCTTCTTGCAGCAAGGAAATCAAGATCCCTTAACCTTGTGCTTTCCTCTTGAATCAAGATGAGGGAGTGACAACTCCCAACTTCTGTCATATAAACTCAAATGTCTCCTTAGGAAGTTGCTTCGTGAATATATCTAAAACTTGCTCCTTTATATAAAAATATTCCAATCTAACTTCTTTCTTAGCAACCTTCTCTCTCAAGAAATGATCCTTGATTTGACAGAGTAGAAACATCATCCTTTCTCAACATACACATTGTAACCATGTAGATGTTGCAACAAGTTTGCAATATTCCATCCCAAACTTTCTTAACATATCCTTAATGTATTTATGTTGTGAAATAAAAATCCCTTTGTCTGATTGAACAATCTACAATCCTAAGAAGAAAGACAATTATCCTAGCATAGACATCTTAAATTCATTCTAAATAGTCTTCTAATTTTTTTTGCATATTTCTTCACTACTACCTCCAAAACTAATGTCATCAACATACACCATAACTATCAACATTTATTCTCCTTTTTTTTAATGTATAAATTACTATCTACACAACCTCTCTAGAAACCTTGATACTACAAGTATCCATCCAACCTTGAATACCAAGCTCTAGGAGCTGTCTTGAGACCGTACAAATTCGTCTTCAATATGAAAACATAATTCAGATTGTTAGTACACTAAAATACTTTTGGTTGTTTAATATATACTTCTTTAAGTTGTCCAATCAAGAAAGCTGACTTCACATCCATCTAATACACATTGAAATTATTGAATACTAAGAGAGCTAAAAACATCATGATTGCATCCAATCTAGCCACTAGAGAAAATATTTCCTCAAATTCTATACCTTAAACTTGAACATACCCTTTACACACAAGTCTTTCTTTTTTCTAGATCACTTAACCTTCTTCATTTAGCTTATTTTTCAAAACCCACTTTGTTCCAATCACATTCTTGTCTTTAGGCCTTGGGACAAGTTCCCAAGTTTCATTCTTCATGATCTAATTGAGCTCTTCCTCCATTGATTATATCCATCCTTGTTCTATTCTTTCTTCTATATATGTCTTAGTTTCAATCTTTGATAATAGAGAAAAATTTAGTTGTTCTCTTGATCTTTCCAACCTCTTTCAAGTAAGGACCCCACTATATGTCAGCAATAATCTAATCTTTAGAGTGATTTTTGTGAACATACTTAGTTGGAGTCTTGTAACATCTTCTTTTGGATCTTCAACATTACTATGAATTGATAACTCATCATCTTCTTCCTCTAGAATAGTAGTATTATGAATAGTTTCATCAACCTATACATTTTCACTTTCAATTATCCTCTTCAATATTTCCTTATAACATTTGTAAGCTATTCTTCTTAAAGAGTAATCAAGAAAAATTCTACCATGTAATATTGAATCAAACTTACCCAAATTCTCTTCATATCTCTCTTGATATAAAACTTGCTTCCAAATATTTTTAGATACCTTACTGATGTCGGTCTTCCTTTCCATAACTCATATGGAGTCTTCTCTATCTTGCTCCTGTTCTGAAATGTTTTCAATATATATGTTGTTTTTTGTGTAGCTTCTCTCTAGTACATATCCAACATATTTTATTGATGTATCATAGACCTTTCCATCTCTTGTACAGTTCAATTCTTCCTTTCTACAACTCAATTTTATCATGGAGTCCTAGGAGTAGAAAACTACCTCTGAATTATATGCTCTTCACATAATCTATCATACTTCTCAGTTGTAAACTCTTCGCCTCTATCTAATCTCAGGACCTTAATTATCCTTTTGATGTCATTCTCCACCAAAGCCTTAAATGATTTTAACTTCTCAAAATATTTTGATTTCTCTTTTAGATATTTAATCCAGGTCATCATAGTATAATCATCAATCAACATTATAAAATACATATCTTATTGTGGAATCTTAGTCCTCATTGGTCAGCATTGATCTGTATGTACCAAATCCAATGGATTTGATGTGGAATATTCCTTAGTAGGATATTTTCTTCTTATCTACTTTCCTTCATGACATGAATCGCAACTAATTGACTGAGGTTTCTTGATTCTTGGCATATCCCAGACCAGCCCTTTTGAACTAATCTTGACAATATCATAAAAATTCATGTGTCCTAACCTTTTGTCTAGAGCTAACTTTCATCATTTTGTACAGTGGACCACTCTTTACATTCAACTCACTAAGGTGATAGATAACACTATATATCCTACTTCCTTCCACAATCAGCTCACTGGTACTTGATTTCTTGATTTCATGACCATCAACACTAAAGGATAATTGATACCCCTTATCACACATCTAAATAACACTCAACAACTTATGTTTTAAACCTTCAACATACAATACATCATGTGTCTTGGTTCTACCACCATTAAGACTTAAGGTAATCTTACCAAATATTTTAGAAATTGAATTGTTTCCAAGAGTAACTGAACCACCTTCAAATTCTTTTGAAATTCATGAACTTACTTTTATCTCTAGTCATGTGACTAGAGCAACCACTATCAATAATCCACAAGTTTTTCTCCTTCTAAGCATGAAATTTTTTCTAAGAAAGCATAGATTTCTTAGACTTATTATGTTCAAGAACATTCTTCCAAAACTTCTCCAAAACATCACTTCTTCCTTTTTTTGGTAATGAGGAACTCATAAAATTACTTCTACAATTCCTTGCAATATGTCCAAAATTATTGCACTTAAAACAAATAACATTGAAATTGAACAAAGGTGCAAATACATTATTACTAAAAAATCATTCCTTCTTAACGAAACACTTCTATAATCCACAACCTTATGTCCATACTCATTACAATTAAAACAATAACCAAAAAAAATAAAAATTGTCTTGGTATTGTATACTTATCTTTCGTATGTCCTCCTTTTGTTCCGCACTTGAATAAATCCATCATTTTGGGTCATACTGCCATCACTAGTTATTGTCCTTTCTTATTTTAAACTTTGTCACCTTCAGACTAGCCTTAGTAGTCTTCTCTGACGGTTTTATCACTTTTTTCTTCTAATCATCAAAACCTACTTTGGTTTTCCCTTGTGAGACTTTCTGACCTTCTAATATCTGATCTATAGTTTAAGTACTCTTACTGAACTTTAACTACAACTGTTGATTTACCTTCTCAAGCTCCTTTCTGGCTGCAACAATTTTTGCTTCAAGATTTTCACAATCTTTGTCTCTTGATAGTAATTTTTTATCAAAATTTATTCAACTCTTTTTGCTTCTTATTCCCAAGTCCTCAGTTCAAAAATCATCCTTTCAACATTCTTCAAATCTTTTGCAATTCTTTCTTTGGCTCTTACCTCTTCTGCAATTTTGAGATTCAACTTCTTGATTTCTTTTCCGACCCATAACAATTTATTCATAAGATCTACTTCTTTATTATCTTCGGAGCCCATTTTAGCATCACCATCAGTAGTTTCAAAAGCCATAAACACAACTTTTCCATTTTCATCTGCGGATGCATCTTCATCCTCTTCTTCATTGGAACATTCTTCTTCCTTATTAGTTTATAAAATTATATGTTTCCTCTGACCTTTGGATCTTCTTTGAAAATATTTCTTCCCATTCTTTTTCTCAACATTGGTAATATTCTTATAAGGACATTTAGCCATAAAATTCCCAAAATCTCCATAATTGAAACATTTGAAAGGTAACTTACCTTTATACTTACCAAAACCTCTTTGCAACTTCCTCACAAAATTGGCTTCTTTTAGATCTGATCCACAATCAGAATCTTGATCAATTTGCTTCAGAGATACTTTAAAAATAGCTTCTTTCCTTATAGAATCTTCACTTTCAAATGTCATTAGCATTCCATAAAACTCAATCATCCTTAAGGTATTCAGATCTTTAGCTTCTTCAATAGAAAATATTTCAAGATCAAACCTTCTAGGTAGGGATCTGATAACCTTCTCTACACCAACCTTCTCTTCCAAGCTTTCTCCAAGTCCTCGAATATGATTGAAAATTTCATCAACCTAGAGTATGAATGTAGCAATGTTTTCATCTTCTTTCATCCTTAGACCTTCAACCTGAGCTCAGTAATTCTTCAACTTTATCATCACCTTCATAAACATTTTCCATTTTTTTTCATATCTCCTTTGTTGTTCTATAGTCAATCACTTTCACAAATTAATTGTTAGTCAAACCACATAAAATAACATTCCTAGCCTTAACATTGAGATCAAGAGATCTCATTCCCACTTGATCCAAGGGAGGGATATTTTTAGGAGGCTCATATCCTTCTCAAAATGGCATCCAGATGCCAATTCCTAAATCCATCAAATATGACTCCATCCTATCTTTCTAAAATATAAAATTAGATCCATCAAAAACTAAACTTTTTTCCAAATGAAATTTCCTATGCCATCCCAGATCTACCTTAAGTTATTAGAATTTTTCAAAGGAACTTATCTCTAATACCAATTGAAGGGCACATAATCTACTGAGGGGGATGGTGAATTAGTAGATCCAAACAATTACACCAATCTCAAAAACCTTCACAACTACTTTATAGATTTTCAACATGAAGAGCACTAAACCATACAAGCTAGTAAGTAAAAAAACTAAATCACAACACAAGATAACACATAACACTGTTGAATGAAAAAGATAACTAAGAGGGGGGTGAATCATTTGTATCAAATTAAAACATCAAAAACCCTCAACAGTAATTAGATCCACAAGAATTCATTAAACCCTTATTTTGTTAAAGTGATTAATCATGAAATATAAATAACAAAATTTGAAAAAACAACACCATACATAGGAGAACGCCATATTTACATGGAAAACCAAACAAGAGAAAAACCATGTTGAGGATTATCTCACAATATAAGTAATTGTGAAACTGATACAAGGGCTCACTGCCAGAATAGGAAACACTATCCAATAGGTCTCACAACCAAGGCTCACTACCATAGAAAGAAAAGAAGATAGAAGAGAAATATTACATAGAGAACAAATTCTCAATGCATCAAGGAATCCACAAAAATTACTCCAATAATATTGTAGCCTTGTTTGTAAGATTGTGGATGCCTTCAGCTCACTACCTTCAAAAGTACAACACTTTGAAGTTCGCACTTCTCTGCTCAAATTCACATCTATACTTCTATAATTTGCATCACATTCATCACTCATATCTATCTTGATATCTTCCAAAAACACCACTCTTATTTGTATCATCCTCAACCTTGAAAACCTTCTCCAAAGGTCATTAACATGTCCTTTACACTTTCAATTTCAAATTAGATCAAAATCCAAATATTCCTGTGGTGGATAGGAATGAGGATGACCCATATAAATCCTTAGTTAGGACCCAAAAATTTCCTAACATGCTTCTGTAAGCTTCACATGTAGTGTTAACACTAAGTCAACCATTACCCATGCTAAACACAATAAAACTATTAAGTACATGCTTACCACTTGATCAAGATGAAACGCATAACAGACATATCTTTTACATGATATATAACAATCCATGAACCACCTGAGATCCAACAAAGAATTCATCCAAACTCACATCATAGAAATACTTCAACCCACAACATCTTGTTAACCTCATACGTGCCTTGACACATGAACACATACTATACTATACCAAATTAGGAACAAAATTGAATTCTTAAGGATAAAATCAACATGAACAACTTCCCAAATCCACACAACCTGAAACCACACTATGGAGAAATATGACGCAAATACATTTCTCCTAGACCATAGAAAACAACACTGAAAACCTAGTTCACACACTGGTGAACATGTCTCTGCACATCGATCTAGAAACCAAAACTCTGGATATAGAAACTACTGACAACCTTAAAAAACATATCAGATCTACACATGCATATCATCAACACAAAATAAATGCGGAGCACATCTTGTAGCATGTTCTGAGCACTTACACAACATGATTTTATCTATTTATCAAATTTTCTCAAAAACACTTGGAAACCAAGTACCAAAGACACCATCTTAGAACATCACTTAATTCCAACACATATCTAGACACTGCAACATAAAGATAGCTCCATGTACTCACAACACTTTCTCAATATGTCAACTATACATGCATAAACTGCAACAACTTGTTTCCCTCTTATTCACATTTTTCTCAATGTCCTTGGAATCTTCACCATGCAACAACCTCCCTCAACACATAATTGACATCAATGACAACACCTCCATACTTTAAAAAATCCCCCCCTTTGTCATTGATGGAAACACATAATGTAAAAAACCATCAAAGCAAACACGATAGCTTTGAACACACTTTCTTATGATTTTCTTTTACTTTCTCTCCCCTTGTGTAGATAGAATTTTTTCACATGATTCCTTCTCCCCCTTTGACATCAATGGAAAAGGACAAATTATTTTGCATTGTTCTCCCCCTTTAACACTAAACCAAGATACTTTCTCTAAATAATCTCCCTTAGGAGTACACCCAATAAAATCAAAAACTCTGCACAATGACAACATTCCTTATTACAACAATGACACTACCTACTCCACCTAAGAGGTAGCCACCAACATCAGCCCAAAAAATTGATGAACCCATAAATCCACTAGAATAATGCATCTCCATATGCATCTATTTTAAATAAGGAGGGGAAATAACCCCAAAATTCTCTCAGAGATACTCAAAAGTATCCTTGAAAAGAGCATTAGTAAATATGTCAACAATCTGATCCTTTGTAGGTACCTATTCAAGCTTCACCTCATTCTCCATAACCTTCTCTCTCAGAAAGTGATACCTAATTGATATATTCTTTTTCCTTGAATGCATCACTGGATTCTTTGAAATGTTAATTGCACCTGTATTGTCACAAAAGATAGAAATAGGCACAACATACATTAGTCTGATATCCTTTAATTTTTGTCTCATTCATAAAAAATTGTGTGCAGCAAGATGTTACTCAATATACTCAACCTTTGTAGTGGATAAAGAAACTAAATATTGTTTCTTACTTAGCCATGACACCAACCTACATCTAAGAAATAATGCACCACCAATAGTACTTTTCTTGTCATCAACACAACCAGCCCAATCTGCATCTATGTATGCACTTAATGTGAAATTAGTATCCTTAGGATACCATAAGCCATAATCCAGAGTGTATTTTAAATATCTAAATATCCTCTTCAATGTTGCAACATGTGTCTCTTTAGTATCTTCTTGAAATATAGCCACAAGACAAACTGCATGCATGATATTCGGTCTAGTAGTAGTTAGATATAACATTCCATCGATCATAGATCTATATTTTCTCTGATCATCCTTTCTCAATTTGCAACCATTCACCATAGGAGTACATATAGGTTTGTATTATTCCATTCCAAACTTCTTCAACATCTCTTTGACATACTTTGACTATGAAATGAAAATTCCTTCATTTGTTTCATTGATTTGTAGCCCAAGGAATAAATTCATCTCCCCAAACATTGACATCTCAAACTCTTTCTACATCTCTTCTAAAAAATTCTTACACATAGCTTCATTACCTCTAAAGATAAATTCATCCACTTACACAAACACTATCAAGCTTTATCTTCCTCAATTTTTAAGTAAATATTATTGTCTATGGTGCCTTTATTGAATGCTTGTTGGATCAAGTATTTGTCTAATCTTGCATTCCAAGCTCTAGGAGCTTTATTTAATCCATACAATGCCTTTTTTAATCTGCAAACCATATCCAATTGATCTAATAACTAAAATCCTTCTAGTTGTTCCATGTAAACCTCTTCTTCAACCTAACCATTCAGGAAAGAAAACTTCACATCCATTTGATAAACTTTAAAGTCCTTGTATGTTGAAAATGCCAAAAACATCCCGATTGCTTCCTTCCTAGCCATCAGAGAAATTTTTTCCTCAAAGTCTATTCCTTCTACTTGTGAGTAACCTTTACACACAAGCCTTGATTTATTTGCTACCACTTCTCCATTCTCATTTGGTTTGTTCCTGAATACCCATTTAGTTCCAATTATGTTCTTGTTTGCCAGTCTAGGAACCGATTCCCAAGTCTGATTTTTCTCAATCTACATAAGTTCTTCCATTTCCTTCATCCAATGTTCAACTTTGCATGCATCACTCACTATTTTAGGTTCAAATTTAAATAATCAACATAGATTTACCTCAGCTTCAACAACTCTACTTCTTGCCAATACTCCTTTCCTCTTATCTCCAATAATCTATTTTTCGAAATGATTCTTTTTCATATACTTAGGGGTCTTAGGGGTCTTAGGGGTCTTTTCTGGAGCTTCTTCCTCTTCATTATGTACTTCTTTTTCCTTAGTGTTTTCTTCTTCTTCTTCTTTTCAAGAAGGTTCATCTAACACATATCCATCTATAGAAATTGAATTCTATAAACCTTCATCAATCTTAACATTTGCACTTTCAACAATCTTTCTTAGCCTTTTGTTGTAACATCTGCAAGATTTACTTTTAGTAGAATATCCAAGGAAGATACCTTCATCAGACCTTGCATCAAACTTTCCTAAGTTTTCTTCATCTCTTTTGATATAAAATTTACTTCCAAATACACTAAAGTACTTGACAGTAGGAATCCTTCCATACCACAACTCATAGGGAGTCTTTGTGTTATTAGCTTTGGCTTGAACTCTATTAAGTATTTTTTTTAAATTATGAATTTCTTCTCTCCAGTAGACTTCCGATCGGTTTTCTTCTTTCATCATAGTCCTAGAATCTTCTTGAACAATCTAGTTTTTCCTTTCAACCACTCCATTCTACTAAGGAGCTATAGGGGTAGACAAGTGCCTCTTTATTCCATGAACTTCATAAAACATGTTAAACTCATTGGAGGTGAATTCTCCACCTCTATCAAATCTCAAACATTCATTTTTCAAGTCCATTTTATTCTCAATCATAGCTTTAAATACTTTGAATCTATCTAGAGCATTAGATTTCTCTCTAAGAAAAGTAAACCATGTCATTCTAGAGTAATAATCAATCAAAAGCATGAAATACCTATCACCTTGAATACTTCTCACCCTTATAGGACCACAAAGATTTGTATGTATTAATTCTAGTAGTCTGGTAGAAGATTGTTCCTTTCCTTTGAACTATTCCTTATTTGTTTTCTAAACTATCATTTTTTGCAAACAACATTGATAGGCTTTGTATTTTTGGTAGGTCTCCTACTGCATGAACTGAACTAATTTTGAATAAATTATCAAAATTCATGTGACACATCCTCTGGTGCCATAACCAATTTTCATTAATCTGATACATAAATTAATTACTGTCAGCACCCTTGAGTTGATAGATGTTTCCATCTATCCTCTTACCAACATCAATCACAGTTTTGGACCCTTTTCTGATCTCACATCTTTCATCCTTAAACATAAGATTATATCCTTTGCTACACATTTATCCAACACTCAAAATATTATACCTTAATACTTTAACATAATAAACATCTTCAATATTATGCTTTCCATCAAAACTGATTGAACATATTCCACAAATCTTAGCTCTTGAATCATCTCCAAATTTAAATAATCCTCCATTATAATTTTCAAGTTTAACAAACTTACTTTTGTCTTCGATCATGTGATTAGAGCAGCCAATATCTTCAACCCAATAGTTCTTATCATTTTTAACATGAAAAGAAGAAACCAAAGTACCTTCAACCTTATCCTTCCTTTCTGAAACACTTTCATTCGCATAGCTTTCAGAGTTAGTAGAAGTAGATTCATCTTTTAAAGCTAAGAACAAGCATTCATTTTCATTAGTATCTCCATAATCATATTCATCATCATAAATACCAACATCTTCTCTAACATAGTAACTTCTTTTAATCATATTTCCCTTGTTCTCCTTACTTTTATTGTTCATAGCTCTGTTTTGGACATCTTGAAGCATAATGACCTATATTTTCATAGTTAAAAAATTTGAAAGGTAGTTTACCTTTGTACTTATCAATTCCCTTTTTCATCCTTCTTACAAAGTTAGCTTCCACATCATCAAGATCCTCTCCATTTGAATCTTCAACCTTTTCTAATTTTCCAGCCTTGAAAGTAATCTCCACTTTTGTAAGATTTTTCAAACCAAGTTTTCTCATTTCAAATGGAGTTAGTGAATCAAGCAACTGATCTCTAGAATAAGTATTAAAATTTGTAACTTCCTTAATATAAAATACCTTTTCACTATAAGAATTAGGAAGATATCTTAGAAATTTCTTTACCACCCTAGGTTCTTTGACTTGTGCACCAAAACCTCTCATTGCACTTACTAGCTCATCAACTCTCTGCATATAGATTGTAATTTTTTCATATTTAGACATTCACAGGGTCTCAAATTGTGCCTTCAAATTCTACAACTTTTCTTGTTTAAACTTATCATCTCCCTCATAAATGCTCTCTATCTTGTCCCAAACTTCTTTAGCAGTCTTAAAACTCATAACTTTTACCAATTCAGAATTTGAAAGACTATTCACAAGAATAAATATTTCCTTAGCATTTACCTCATGTGCCTTGATCTCATCACTTGTGATTGGACCATTCATAGGTGCAACATATTGAGTCTTTGTTTCCTTTTCAATCTCATACCCATGGAATTCCAGATATCCTTCTATCTTTGTCTTCTAAAATGCATAGTCCGTGTCATCAAATCTTGGGAAATCTAACTTGTTCCCCATCCTGGATCTACCTTAAGCGGTTAAGCCCTTCTCCAAGGAACCTCTCTCTAATACCAATTTTTGAACGAACAAGACAATTGAGAGGGGGTGAATCAGTTGTATAAAACCTCAACAATAATCAGTTTCATAAGTATTCATTAAACCCTTATTCTGTTAAAGTGATTAGTCATGAAATTCAAAAAACATAAATTGAAAAAGCAATACCAGACACAAGAGAACATCAGATTTACATGGAAGACCCAATAAGGGAAAAACCAGGTTGAGAATTAGCTCACAATATAAGTAATTGCAAAATTGATACAAGGGCTCACTGCTAGAATAGGAAACACTATCCAATAGGGCTCACAGCCACATAAAGAAAAGAAGATAAAAGAGAAATGTTACACAGAGAAAAACTTCTCAATGCAATAGGAAATCCACCACAATTACTCCAACACTCTTACATCCTTGTTTGAAATAATGTGGATGCCTTAAAAATTCCAACACTTTGAAGTTCACACTACTTTGCTCAAATTTCCATCTATACTTCTGCAATTCACATCACATTCATCACTCACATCTATCTTGAGATCTTCCAATGACACCAGTCTTCTTTATATCATTCTCAACCTTGAAAACCTTCTCCAAGGTTAACAACACATCCTTTACATTTTCAATTTCAAATTAGGTCGGCACCCAAACATTCCTACGGTGGATAGGAATGAGGGTGAACCATATAAATCCTTATTTAGGACCCAAATATGTCCTAACACACTTCAACATGCTTCCACAAGCTTTGCATTGTGTTAACACTAGGTCGGCCATTGCCCATGCTAAACACCATAAAACTATTAAGTACACACTTCCCACTTGATCAAGATGACACGTATACCACAAAAATATCTTTTACATGATCTAGAACAATCCACGAGCCATCTGAGATCCAACAAAGAATTCATCCAAACTTGCATAATAGAAATACTTCAACCCAACACATCCAATTAACCTCATACATGCCTTGACACGTGAAACACACACTATACTGTACCAAATTAGGAATAATATTGAATTCTAAAGGATACAATCAACATGAAAAAATTCCCAGATCTACACAACCTAAAACCAAACTATGAAAAAAATCCAAAGAAAATACATTTCTCCCAAACTAGAGAAAACAACACTGAAAACCTAGTTCACACACTGGTGAACATATCTCACTCTACACGGAAATATAGAAACCCAAACTTTGGATATAGAAACTATTGACAACCTTAAACAGTATACCAAATCCACACAAGCATAGCATCAACACATCTAAGAAACACAAAGCACATCTTGAAGCACATTTTGAGCACTTGCACAACACTGTTATATTTATCAAATTTTTTCAAAAGAACTTGGAAACCAAGTACTAGAGACACCATCTTAGCACATTACTTAATTCCAACACATCTCTAGACACTGCAACATAAAGATAGCTCCATATACTCACAACACTTCCTCTCAATATCTCAACTATACATGCACAAACTACAACAACATGTTTCCCTCTTATTCACAATTTTCTCAATTTCCTTGACATCTTCAGCATGAAACAACATTCCTCAACACATAGTTGGCATCAATAAAAAAACCTTAACACTTGCAAAAAACACTAAATTTTATGTGGAAACCCAAGATGGGAATGTAACAACCGCCTATTGGTTGCTACCAATTTTTTTAACAAGTGCCAAGTCAATTGAAAAAAAATACCAACTTAATCGACTAAGCGTATTCCATTTAATTTAGAGGTGTTAACTTTAAAACCTCACCATTCAACATGGTGGCTTCAACCCGAATTTTCCACTTATATACTTACACATGGGAGTGGTAAGCTCCCAAGGTTACGGTCATTCATAAACCTAGACTTAAGCCTTGAGGGTTCACTATCGATGACCCTACTTACATATCCCTTCATAGGAAATCAGAGGCTTCATAGTCCACCCACTCATATCAGAGAGAGTGCATCCTCTCCTTTTTTTTGATATCTTGATCTAACTTTAAACCATGACTATTTATAAAGATTATTCCAATCATAATATAACAATATTATTTACCATCAAATGTTGGTCCCACCAAACATTACCAATCCAAAGAGTACAAATATACACATGTAAGAGAGGGGGACCAATCACACCAAGACTCTAGATCACATACATTCAAGAGTGGAGGGTTGCCCTAACTTACCTAAATCTAATGGGTGTTTAGGTCAAGAATTGAGAATGAAGAGCACTCTCAAGTGCTTTTGTCACTCTACAGATCCAAGAGTCCAAATGGGGCTAGATGAGGCGACTTTTGGAGTTCAAACTATGCCTTAGAAAACTCTTTGTCCGAGGATGAAAATGCGGGTCTAGGATGACATAACGACATGCTAGCGTCTCTCTAGTGCACTAGTGTTTGTACGACCAGAAAATGTGAAATGCAGTGTGAAACACCAAAAGACCTACTAACTTCCTAGCTAACAAGTTTTAACAAAATAAACATAATTATGAAGTATGAAAAGTAAGCATGTAAATGACAAGATAAGTAGATAGACAAGGGTGAAAAATATCAACTCACTACAGCGCTAGTTTGCCAATGAGCTCCATAAGTATGTTCATCTACACACAAGCAAGAGGGAAAAATGTTGGGGATTTATAGGGGTTTGCCTCAGTAAAATCCCCACTTTGGTGTTTGCACTTCCACAGAAAACCAAAAAAACCACAGAGTAGAAAGTACAATAAAGGAAAGAAGAAAAGAGAGTATTGAACACTACAAAAGATGCTACGCTACTCTATCAAACCACAGAAGGAAAATGAATTGTTACCACATCCACCCAAAGGCTCTCAAGGCCAATGAAGGGAAAATGCAAGCAACAAGCTTGAAAAATTTGACATGTCCGTAGTAGTGATGAAGGGAGGTCACACAAGACTCCAAACTCGTAACTTCTATGGTAGCACCACAAGTACAAGGATGGAATTGACAGAGTAACAAGCTTGCTTGCTAAAATGCTTAATGGAGTTGTGAAAATTCTTGAGAGAATGTGATAGATTGTAAGAGGATGAATTGAATTGCTAAGAGGATGAAGTGATTGTGAAATGAATGCCTTTAAAGACCAAAATGGAAGAGAAGAAGTCATTTTTGAGTCGGTTGGTCACACAGAGGCTTTACAATTCATCCCCAATGAGGAGTGTAACATCCTTGTAGACTCTAGAGGTAGGAATCTGTCAACAATGATAGTGTGTTGCATAGATGTTTGTGCATTATGCTCATGTCCCTGACAAAAATTTCCCCATCGACACAAAAAACATGTACCAAGTAGATGGAAGGTAGGTGGGTGATGTCGAATTATTCCTTTAGGTTTGATTCTCTATGGTGAGGATATGTGAAAGAGGAATTTACACAAGGGGTACAAATTCACTCCTATACATTTTTCTCCCACTTTAGCGAGAACGAGTATTGATGAGTGTTTGTTAAAGTAGATCAAAGAGTTAAAAATGTATACTTGAACCATCAAGAAAGCAAACCGTGATCTATGGAAAATGATCCCACATGTACTCTTTCCTGATGAGGTTTGAACAAAAGGACTTCGTAGCTTTGTAGAACTACAAAGTTGCACAAAGTACATCGAAGGTCGATAGACCAACGATGGAAAAATCCAGTAGGATGCGAGCGCTTTATAGGCCCTTAGACCTACAAAGAAGGCATTCCCTAAGTACTCTCTCATGAAGGAAGCCCAATGAAAGTGGAATCTATAGAGTTAGACTAGAAAGTGGATTCACAGGTTCACCTATAAAGCAACATGTTAATCCGTAGATAAAACATGTTAGAACAAAAAGCAGCCACATAGGAAAAAAAATAGATGGCCATGTAGACAGTTGAAAAAGTGAAGGAAGAGATTTCAAAGGGGTCCCTCGGGAACCCTTCAAAAGAAGAGGGGTCCACTCAAGGAATGCGCTGTTTGAAAGTGCAAGAGAGTTTTTCACAAATTGATTCAACATCAATAAATCCTTTCAAAAGATGTTCACTTCATCAAGGAATTTGAAAGGAAGAAAATGCCCCCTCATAAGGGGAAGTTCATGGCTTCTCCTCCAAGAAAAGCTACTCCCTCCTTAGAGGAAATTTCTTCAAGTTCTTTCTTTGTGAACCCATGATGAAGGAAACACGTTCCTCTAGGGGTCCTTGTTGAGAATTCGATTTTTGAAAAAGTTTGCAAAGGTTTCCAAGAAAAGATCTGCTAGTCATTGAATGTGTTTTCTAAAAATAAAAGTTTACATGGTAGCCCCCCCTTAGGGTGGTGCATGTTGAACGTAGAGGCATGTGATAGCCTAAGGAGAGAAAAGAAAGAGTGAAAAATTGATGTTGTGGCCTGAGGGACATAACAAGATGTTATCATGGTGATGTTGTCACACACACAAGGGACAACACATGAATACCATAGCATCACAACTCAATCAAAGAAGAGAGAAAGATAGAAAAATTGTAAAAAGAAATAATGACATCACAAACAAAGGACACAGGGGCGGTCTGATATTTCAAGGTCAAAGCTCCTCATAAATATATATATATATATAAGTATAGTAATAGTATATAGATGAACTGTCATCAACCCCCTAGTATATCAGATCATATGAAGAATGCACGGGAAGACAAAGTAAAAATAAAAAATTAGGTCAACATGGAAGGGAAGCCTAAATACCCCCAACACTTTTCATTGTCCCTAATTTGTCGAAAATCAATACACATAACAGAGGAAGAATGATGATACAAATAGAGGAAGTTTTATGACACATAATTACTCATGTATCCAAGCACCTATAAGGGTGATGAGGGTCATCCAGGAACACATAACACAAGTACAGGGGAACACATCACAAAAAAAACACACCTAATCTAAAGGTAAAGAAAAGGTTCCCCCTAACACTCATCGACCAAGATTTAGTTTACTTCCCAATCTAGATCATTATATGCGGAAGGAAGATGGACTTGCAATGGTGCACTAATTCATTTGACTAAAAAATACGATGAAATTTTTTGATGAAAGATGTATAATTAGATGTATCGTCGAGTACCTATGTATTTAATGTGAAATTTTCAAACAAAAAAAAAATTATACCCGACGTTCGTTGAAATTGCGACGCTCCGTGATCAAGGTCGCTATTTCAACATACACTTAAAGTCAACCATCCCCTTCCATCATGAATTTGTGGGTTGACATATGGTTAGCCTCCTTAATTTGTGGGCCGACGGGTATATGGTTAGTGTTCGTCAGGGTTTTGACGAATATTTTTTAATAAATAAAAGTGGGTTCGACAATTTATCTATACTTGCGACAGTGTTTTGCTATACTTGTGAATTTTCTATACTTGTGACAGTTTGTGGAGGTTATAGGCCAATTTTTTTTGGTGCAAAATATCATAATTATTAGATTTTGTTACTTGTCTATGATTAAAAATGATTGGAGTGTGAGTTTGATATTTTTTGAAGATCTAAATATTGAAGCTTGGTAAAGAAAAATCATGTCAGATAATATTAGTGCAGAAAAAAATGAAGAGACACTTGCTAGATTGTGGGCTAGATTGAAAACAAAGGGTGATGGGAAATTTTATTGTCCTTGAAATAATTGCAAGGGCTTAAAGATGCGAAGACTTTTAATCACAATAACTGAGAAACATTGTAGGCAGCATGGTCACATTGAAGGGGGGCATGATTATCGTCCATTGGTAAGTTGTTCATTATATGTCTTTATATTGATTGAATTTGTAAATGTTTATATCGTTTTAACATTTTTAATATATAAAAAAAATCACTTGATCATGATCATGGTTTATTTGTGTCGATCATTATTATAAAGGTGGGGCACCCTAGGGCACATGATATGGATTATCACGGCCCGTAGAATGTGGTTTTGCAAGTGGAGGAACATGGAGTTGTGAATATTGAATATGAAGTTAATGATCCTATGGAAGAAGATGATAATGTGCCAGAAGACACGGATGAAGATGATGGTACAAATACATTGATCCATGACACATTTAGTGGCGTAGTTGATCATGATGATTGAGATGACTTTGATGATGTTCATGATTTACCTATACTTGAGAAGGCATATGAGCCCCTTTATGAAGGCTCCCAAATAACTCTTTTCTTTGTTGTATTGTTGTTGGTGAACTTGAAGGTTATGAATGGTTTATCCAACATAGAAATCTCACGGGTGTTAAGGTATGTCATATATGTCATCTTTTTTCATCTATTTTTGTTGTTAGTTAATCACTAGTAAATAAAGGATGAAATATGTACCATTAATATTCTTTATATTAACAAATTTATTTTTTGTTGTAGATTGATAGGTGAATTTTTTTTACCACCATAAAATATTTTACCTCGCTCATACCAAGATTTATCTACCATTATGAAAGATATTGAAATGGAGTATCAAGCAATATATGCATGTCCCAATGATCATATTATATATCATAAAACACATGAATTTGCAACAGAATGCCCAAAATGTCATATCAGTAGATATCAAATAGATCAACTAACAAAAAAGAGGCCTCGCAAGGTTCTTCATTATATTCCCATTATTCCACGTATGCAATGATTAATTAGGTGTGAAAGCTTAGCACAATTTATGGATTACCATGCATGAAATAGAAGTGGAGATGACATTCTTCGAATTCCTGCGAATGGTTCTACATTTAGGGACATGGAGGAGAAATGGCCACACTTTAAAGAAGAACCTCGTAATCTCAGGCTTTCATTGGCAACGGACGGTGTCAATCCATTTGGAGAGTTGAGATCTATTTACTCGATGTGGCCTGTTTTTGTTATCAACAATTAAATTCTTCCATGGATGTCAACAAAGAGGGAGCACATAATGTTGGCAATGATTATTTCAAGTATTTGTTTACATCAATTTTTGTTAGCGTAGTAGCATCTCATTTGTATTATTTGTTGCATAATGACTTATATTTTTTTCATTTAATAGTCATGTACATTAATTTATATATATTGCATTAAAATGGTTACAATAATTATGTAATCTTTATGTTCATTCAATTAGGTAAGTACAAAGTTAAAGATATGAATTTATATATCGAGCCTCTTATTGACGAGTTACTAAAGTTATAGAATGGCGTCACTATGTATGACGTCTCTAGACCAATAGGACAAAGACAATTTCAATTCCATGCAATGCTTGAATGGACAATTCATGATGCCCCAAGGCTAACACATTTTTTTGGTATGTTATAACGTTCGACTACACTTTAACGATATTTAATTTTATGAAGTAGATATCATACAATGAAATTCTACTAGATTTTTCTTCCTTTTTAGTTCCTACCTTGGATTTCTTTGGCGCCATTGTTTAAATTTTAGTGAATGATAAGTAGACTTACCCGGAATTTTGCTCGCTTTGTAGAATTCTTCCACTGTCATACTTTGAGCTCGCCTATATTCAGCTTCTACTAGCACGAGCACACAAATTCTCAATTTTCCTTGTTAAATTTTGACATCATACCACATTAATTTCATATCTTAAGTTCTTTATCATTCAAATCTTTCATACTGAGCTGAATTTGATACTTCAATGTTGATTGATGTGATTGGCCTTCATTTAATGCTCCAATGTCAGATTACTACACTATCGCATGACATTTTTCATCCCTCTGTGATATAGCGGTTCCTCCTTATCTCTATTCTTATTTCACCACTCTACTGTGGGCTCCATTCCAACCCTTTGCGGTATGGCGATGCATTATTACCTCTATTCTTAGCTTACCGCTCTACCGCGAGCTTCATTTCAACCCCTCGTGGTATAGCGGTTCCCTCTATTCGTATTAACCATGACCCCGCTCTACCATGGGAAAGACATCAACCTTCCATGGTATAGCGGTATACAATGTATTACTTCCTTTACCCACCATGCTATCATGAATTTCTTTATTAGAGGCTGCGATAAGGCGGTAAAAGGCAATTTTGACCTTGTGGATGGTAAAAACATGGTTTTTTAAGGAAAACAAATTGATTTCATATGAAAGGACCATCATAATTTTGAATGAAAATTCTAGTTCCAACACACATAGGCCATTCCTGCAATATTTTTATTGGTGAAGCTTGCTATTTGTTGTGCTGATATATTGTAATCTACCAATATAAACATAAAACATGATCGGGGTGACATAGATACTGCTTGGCTGATATTTTATATCTCTTCAATTTGAAATGTGTGAACAATAGGTCTTGGATACATATAGTTCATAGGTTTCTTACAAAAGATAATAAGATCATTGGTAGTGGGATGTTAGGTTTTCAGGTACATCAATTATAAATTAAGGTCATATACCGTGGTAATTAACTAATTATACATCATTTGTGAATTTCAATTTTGTTTGATATAGTTGGTCGAGAGTGGGATGCACTACATTTGTACGTCATAAAAAATATTTATTGGATGATGGTATGGATTAAACGATGTCAACAATCTGGTCACACATTAACACGGGAAGGTGACATGTGAATGGGGCCAACGTTGAAATTTTTTCAATTTGTGCTTGTATGGAGTGAAACTTGACATGGTTAGCCTACACGCATGCGTTGACGATATGGGAGGGTTTTAAGACTCAAACATGAGGTCATGCATGTTATGAAAGTGTATGGTAATCCTACTTATACAGGAAGTTCACATGATAAGCTAACCAATGGCACTATATTGGAGGATAAACCCACCTATGGAATTAATTTAAGAGGTAAGGGATTCCTCTTAGTGGAATTTTGAGTCTTGGATTAATCCATAGTGCTAAAATTAGTTCTAGTGTTCTTCCCTTGGTGTTATATTTATCTCTACATGAATTTCCCATACTTAACCATTTCATCATCCCTTTTCCCAAGCTATTTGTATCATAATATGAACTTGGTCCAATCTCACATTAGACCCTTAGGTAATTATCCATTTCCTCCAAGTTGAATGGAACCTTTTGTACCAATGCATCTATGTTTTCCTACCCTAATGGATCAAGACTTGAAATCACCTTAACAATATTCTTTATGTCATAGCATATCTCTAAAGTGCCTTTGGCATGCTTTAGATGTGTCAATATTAACAAGATTGAATATATTAATTTTAAAGTCTCTTAACACATTCCATGACAAGAAAATGACTCATTTGGATTAAGGAGTAATTTCCTAAACCATTCCTTCATATTCAATAATCCCTTCTCACACCCACATCATAATTCATATTTGTGTTAGTTGTAATGAGTGTTTTAAACCAACAATCAATGAATCATAGGATAGAAGAAAACTTGTTAAGCACAAGGATAAGAATCAAAGGGACTAAAAGAATCAATTCACTAGATATGCTCCCCATTACTATAATATACCAATGTAAGAAAATAATTCATAACAAGAATAGGACCAAAAAAACTAGGAAAAGAAACCTTGTAGGCTACATTAATAAGACATTGATTACAATAATTTCTTCCATGATGTTTAAATGACAAAATATCAAATAGCTCAATCTTTAGTCAAGTAGTATTTCAATCACTGATTCTTAGACATCCATCATGATTAAACATCACATATCATAAGAATTTTTAAAAATCACTAGGACTGTAGATAATATTCAATCATGTCATAGGAAATAAAACATCAAAAATTATAAAGAAAGAGAAAACCAACTATATAAGCTCAGCAAGCCACCATACAAAAATTATATTTTATAGAAAATAAAATAAACTATATGTTGACATAGCATATATATTTTGTATATAAACTATATGTTGACATAGCATATATATAAACTATATATTTTGAATTTTGGCCCCGTGTGCGCAAGAGCACGACATAGCATATTGCACTGAGACCCTAACTGGAGAGTTGCACCGAGAACCACTGCATCCAGCCCCTGAGTGGAGAGTTGTGAGACTTCACTGGATGAGTGTTGCAAGTCCATTGAGTCGAGGAGGAATACTGCAACCATTTGGCAGGAGGAAATCCAAAGCGAGAGGTGAGGGCACTTAGAAAGGGAAAATCGACCAAGGGACAATGACTGTAAGTGATTTTTCCCCCACATTTAGAAATCTTGTTGCAAGTACAGTGATTTAGACTCTATTTGTTACCATCAAGGTGTTGCATGCTATATTTTGGTCAATTTGAGCCAATGTCCCATTGACAAACCCAAGTACTACCTAGTACTGGTGTCTAATTAGTTTGAACAACCAAGCTTTGAGATGTTCAATTAGTTGGGTGGCCATTTTTGGCCTGTGAACTACAGTTTTTGTATCTGTCTTAGCATTTTTTTTAATCAATGATAATTGTATATTTTATTATAATAAAAATTAATAATTACCTCTGTTGAAACTAAAAATCATCCAAACCAATCACAAGTTGATTAACTAGCAGAGAGGAAGCAACCAAAAAAACCAACATTAACCCACCTACCCACTATCTCCAGTTGCTGCTCACATTTCCAATGTCATAGTAATCACAGAGC
Organism: Sequoiadendron giganteum; assembly: GCA_007115665.2. NCBI lineage: Eukaryota > Viridiplantae > Streptophyta > Pinopsida > Cupressales > Cupressaceae > Sequoiadendron > Sequoiadendron giganteum. Next base: position 334,672,544 of record CM021104.1, on the reverse strand, counting down.
ACAAAACAACTACAATCCCCCAAGGACATATTACATATGCAAAACATTTCCAAAAAACATTTCTATGTTTAAAGAACCTTCAAAAACCAAATGCCTGTGACGAGGTTCCTTCCTCCACAGGAATTATCTCCATTAAAGGTCTCAACCTCTTTCTTTGACGTAGCCCCAATGTCTCCCACTTCTCTTCTTTAGAAATCACCTTCAAATTATTGATGGTATCCTCCATTTGCATCCACTCCACACATACCTTGAGTTCCATCCAATCACGTTTTGTTGTTTTCCACCATCGGGCCTTTGTTCGTCCTTCGGGCCACCTGATAAAAAGATGGTTCAAATCCACCATCTCCAGGCCACCACCCTCCACACCTTCAACCGTTATCAATCCTAATCTAGGTATCACTTGCGCCAGTATGCTTTCCATATCCCCTAGGAAATCTGCATGGACAAGAGCCCTCATTAATTTCCTTAACACCTCTTTTTGTTCACCTAAATCTAACCCCCACACCATTATCAAAGAGTAGATATCCATATTGGTTCAATATCTATGGGTTAGGAAATCAAAACCATCCTCCAACATCAATTGCACGGCTTGAGCAACCTGCACTTCTTTGATGAGAAACATACACCGTAACCACTTCATTGTCACCTTCCCTATGAACGGGTCTAATTTTTTGTCGGAGGTTAACGAAAAAATTGCCTCCATTATTCACAGCTTCACCACCTTCCCAAGACCCACCTACCACCGCCAACTTGCCTACCAAATAGCCCGACTCGAAATACAAAATAGGTGAAAGGATTTAAGGCATTAAAGCCCACATCATGCCAACCTTCACTATTAATGTTGGATGTATGCCCAGTGTCGGCATACACCTTCATCGAAGCACCACTTCAATTGGGAGAAACACTGCCAACTCAGTTCATCAATTCAATTCTTCTCAAATAAATGCCCTTTCATACCTTCCTCCAAATTTAAAGCTCTAAAGTCTTCCATAACGACTAAATTCCTCCAAGTTCAAACACCTTATTCAACTTCATCTTGATCAAAGAAAACAATTACCCAGTCTACCCTTTCATTTTACCATTAACTATCTTTATGACTGTCCTAAACTTCACAATTTCAACTCAACATAAAGTAATCTGACCCAAAACAGTATTTAGGCTAATATAGACCACACAATTTCCATTCCATTTCACTTCAAACAAATGTAAACCATCTCCCATCCTTTATTCTTGACAATTTAACAAAATCATATATTATACTTTCATTTTAGTCTCCAAAACAGGGCTATTATTAGACAGATCAGTCAAAGCAATGGAATTTTTAACTTCATGCTTACACCAAACCTTATATCAAATGAGATAAAATTATACCTTGGTAATCAATTAACCAAAACAACCAAGAACTCACACTTAATCATCAAAATCCCTTAAAGTTCTTACTGTCACTAGTTCCTTCATACCCTGTTTGCAACGCTTGTAGGTCTACCACCCTATTTGTCAGGGATTCATTCACAATCTAAGCACTATTACACAATTCTATCCACACTTTTCAATGACCTCCTTGCAGATCTAAAACATATTCAAAACGGGTATCAAAACTTTTACAACACAAGCTTCAAATATTGTTGTCTCAGATAGATTTAGGCCTAATTAGGCCTGATTTGCATAAGGGTTTGTTGCTTTACTAACTCCTAACCAAAGTACACTTGTCCAGTGCTTGGGACATGTTTAGTTTGGCTGTTATATGCTCTTCAAAGAATCAAATTCCATTTACAAAGTATTTTCAAAAAACCCTAAGTGCTTAACCTTCATAATTACTCTGTTCACAGACTGTACACTTAGTTTTTCAGTCAAGAAACTTCATTCCCTCGCATCTTATCTTTATGATTTTTCCCTAAATCCACTAAAACATGAAAGAACATTCATATTAGGATAATCTCACAAGAAACTAGAAGATTCCACTAATTAATAAAGGAGAAACATAATTATTTATGTTTCTGCTTACCCTAACTGATGGTTTTAGTAGTCTGAAGTAAATCCACAATAACTCACACAAATATTAAATAAAATTCATGAACTTTGATGTAACAGGAAGGTGATTGAGATTATTACCATATCCAACCATTCTACCATGCCTTCAAGGCCATACAATGCCTCGAAATGCAAGATTTCTAAAGAAAAATGATTAAAAATTAGAGATTTCCCTTGAACTTATTATTTATTCAATCACCCTCGAAGTTCTAAAAGATACAAGAGCCTTTTTAAAGGAAAAAAAACTGACTTTTAGCCTTCTAACTGCCTCTAACTGACCCTAATGACTCTTCATATCTTAATATTTTCTTTTTGATTAAGTTGACAACTTTTTACATTGTTTTCATTTTTGCACTTTTGGACTTAATAAACACCAAATGACCTCAACATGACCTCAAATATATGAAACATGACTCTAATAACATGATTTACAAAGTAGGAACAATAAAATTGAATCAAATTTCAAAAAATTGCTTCATAGAGGCCTAATTATGCCAAGGTGCTCGTGCACCAGTACAAGAGATGAAAAAAAGACAAGGAGCCATTAAAAACTTCCGAATATTTCACTAATTCAACCAAACCTCCAAAAGAACAGAATAGATTCCAGCACTAGGGAAAGCCCGAAAGAGAACACTAATGAAAGTGGAATTTTTTTTTCAAGTTCCAAAAGAGTATAAATGGTTTGAAGATGTTGTGGGTGTCTGGAAAATGGTGAAGGAATGTTGGATAGGGAGGGAACCAATTAGACTCTTTAATTGGATTCTTAAGAAAGAAAGAAACTCTGATACATTTTGGGGTTCTTCTGAGTAGGGCCCATCTTTTATTATTTTATTTGGGGGACCCAAAAAATCATAGGGGTAGAAACCTGTGGAGCTTAATCATTAAAGGAAAGGGTACTTCAAACCCCAAACTCAAACTGAGAAGTTCCATAGGCTTTTCAAGCCGAAATTCACTCAACTTTTAGCATAATCACCTCCTGTCAAAAGACACCAAGACTCACCAATTGCTCCAAATGCTTATCCAATATTTTAGAGGCATCTAACAAGATTAAGATTCTTGAAGAATCACAACTACATCACCAATTTGATCAGCAAAAACTCGTAAAGTCAATTTCACTATTTCACTTGATAGCAAGAATGACTCCCAACACACCAAATCACCAAATTAGATTTTAAACACACATCAGGCCCAAAACCATTTTCAACATCTATAATATGACTATATCAAATCAAGAACAATGTTAGGAAACTCGGAATCAATCAATTCCTTCAATATTCACATTCAAGGCATCAAATGCTAATAATAGTCCTTTAGGACAAAAATGGGTGTAACTCCCGACCCATCTTCAATATCCACACACTCCATACATTGTAACGAACCCATTTTTCCATATATTAACATACTTTAAAACCAGATAGACTTGTTTTGGAAACTATATAAGAATCAATAACCTGTCCACATCCTAGGTGCACCAAATAGGTCCAATTTACAAAGCAACTACCTTTGAATCAACATGAATTCATCAAAAAACCCTGGGCAACATTGATTTAGGTCACAAAACCATTAAATAAATCACTCTTAGGGACTAATCAGTCCTACCAAGCACCAAACTACCAAACCCTTGATTGTAGGTTGAATAATGCACAAATAGATGAGGGTTTATTGAAAAAGTATGTTCCACACCCCCGGATGCTCTACCCTTGCTTCAAAAACCTTTGGATATGTTTGCACAAGCTCTAGGAACTTTTTTCATGCCTTCTTGAATGCATTTTCTACCGTTTCCAACTTGGAGCCATCAACTTACATGGGGAAAATTCCGAAACTTCTGAGAAATAGTCTTTTAATGTTGGTTTCTTCTCTTCCCCTATCCTTCCAATAACTATTAACTTATTCAAATTCCCTCAAAATTATTTCAAATTAAAGATAATTCCTTACTACACCAAAGACTATGAAGAATTAAGTTTGCAGCTGTTGTACAAGCCTGAATATAGAAAGAAAAAACCCAGAAATTACAAAAATAGGGTACTACTTTTATTAAATATTCTTCAAGATTACAATGTATCACCATTTTATTTCCTTCCCCAAGTCTTAAATAGACATTTACATCATTTAGAACAAAACCCATACATATAACCGTGTTAGGGAGGGAAGATGTTTGAACGATTTTTATTTTTTTAAACTGCATGGTTTCGTCAATACAACATTAAAGGTTTGAGAGAAAATGGTTTTCCAGTTGAAGAGCATGGTGTTCATTTTAGAAACACATATGATAGGGAAGCAACCTCAAATTTTTGTCAAGGATCATGCAAGCAAAGTTGTGTTGAAACAGAACAAACTTTCATGGATCTGGGGGAGGATGATGATATATTGCAGGTTGTGGAAAATTTATACATATCAAGCTCTTACAATGATTGTTTAATTATTTTGGTGGAAATGATGGGATATTATTTAGGATACTTAAGTAGCTTTTTATGTGTACTTACTCATTTTCTTGTTTAACTACAGAGCATTTATATTGATCAAATTGTATCCAATCATTACCAATCAACTATCACACTCGAGGCTTCAGTTTTGAAAATTTCAAGTACAAGCTACAAAGTAGCTCCTGATTATAAGAAACCACTTTTTCAAGGAACTTATATTCCTAAAAGCTCATTAGAAAATTAGACAAACTATATTTGTGATCATGGTGTTCCGGTAAAACTGATTTCTCATTATTAGTATGCAGATTTTGCTTTTTTGTTGTCATTTAGTTAGTTTATTTGCATTGGAGCTCTTATATTTCCAAGCTTCAGGTGGCTCATTGTATGGAAGCCAAAATACACTTGCAGGAGCTGAAAGATCAGCTAATCTCAATATCAAATGAGCTACTTGATAATGTTGTTGAACTCAGTCCTCAAAAATATGAAAAGCTTCATCTAGAACGGTTAGTGAAGAGAGTTAACTTTGAATTTTCTAATGATTTATAATGCTATAGTATCATTAATTGTGGATGATATCTAATGTTCCTATAAGCCCTTGAATATGTAGATCTCACTTGAGCAAGAAATTTCACTATCTAGAACAGCAACTTTAGTGCCCTCCTTTAGATGATAAGAAGCGTGAATTTTATTCTTCAACTTCTAGAGAACTTGCAAGTTGCTCTTTTGGAGCACCTTTGACCATTTTTTCTGCAACTACACATAATCAGCAGGTCAATGGTGAGGGAGGAAGGACGCATGAGACTATTGTGAGTTCACCTTTTGTAAGGAAAAATCATAATACTTCTAGCTCTAGTCATGAAATCTTTCAATCAAAGATCAGGAATCACAACTAGTCATTTGGGGAAGCTATAGGTTCATGTAGATTACCTACTTCTTGTGCTTCATATGAGATTTTTGATAATCAAAGAACCCAATTACAGCATATTGGGAGAGAACAGTGCATACCCAAGTTCATTTAAGTGAACTACACATAAGGGTTTGGTGATAAGAAGTGGATCAAAAAAGACTTTCCCTAGACCCGAGAGATAGAGGTATTTGGTAGTTTATAATATATATCATGGAAATTTTATTAGGTAATAATTTTTTTGACACTATGATAACTTGTTTCAGGTAAATAATAGAAAACTTTTTGGCAATCATTGTTTTCAACCAAATCAAAGAGAAGTGATCAATTCAATAATGAGTGGACATCATGTATTTTTTTTTGTCTACTGGTGGTGGAAAAAGCCTTACTTATCAGGTAGCTTAAATATTTGCAATAGATTTTCTTTAAAAGAACCATTGACTATAGAGTAATGACATTCATTTTTTTCTGATGTAAAGCTTACATCATAGGTTTGAAGAAAAAGATTTGATGGAAAGTTAATATCATTAGAAAAGATAAGGAAAATTAAATTTATTCGAAGATTTGATCTTCAGAGATTCATACACAAGAATTATGAAAATAATTTTTTACTAGATCTTATAATGTTGTTGTATGATCTCTGAGTACAAACTTTTGTTTGCGAGTAAAGTAAATATGGTTGAGGTTTTATCATCTATTTGTTATTAAAACTAGTTTTTCTTTCATGTTGCAAATTTGTAGCCAAGTATTTGCACCCATTTTCGTCAGCTTGAACTTTGATTGTAGGATTTGACCAGGTTGATGCGAATAGTTCATTCCAACTGAAAAACTCCATAAACCATTTGTATATATAAAATTATTTAGTGCATGTGAAGTTGGCATATTTTTTTTGAGACCACTAAACATAAATAACAAATAAAAACATTCTAGTTATGTGTCACCTTTCTTTAGCTTATGTACCTAGCTTCAAGAAGTCAAATACTTTGAGAAAAGCAACAGGAAAAATATTTGAGATTTTTTAGAGGTTTCTGAAAGTAGATCTACCTAAGTACTGTAGAAAGGAAAGACAATAAAGCAGATATTCATATATCTAGTGTGTTGTGAAGTATGCAGTTCTAAAAAGTAGCCATATACTTTGAAAGGATCATGACTATTCCCATGTCAAAACAAGAAGCAAGCAAAATCAAACATGTTGGATCTCCTTGGAGTTTGTCATCATTATTGCTAGAAAAGTCAACATTTTTGGATTCTTGTGTAGAAAATAGCACTTGTTATGCTTGTGGATCTCTTTTCCTATAGGGGATGGAGTAATAACACCTTGTTGGACACCATTTTGTTTTCAATACTTAGTACTTGAACTTCCTCCTCTTTAGTGCGGCAACAAGAGAGAATTTGGTGGTAGTAGGTCCACCTACAAGACTTTTGTCTATAGTGGAAGGGATGGGATTTGAGAAGACATTTTTCCAACAAGAGGGTTCTTGTTTGGCTATTGAATTTGGTGCACATTAGGCTTCGAAAATTGTCATAACTGTGTTAGGGAGGGAAGATGTCGGAATGAATAATTTTAATTTTTAAAAACTGGAGGGTTTCGTCGCAATTTCAACAAACATAGCCTGACGAACCACAAAAATGTGCAACGAGGTTGTTGTACACATGATGTAATTTTTGTCATAATGGCAATGATGGTTTTCTCTAATGTTCATCAGAAAATAAACACGGGTTCATCGCAATTTCAACGAACATAGCCCAACAAACCAAAAAAAATTGTGATGTAATTGTCGTCGAAAAATGGACGAAGTTACATTGATTTTGCGACAGAAACTACCAAAATTTTTCATGGTGCTGATCGATGATGTTGGGTCATGGTTTCAATGTAAAAAATGGGTCATTAAAGCGACAAAAATCTAGTGATGAAATTGAAATCATTGTTTCATCGGCAAGTCGACAAATTTTGTCAATGTCACCAAACATTCATAGAAATTTGTAGTCAAATATAGTAGTGGTGGAATGTTAAGGGGGGGACCCTTTGAACCCCCCACAACAAGAGACCAAGAAGGAGACTCTTCAGGGTCTCCTCCACTCAGTTCCTATGGAGAAAAGGTCACTGAATTGATAAAAATCATTGATAGGGCTAGGACCTTGTCCAAAGAGTTAAACATGCACTTCATAGGAGTGCCATGTTTTACCTCAATGGGTGAGGGAGGTGGTGCCCAGATTCACTGCTAGGCTTCTCGAGTGACTCGAGAGTAGTGACGAAGTCAAGGGAAGTCAAAACTTTCTCTGTCACTAGGACAGCACATGCTAGTGCAGGACCACCCTCTGAAGAAGGTGGACTCCTCTTAAGCCCCCCATTGTTGAAAGGTCCAACCTCCACCTTCTAATTTGTCGGAGGATGTGAACTCCCCATGGACGAGGCAGAGGCATGAAGGAGGAGGAGAAAACTGCAGCAGACACAACCAAAGTGTTTAGCATGTCCATGGGCTTAGGGAATGGTGGGATGTTTGGGAGGGACATCAAGAGAGGGGGCTTGACTGAAGGAGCAATAAACACCTGCACCTTTTTGGGATCAGGGGTGTTTATGCTCACAGCAAGATCCGGAAGAAAAATATAATTTAATTTAATTGAAGCAGAGGGGATGGGAGAGGAGGACACAATAGTAGGCCCTGAAATAGGGGAAGTCATCTCTCCTTCCTCCCTCTATAAAGCGGTATGCTCAGATGCCAGGTTCTTTCGCCAACGTTTGCGCTCACACGTAAGGTGGTTTATACAACTCCGAAAGCTAGAGGCTGGAAGTTTAGATGGGATAAAGGGATCCTACTCAGCCATCAGAGTGTCCATCTCATCTTTTTCTAATGGAGAGAGAGACTCCTAAATAAGAGTAGGAGGGAGAGACAAAGAAGAGTTTGGAGCAATAATGGGGAGATTCGGCTCTAGTGCCTCGACGATGGGCCTCTTCCCATTAATTGTCTTATTAGCAGGAGTAGTAGGAGGTCGTGGAGGCTGAGAGACAAAGGATTCCCTATGGGGACCCTTCCTTCTACAATATAAAATGAGCCTAAGCACTGTGGGAACAACGAGAATTTTGAATTCAGGATGCTTAGGCTTTCACCAAGTGAGCACCATAGATTCTATAAATCGCTTAGGAGTGGGATCTGATGACACCGCAACAAGGTGAGAGGAAGCGGGAGGAGGGACAATAGAAGAGGAGGAAGAGGATCCTCGAGAGTAATTCTCTTCTTCCCTTCTATGTGCCATGGAGGCATCACTTTCAGCTTTCAAACAAGCCTTATGCGAGACAACATCAGGTGATGGAGGGTATCTCACTTTAGGCATTAAGCACATCTTCTTGTACTTTTCATAGGTCCAATACAAGAGTTCCATCCTCGGGGGAAGTGAACCTATGGGTGTAGGCCAAAAGTGATCCAAGGAATAACTACCACACAAACAACGGTTTGTAGCTGGTGTCATGGATTACGTGCACTGAACCCTCATGGATAAAGACACTTATGCATGACCGAGGGAACTACATTCATAATGACTAACCAAGGGATGCCCAGTTTCACTCTGAAGAGTTTAGACCCCATAATTACATCAAAGGTCATGTTTATTGACTTAGGTTCAACAAGAACCAACAAGGTGATGCTACCAAGGGGAGGTACGAAAATTCTGTTATGTGTACGGATGGTACTTTTAGGTGTGATGTACCCATATTTATGTAGTAAATTGATCAACATAGTCTCCTCAATAATCACATTCACCTGACATGTCAAGTCAACAAGAACACCTACCACAATGTTTTCGTTGATTCGTGTGGGGATGTAAAGAGGAGATGGCTCTCTATTATAACCCATCGGTAGGTCCCATGAGGTGAAAGTCACACCAGGAGCACTACTCGCAGGCTACATAGAAGGGATAGGTAGACACAGAAAGGAAGCCATTGTGTACACTAAACTAGGCTTTCATAAATCCCCCAAAAGGTCTCATAGTTATACAGTGACCCAGCTAAGGCTTCGTTCCACGACGCTTACAAAACCTTCCAGCTGCACCGCTAGGGGTTGTAGGTTAGGTTGCAAGGAAAAATGCCTCACAACACTCACACCTACAACGCTCCTAGGATACGAGGAAAGGACCCTTAAGCACCGCTAAATGGAACCAAAATGGTTCACGTCGGGTTCACCAAAAATGTAAGAGAGGGGGACCAACCACACCAAGGCTCCAGGTCACGAAGAGCCGAGAGTGGAAGGATTCACTAACTTACCTCAAGCTAATGGATGTTTAGGTCAAGAATCAAGAATGAAGAGCAATCTCAAGTGCTTTTGTCACTCTGTAGATCCAAGAGTCCAAATGGGGCTAGACAAGCTAGCTTCTAGAGTTCAGACTGCGCCTCAGACAGCTCTACATCTGAGGATGGTAGTGCGGGTATGGGATGACATCATAGCACATTGGCGTCTCTCTAGCGTGTTGGCATCTGTACGGTCAAAAAACATGAAATGCAAAGTAAAACACCAAAAGACCTACTAACTGCCTAGCTAACAAGTTTCAACGAAAAATAAACAAAATTATGAAGTATGAAAAATAAGTGTGTAAATGATAAGATAAGTAGATAAAGACAAGGGTGATGAATATCAACTCACTAAAGTGCCAGTTCACCAGCGAGCTCCATAAGTACATTCATCTACACACAAGAAAGAGGGGGAAAATGTTGGGGTTGAATAGGGGTTTTCCTCAATCAAACCCCCGCTTTCGTGTTTCCACCTCCATGGATAGCCAAAAAATCCATGAAGTAGAAAGTACGATAAAGGAAAGAATAAAAGAGAGTATTGAACACTACGAAAGATGCTACGCTACTCTATCAAACCACAAAAGTAAATTGAAGTATTACCACCTCCACCGAAAGGCTCTCAAGGCCAATGAAGGGATAATGCAAGCAACGAGCTTGGAAAAGTCGACACGAACACAACAGTGACGAAGGGAGGTCTTGCAAGACTCCAAACTCACAACTTCTATGGTAGCACAACATGTACAAGGATGGAATTGACGGAGTAACAAGCTTGCTTGTTGCAATTCTCAATGGAGTTGTGAAAATGCTTGAGAGAATGTGATAGATTATAAGACGATGAATTTAATTGCTAAGAGGATGAAGTGATTGTGAAATGAATGCATTTGAAGACCAAAATAGAAGAGATGAAGTCATTTTTGGGTCAATCGATCACATAGAGGCGTTACAATTCATCCCCAATGAGGAGTGTAATGTCCTTATGGACTGCAAAGTCGGGAATTTTTCAAGGATGAAAGTGCACTGTGCAAATTTTTGTGTGCCACACTCACATCCCTGATGAAAATTCCGCCACCGACACACAAAACATGCATCAAGTGGATAGAAGACAAGTGGGTTATGTGGAATTATGCCTTTGAGTTTGATTCTCTAAGGTGATGGTATGCGAAAGGGGAATTTACAAAAGGGGTGTAAATTCACTCCTATAAAACACAAACAAATAGGGTTATATTATTCCATAATTCCTTAATTCCTATAGGAAGGGACTCGAGTGTAGATCACATATACACAGTGACTAGTGACAATATACACCATAAATACCGCAATGACTTTTAGCATACTCCACATACACACATTGACTAGCTCCAACATACATCACATTTACAAAGTGGCTAGCTCCAACATGCATTACATATACATAATGAGTAGCTCTAGCATGTGTCACACATACATAGTGGTTGGCTCTAGCATACATCACATATAGATGATGGATAGCTCCATCATACATCATAAATACCCAATGAATAGTTTCAACATACTCCACATATACACAATGGAAAACTCAAATATACATCACATCACAACTGTGACTAGCAAACACATTCACATTGGGTAACACACACTTGCACTTAGTGAATCCTAGATGGAAAAGGAATGTCAGTGCATTGTGCTCTACACCATGGGTCACATCCCTTTCTTTGATCTTCTACACCATCGTACAATTGGGAAGAGAATTCAATGTATTCCATACTACATCAATGAACCACCTTCACCTCAATAGGGTAAATTATACCATTTCCACATCATGATTTACCAGATATATACTATGATGTTGGTCCAACTATTACCTATCTATTCTTAATTAGAAAATATCTTCCTTGGAATCCATCAGATAGCTAAGCAACCAAGAACGTCCATCACTGGCATAGTATGCTCCTTTACTACTATTCATCTCGAGCATAATATTGCCCCTAGAAACATATCAATATTGAGCATAATAGTACTTCTCCTTGATAACTATTCATATCGATCATAGTACTACCCCTTGACACCTATAAATCTAGAGAATAATAGTGCTTCTCCTTGACTATTTTGCATCTCGAGCATAGTCCTACCACTAGACACTTATCAATCTCAAGCATAATAATACTATTCCTTTACTGCTATCTATCTTGAGCATAAGATTGCCCCTAGACACCTATCAATCTCAAGCATAACACTATTGCTCCACTATTGTCCATCTCGAGCATAGTACTACCCCTAGACACCTATCAATATCAAGAATAATAGTGTTGCTCCTTGACTATTGTCCATATCAAGTATATTACTACCCCAAGACACTTGTCAATCTCAAGAATTATAGTATTGCTCCTTTACTATTGTCCATCTCGAGAATAGTACTACCCCTAGACACCTATCAATCTTGAGCATGATAGTGTTTCTCCTTGACTATAATACATCTCAATCATAGTACTTCCCCTAGACACCTGAAAATATTGAGCATAATAGTATTGCTCCTTGACCCATTCTTAGCACTATAACTAGAGGAGAGGTTCCTAGTTAGGAGAAAGCATATCACAATTGACTGATTTAGAAGCCTATGCACTGACATATATGTCTAAGGTTAATTTTCACAACACAAAAGAAATCACTTAGTACCAACATGAGGTGAGCTCAACTCAACATGTAACTGCTACCAAGTAGTCCAATTTATTCCTTTCCTTCAGCTTACTATTCAAACACACATTATGTATTGAAGATAAGTTATCAAGTTTTTGTTTATAATTGTCTTATACCCTTTTGGTCTCATTTGAAGCCTAGTGAAGAGAGAAGGTCAAACCAATTGGGAACAACCCCAAAATCCAAGAGTTATCCACCTCTTAGACCCTCCTCCTATGGAATGAAGTTCACAAAGTCATCCTTCACCCAAGGACCGCCTATGTACCCACTTCCAAATGGATCAAAGTCACATAGTTCTCCTCTCAAGGTCTCTCTCAAGGATTCCTACACATCGATTCTCATACCTAGATTTTGTTAAGGATTCCCCTCAATAACCATTCCCTTGAGGATATCAAGGATCCATTAATATTCATAATTCAACATAAACATGCTAAAACCCTTTTAGGTTCACCTCACCAAAATAGAGACTAAGTTGATTACCTACCCTAAATAAATTTTCATTATGTGCACAAGTTGCAACCATTATCATATGACTCATGGCACAATTTCAATATCTATCATCATGTAAAAATCAAACAACCAAACACAAAACCAATATTGATGTATAGTCTTTAACCTCAGTCGATTGGTTCAATATGCTAATGTGGCTCATTTCTTACTATCTTTTACATACAATGGTGCAACCTAATATTCCTAGTCCAATTCATTAACTAGATAATGTTCACACATGCTACTCCTATCAAGACTTTAATCAAGAACCATTGAAGTTGCAATACCATAAAGTATAAGTATACATTAATTAAAAGGGCCATGAATCATATATAAATTTATATTCTAAAATCAATAGGGTATTCTCTTTGAATCAATTTACTAAATTCATCCTTCAATAAAAATTCTTATCAATATATATAAGAACACACTGTGTTCAATGGTGCTAATTGGGATAACTCTTACGATGCTTCTATGAAGAGATACAATATCAAAGTAATTTATATCCCACTTAATATTCACATTTTTCTTATATGAACAAAATGCACAAATTTTAGTTTCCCAAGGGTATTCCCAACTAGTATTGACTATTTTTAGTTAACTAATCACTAAATCATCCTTCATCTTAACCAACACACCTTAGACAATAGCATCTTATAAGAATACATTTTCATAATCATTTCCATAAATTATACATAACATCCTAGTCAATATAAATTAAATCTCATCACATCAAACTATAGGATAAAAATTATGAAAACATCTCCACAAGGATTACAAACTTGCTTAAAGCATGAGCTATAGTTGAGTCATACATGAATAGTTGGTATCACTATATCCATTAGAGCATCATATGAATATCTATAAACTCAATAATATTTTTAATAATAATATTCGTAACCCGCTTGATTTTATTTAATCTATTATGCAGCATCATGTTCTTGTAATAGTTTGGTTTATAGACTATGTACTAATTACTCCCTCAAATTTGGCCTTAATAATCAACAATGAATGATTTCATAAACAATATGTTCATAATTCAATTATTATATTGTGGTCATTAAGCCCTTACTAGGGTATGTTAGATTCCACCTTACGTACTTGTAATTTTATGCATAATTCTAAAACCAAATCTTAAATTTAATTTTGACATCCTTATCAAACACAATCTAGAGGACATTTTCCAATAGGAGAGTTGTAACAAAATCAGTGACAATGTTGTCCCATTCAACCCATATTAAATTTTAAGACATAATTATATTAATCTCGATCACTAATGGATCCAAAATGCAAAAGATGGATTGTGCCCTCATACCAAGCCCATTAATTGATCCTTAGTTTCAGCTATCACAAATATTATGATACAAATTGTATTTTATTTTCCAATGCTTTCAACAAGTTCAAACCATGGTAACCACAAAAATAGATTTGTTTTTCTTCTTTTAACATTAATAACAATATACAATTGGTGTATCGACTTTATTTGATGATCAAAAAGCATAGGTCTAATTAAATCTCATTATTAGTTAAGCCACACTTTTGCCTTCCCATGAGGCACTAGGAACTACAAGGGATTTCAAATTTTATTCACACAATTAGACTATGAGGTAAAATTATCTTAGAAGGAATCCATTCAAGAGAGAGTGACTATGAGGTAAAATTATCTTAGAAGGAATCCATTCAAGAGAGAGTGAGTGCATAACTTCTTTAATATTATTGCACATAGGTTTAGTGAAGGTTATGGTGCTAGGATGGCATTTTCTACTTTAGCATGTGACATACATACATACATATATATATATATATATATATATAACGCCATGATGGAGATTCAAACACTCCAATTTGAGTGCATGAATGGGAATGTCAGTTGCATATTTAAAACCCTTTATAACAAACAATTTTGTAACTTGCCTTGCCACTATGCCTCTCCCTTTATAACAAACAATTTTGTAACTTGCCTTGCCACTATGCCTCTCCAAGAGAGCACATCTTTTTCCAAGTATTTTATCAAACATATCATGTGCCTTCTCTAAGCTTTCACAATTTGCATACAAATTTATTGCATAATCGTGATTCCGTTCTAAAAGCAATAGAGCAATTCTCTTCATGATACTAGCAAGTCATATAGATCACAATGGATCTATTTTGAATCTGTTTAGGGAATCCTATATATGTCTTTTATGCCTTATAGAACATGGTGAATAGAGAAAGATGTATTGAATTATAGTTTTAGCAGTTATCGTTGAATTGCTGGGTTACTTTGTTTGCAACCAGATATGAATGAACAAAAATAGGTAAACGAGAATGTTTCTCCAAGAGTGGTGCTCAGAAACTGATTCACACAAACATACCAATCCTCGATAACTTGTGCAGATAGAAGGAAAATAGGAGGAACTTGTAATAATGTCCAAATTTGACGTAGATCTTGAAAACCTTCAAATCAACCAACAAAAGCATAAATTTTACTTCTACTACGCATGCCTTCCTTATAAATCTATCTCACATTCCCAACGCCCTTTTCACGAATCTATTTTGTGCATATTCTGCAACTATTGCATTTCATGGGACCACATTTCTTGGAAGGATTTTGAGCCTTCTTCCTTGCCTCTTCTTGTCGTCTCCTTTGATTTTCCTGTCATCCCTTCTCACACAGATTTTCCTTTCCTTCTCCACGCATTTTCTTTTCTTCCTCTCCTACGTAATTGCTTCCTCCTTTCTCATGTTTCTGCTCAAAAACCCTCTTAATAAGGTCGTGTGTCAAATATTATGGTCTTTGCATGTCAAAATAACCCTCGACCTGTAATTTCTAGTTGTCCATGGATAGAGACGACATGCTTATTAATGGCATTGGCCCCCACTTAGTCAAGTGTGTGCCTTACCTATTTATTGCATTTGTCTCTTATCATAGTCTTTTCCTTCACATTTGATGAAATCTTTGCATCCTTATAAGGTTTAATGGATGGCCATGCCTCTTAATGGTATTGCCAATGACCCCTTCCTTTGATTTTTGTACTTTGAGTGTGGGGATGTGAAATCCTTCTCCTTTTGAAATAAGTCATCTCAACTTATTAAAAGGTTGTATCTTTATTTATTTTTTGAAATTTTGGGTGGTTAGTCAAGTTAATTGCTTTTGGACCCCTTATCCTTACCTCTCAAGTGGTTTCCTTTTTTTTGTAATTTGATCAATTTGGATTAATTTTTAGGATATTTAAGAGGGTGAATACTAAAAATATACCCTCAAGCAAGTATTTTTGTTAAATCCAACTCTAAATTTTGAACTTGTGGGTTAATTTTTCTAAAGTGGGTTCAATGTTATACCACCGAGTACACATATTTACAAATTAACTCTTGTAGGGTACCAAGGTACCATGTGTCAATGACCATTCTTCGTAGTCAAGTACCCAATATTTGTTTTAATTAATTTAATCGTTTTCACATAAGTTCTATGGATATAATCAAGTTACTTGTTTTGTGGGTTGAAAACACATATCACAATGTCCAACTAAATGATCAACATTAGAAAATTTTTAATTTAAGCAAGTATATTTAATACAAACAAGATTTTGCATTCAACAAATGTTACTATTTACATCACTTCATACCATGTCAATTATGTACAAGCTCGTTCCCAACTCGTGACTATGTCATCAAGTATTATGTAGTGTCCCTCCAGTTGCAACACTTGTTTTAGTTTGTCTATGTTTGGTTGCTAGTCGTTTTAGCTGTTTTGGATATTATGCTATTTGATTTTAGTTGACACATATATTATATAAGTTTTTATACTTGGTTGATGATATATTAGATACATTATGATCATTTGATTATGTTCATGTGGTGACATTATGTGTGATATGGTTTCATGTTGTTTCGAAGCTTTAGTATGTTTATGATGATGTATCTAATGTTGTTTATGATATATTGTTGCATGTCAGTCTTGGTGAAGGAGACAGTGTAGCATTACTCACTCGTGAGTACCTTGCTACACTATGACTCTCCTTCACAGTGTGATTGTTGATATAGGTCGATATGTTTGACAATGTTGTTTTATGCAGTTTGCAAGTACATGCATCAAATTCACCTGCTTTGTCAGGTCTGAGTGTGCCATGACCCAATTGAAACATGTTGTTGTGGAGGTAATGTTAGGTCCTCTTTCTTTGGCCATCATTCTTTATAAGATGATTACCCGTGTGTTACCTATTGTCACTTGTCGTTCGTGTTTCGCCTTGATTGGAAATTGTTTAGTTAGTTTAATTATGTTTTTGATAAGTTATTTGATTTAGAGTAATTTCATTTAAAAGTCATATTAAATTAGTTATGTTTAGATAATCTTATAATTAAAGATTGATTTTATTTTATTTTTCTAGATAAATCGTTGCATGTGGGGCAGCACCCATAAGTAACCAAGATTAAAAAATACGAATGCTTCAAACCCAATAATGGGGAGCACAAATACCTGCTTCAAACCCAAGAATGGGGAGCACAAAAGCATTAAACCAATTTTTGGCCTTGCCTATAAGACTTCAAACTCTGTTCAATATTGAGATTGCTTGCTAGGGGGCAACTTCTTTCGCTTTACCTTTGTCCAACCATGCTCAACCTGGGAAGGTTCCATAGTGCTTTGATCTGCTTCATTTGAGGAGTGTGTGTTCCTCAAGTCCTTTGACCTTCCCCGACCATTGACGATGTCCTCCTTAACTTTACCCCCACTAAGCATCAAGCCATTCGAAGACCCACCTTTTGATTCCTCAGTAATGGCACTGGTAGGGGAATGTACATGGTTCAAAGATTTGGTAGTTTCTGGAGAGGAGGAAGATACTTTCGAAGGCTCTGACGAAGAACACAAAGCCACTTGAGAAGAGATCTGGTAGTGATGAGGTTCAACACCGATCCACCATGTGGGGGTGCTACAAAAGGATTGGTCCCGGATCCCAGCCTCATGGAATTTTTCTTTGGGACATTGTGGTGTAAGATGTTTTATTGAGAAACACCTCCTACATCTAAAAGCAATCTTTTCATAATCAACTTGTTGGCTCCATAGTCTCTCACCCACCTTTAATGAGATCTCTATTGGGAGGCCATGGGAGACATCCATTTCCACATAGATTTGAGCACAGGTGGTGCTTGCATACTTAGTTGTTTCTACTGCAGCACCAAAAAACTTGCCCAAGCCATTTCCAATAGTTTGCAAGCATTCCAATTCCCAAAACTGTATTGGGAGGTATGGCAGACGAACCTAGAGAAAGTAGGAATTGAAAGTTTTTGTGCGAGGATCGAAGGATGGATACCAAAGTTTCATTAATAGGAAATCACCTTGAAACACCCATAGCCCATTTTTGACCACCTTTTCCTTGTCTTCATGGGACTCAAACTCAAGGATGAAGAAACCCCTAGCACAGGGAAATATATTGATTTGACCCTCCAATCCCTCCTTCCAGGTAGACTTGATCCATGCATGGAGATCGCACAGCTTGGGCCAAGTTTGTACAAATCTGCAAATGAGAGCATTGTCGCGGAGGAATTCTTCTCTATCATGAACTGGACCATCTACACGGATCTCAGACACTTTCCCAAAGTGATGTAGTAGAAAAGGAGCTCTGGCATGAACGAACCTGCTACCTTGCTCCAGGCAGATTCAACCTTAACCCCAGATGACCCCTGCAAGTTGAGCAAGGGCATGCGGCCATAGTCCAATATTTTGTGACCCGCAAGAAGAGGAGGGAGAATACCCCGTGCGCTCGTGTTCTCCATCAGTCCCCCGAGAGAAACTACTGTCGAGCTAGCCCTTGCCTTCCCTCTGAGGGCGTTAACATAGCAATGTCTAGGATTTGCGTTATTCACAACAGGGCAAGGGGCATCGCTCGGTGTTGAATCGCCATTGCCATCAACACCTCCGGACTCGGTAGAACCCTTGGTGCAGGGCAGCGTGGGCAAGAAGCGAAATGCAGCTCGAGACATTGCAGAGCGCAATAGTTCAATGCAAAGATTAAAAAAAGTAAATAAAATAGTTTAAAGCTATACATTTTTTTATTTAAAGATTGATTATTGTTTTAAAAAGGTTTGATTAAATTAAATTAATTAAATAGGATATCTAATTAAATGTAATTGTTGAATTTATTGTGCAAACTTAAATAAATAAAAAATAGATATTGTTAAGAGTTTGTTTTCAACAGTTTATGCATTAATATCTGAAAATTAGAGCTTGTCGTCAAAAAGTGTTATCATGTGAAATTGCTTAATTAGAACTGTCTGTTCAATTTTGTTCGCATGTTGACTGTTAGTTAATCTCTATGATTGTGAGTTAATTGAAATGAATAAAAATGTTTATGTTATAAAATTTTTAACAGTAATTGGATTGGGAATTTTGGAGAAGTTCTCATGGCAGATTTTGGGGAAAAGCTTCTTCGCTTCTTCTCTATGTTTTTGGTTGAAAGTTTTAAAGATAGAAAACTCGAAGGATTTGTGTGTTTTTCGGAAAAAATAGAGTTATCAGATTGCTGATTTTTGCTCCAACCCACGCTGGAATTCAATATCATTATTCAGGTTTTCCTCTTTGTTTGCATTTTCTGAATAGAACCTTCTAATTTTCATTTACAGTATTTGACTTTCCTTGTGGTAGATTTCATTTGCTGAAATTTTGTACAAACATTAGAAGCAGATTTTTTTATTGAATAGTTTTGAATAATCAAAGAAAATCCCTCCATGTCATTGGCTTCTAATATTCTTAATGGTGGCTACATGATTTGGAACCATGATGTCATATTCTATGCTCTTCATTCCTTTATTCGCTCTTTATCTATCATCTTCTATTCAAAGCCCGTACGGCTGATCTATTTGCTATTTCCCCATTCATTTGCGTTGAAAGTTCTAATTGGTGTTGCCAGTGATTCTCTGTTTTAGTTGTTTCTGTATATCAGATCTAAGATTAGCCTGGAGATGCCTGAATCATCTTTCTTTCCCTCAGGCTTGAGTTTTATTTTAATCTTCTTGTAGACCTACCTTGGGTAGTATCGGTTTCTCTTGTCTACTCTACTTTTCCTATGGCCACACAGCCATTCTTTATGCAGATTACTCACTCTTTTTCCTGGCATGTTCTTCTCACAGCCAGAATCGTAGCTTTGTGTTATTGAAAACATACTCCTTGTAAATTCGGTTTAAACCTAGTTATAAAATTACATTTTATGTGATTGCATGTACTATTTATTTTATCCCATGCATATAAAATGACTATTTCTATCGAATTTCCTCCATATACTCACCTTGCTCGATATTGGTTATCCTTTGAGAATCTTGTTTATATCTGCATATTTATGTTTCAATCGATTCATTTATATGTGATATTGTTCAAGGAATCTTGTAACACCACAAGCACGATATATATATATATATATATATATATATGTGTGTGTGTGTGTGTGTGTGTATGAAACCAGTCGGCTTGTGAATGTGGTTAGAATCGCCTTAGGAATTCACGTAATCTTTGAGATTCTCGTTGAGGCCTGTTAAAGTTTTCTTTATGCATTTGAAAACTTGCTCTTTGAATCGGTGTTACTGTGTGTAAAATAATAGTTGCCAAAACTGATGATATCAATATGTTAGCCTTACATTGGGGTGGTGATCCCAGTATAATACTTGGAGTTTAGGCCCTTGTTGCCTCATTGCCTATACAGTTAAAAGACCTTAATGTTTTCACTGCGGTGTGTGTGATCTTTCAACTTACCGAAGATATACCTTGCACTTCTGCCATCGTTGTTGCTCCTCTTTCTAAGGTATTTGAATCCAAAGCTTGAAGAAAGGTCGACTCATAATGGATCTTGTATTTACCATTGTGTTATTTCCATGCTTGAATTCGGCTTCAATGTTGGAGTTCAATGCTTTTAATTCATATTTAAATCTTAATATATATATACTTATTGAATGTAATCTGCCAGAAGTCTTCGCATAAGTCGCATAAGAATATAGTTTAAAGTATATTTTAATGGCATTGGTGGATATTGTGGCGTTTGATATTTTATAAATTCGATAACTATACTTTGCATGCTTTGTGGTTGATATTTTTGCATGATGCTTGGTATTAATAGTGCATGTTATTTTCTTTTCTTCCTCGTCGTTTTTGTCACTTGCATGCATATTTGGGCATTTGCCGGTATTTTAATTGCCTATATATGTTACGCCGAAGGCGTATCCAATTTGAAAGAAGCCGAGCTAAAATTACTCATCAACGGCTGACTCGACCCTAGAGACGCTTGAAGTCATCGTAGTTGTTGATTTTCGCGGTCCTATTTATCCCGTGTTTGACTACGGTGAAGGCGTTCCCTCTGAGCTTCACAAGCTCATTTTATCCATCGATGGTGTACAGATTCGGAAAAGGCATGCACGACGATCATTCAAGTCGTGACCGTTGAAATTCGCCTCAAAGTCGTCGGGAGTAAGCCCTTGTTGTTCCTGTAACTTACTCCACCTCGCCATTGCTTTTCATCTTCTCAGGTGGCGGCAGAGCTCTGTACTCCATAACACTAGTCACCGGCATGACAATGCCATTTCTTTTCAACGACTTTCCGAGAGAACAAGTTTAATGGTTGGTCTTAGTTTGACTGGGAAGGGCAGAGCCTTTGTAGGCCTCTATTGTCTTCCACCAGGCGGGCACAAAGGGAGAGTCCTGCTTGCTGTCTCCCATTCCCAATCACTGCACAAAATCATAGGCAATGGCACACTGCACAGAAGTGAAATGCGCGGAAGATTGAGAACAGGTTTCGTGGAAAGCAGAGGGCCATTTCGGCGTATCCTATTTGAACTGTGCTAAACTAAGTTAAGGCATCTACTGCGCAGGCTGATTTAGGGAGGATGGGAGATGATTGTTTTCATCCCGACCGTTGAATGAATCTTTGCTGACTTCGCTTTTTCCTTGCCCTTGTACTCGTCATCTCCACCTCTGTTGCTATTGCTCGTGGCTTGCCCACTGCGCAAGGCTCGGCCTTCTCATCCACATGGTTCCCACCAATTTTCTACTGGCCAAAGCTTAATCCACACTCCACAACCTTCAAAGCTTTGGAACAGGGTATGGACATCCATCAAAGCATAAAGGATAGAGGGAATTTTTTAGATGTCGTAGTTGCAACTGCCCTAGTGACATGTATGCAAAATGTGGAAGCATAGATAAGACACGTGAAGTGTTTTTAATTGATACCTCAAAAAGATGTGGTCTCGTGGACTGCAACGATTGCAGGATATGCACAAACTGGATTGTTGAAAAGGCCTTGGATTGTTTAAAGCGAAATTCCGCAACATTTGATAGCATCCTCCCTGTGCATGCCAAATGGGAGCTTTCGAAGTATAAAGGATAGAGGAACTTTTCCAGATATTACAGTCACAACTACACTAGTAGCCATGCATGAAAAATTGGAAACGTTAACAAGGCATATGAATTGTTTGACAGAATACCTGAAAAAGATATCTCATGGACTGCAATGGTTGGGATATGTACAAAATGGATTTTTGAAAAGGATTTAGAAACTTTCAAGCACATGCAATTGGTAGGTGTAAAGCCAAATTCCACAACCTTCGCCAGTATCCTCCCTGCCTGTGCCAAAATGGGAGCTTTGGAACAAGGTATGGACATCCATCAAGCATCAGGGAAGCAAAATGTGGAAGCATAGAGAAGGCACGTGAACTGTTTGACAATGAAATTTTTTCAGAAGCTGTAGAAACTATCAAGCAAACCAATTGGCAGGTGTGAAGCCAGACTGGACAACTTTTGCCAGCATTCTCCCCACCTGTGCCAAAATAGGAGAATTGAAACAGGGCATGGACATCCATCAAAGCATAAAGAATAGAGGAATTTTATCAGATGTTGTAATTGCAACTGCACTGGTGGACATGTATGCAAAATGTGAAAGCATAGAAAAGGCACGTGAACTATTTGACAAAATACTTCAAAGAGATGTCATCTCATGGAATGCAATGATTTCTGGATATGCACAACATGGATTTCTGCCAAAATAGGATGAAACAGGGCATGGACATCCATCAAAGCATCTTTGTAATTGATGCACTGGTGGACATGTATGCACATAGAAAAGGCACGTGAACTATTTGACAAAATTTCAAAGAGATGTCATCTCAAATGCAATTATAACAAATGGATTTTGCAAGGATGCTCTGAATTGATGAGCACATTCTCTTATACTAAAAATTAAACAAAAAATCTTGAAAAGCATGACGAATTTTCCAGAGCATATGAGCTTTAATGAATTCTACAGAGTTTGTCTGAGCCTCCTACAAGATTTTCAATATGCAAACAATTTGAAACAACTGTCTAATAAACAGGAGTTGAACATCTTCCCACATCGACATTCTTGACTAATACGAATCATCAACTTATTGTTTCCATGCAATGCAACAAAATAAACTCATTACACAAAAAGTGCATCCTGAATCCTCTCCCCTCTTCTACGTCTCCTCCATATTCCAGATGCATGCAAAAATTGGAACTTGACTGCACGTGGACAATTTTGTTGTTCCCATGCAACTGTGGGACTATAGGCAAGACACGTGAGATGATCAACATAATTTAGTGTGGACTATTTGCAAAAAAAAAAGGTTGGAAGTATACTCAAGGCACGTTTAGAGATATCATATACTATTTTAGAACTAAATCGTGACACCTGCCAATTGCATTTACATTTTCAATGTCTGCTCTTACCTATGCCTCCACATCTTGTAATATGTAACAACTTAACAAACAAAAGCTCTCATGGTTTAAATTTTGAATTTCAAATTTCAAACTATCAAACTATCAAAATTTCAAACTATCAAACTAAAATAGAGATGATTTTTATTCTCAAAGCTTCATTTTTCAAATTGAAATAAGAATGGATAAAAAATAAATCAAAAAAATATAAACACATTTAAGGTTTAGACTCAAAAAATTTAGTTTGAAATTCATTTCAATCAAACAAGAACGCTTAAGGAAACTTGTCAAAATTTGACACAAAATATCAAACACTTTATGCTCAAACTCCAAAATAAGTGTCAAAAGATTTGTATCTAATGCATGTGCGACTAGTTAGAAGGGTGCTTTCATTGTGGCCTAACCAAGACACCCATGGTCTACTAGAGGAATACTTGAGAGGATTCCTCCTTAGTTGAGCTCCAACTTCTTTACTAGCACACTCTCTTGTCTTCTATCTCTGTTATTGTCATATGCCCATCTCAAATTTATGAACTAGAAAACCAATTCCACATGTACAATTAGGAAACATATGCCTCATTTTGTATGGCTCTTTGTTACAGTTCTCATCGACATAGTTAATAAAATTATTGAGTACTTACTAAACTCACAATTCAAAGTAGAAAATGAGAAAACCAAGAATTTACTCGTGCATGATGATGACCCATCAACATAGGAAAAGACCAACGAAAACCAAAAAAAAGAATATGTAATATTCACTTAACATACACAAAGAGAACTTTTTTTGTTATATCATGTCCAATATATTGTATAGTACTATAGATATTAAAATAAACATAGTACATAGAATACCTTAATATAAAAAATATTTTTTAAAAAATGTTATTTGACTTGTAACGAAAAAGAGCCCTGCAACAAGGTTTAGTATTTCAAGGATAGCCTAGTATTTTTACCCCAACCCTCGTTAAGGTATAATTTGAAGTTACACATAAAGGCAACCTAGTATTTTCCCCTCTTCCTATTGCCATCTACTGTGGTGTATGGTGCATGGATTTTCATGGAAGGAGCACAACCTCTCCATCCCTTCTAAACATGAGTATATTCACTTTTTTTTCTCCTTGGTGTTATGCATTGTTGAAACAAAGTTTAATGGACAAATATAAACCAAAAAACTTGAATACAAAGGGTTATAAAGACTAGAATATTGTTGGCAAACAAAACATGAAGTATCTAAACAATACCTAGAGTGCAATTGATTAGATGAAAACAATATAATATTTATTATATTTATATCTGTATTATAAATTATACTCTTCATGTTGCCATCTACTGTGGTGTATGGTGCATGGATTTTCATGGAAGGAGCACAACCTCTCCATCCCTTCTAAACATGAGTGTATTCACTTTTTTTTCTCCTTGGTGTTATGCATTGTTGAAACAAAGTTTAATGGACAAAGATAAACCAAAAAATTTAAATACAAAGGGTTATAAAGACTAGAATATTGTTGGCAAACAAAACATGAAGTATCTAAACAATACCTAGAGTGAAATGTATTGGATGAAAACAATATAATATTTATTATATTTATATTTGTATTATAAATTATATTATATAATGTAATGCAATAGTATATGTTTTATATTTTATATAGTATAATATATAATATAATTTTTATACTAGATAATACTTATTAAATATTTAAATTGTATTAAACTTAATCTTATTTAAATTATATTAGATATTTATATTTATATTATATATTATGTACATATCTTAATTTCCTAAATATTAGAGTTGATGATATATAGCTCAATCAACATGGATTTAAAAAAAATCCTATGTTCAAATATTTTATCATAGTTTCATTTTTTAAATTTAGTTGTTTTTTCATAACCATTTTTTATTAAACACAATGATCTCACATAAAATAAATATTTGTTTATTATCTTTAGTAGAATAATTAGTGGTTTTAACATTTATTTATGCTTACAAAAAAACCCTTCAGATAATGTGTATTTATGATTATTTATCTTTATCTTTCTCTTTCTATATCTCCCTTTCTCATTCTCTCCCCCTATATTTATCTCTTCTATCTCTATCTATCCCTCTCTCCTCTCTCTTTATCTCTCCCTCTCCATGCATAGTTGATTTGAATCTATCACTTATTCATTGAGACATTTGTGGAAGCATAGACAAGGCACGTGAAGTGTTTGACAAGGTGCCTCAAAGAGATGTGGTATCGGATATGCACAAGATGGATTTACTGAAAAGGCTTTAGAAATTTCCTAGCAAATGCAATTGTCAAGTTTAAAGCTAAAATTTGAAACCTTTGCTAGCATCCCCCCTATGCATGCCAAAATGGGAGCTTTGGAACAGTATGGAAATCCATCGAATTATAGTCGCAATTGCCCTAGTAGACATGCATGCAAAAAAGTGGAAGCATTAACAATGCACGTGAATGGTTTGACAGAATACCTGACCGTGAACTGTTTGACAGAATACTTGAAAAGGATGTCATCTCATGGACTACAACGATTGCAAGATATGTACAAAATGGTTCTAATAGGTAGCTCTGTATGAGCAACACAACACTTAGTTTCATAGATCATTATTAACATTTAGATAACAATGCAAAAATCTTTATCAGAAGCTAACAACGAAAGACTATGAGTCACCACATAGAATTCTACAATAAATTTCTCTTTGATGATTTGAACTTGGACCTTCACAATGAAGGCCCAATGCATTAGCCAATTGATGTTTTTTTTCTTTACCTTTTAATAGTCCATAAATCTTCATTATTGTAAATGGTCACTAGGTTTGTGGACCTACTTTGGTAAACATTAATTTGATGAACTAAATAAACTTAGGGTTGAAAAACAAGGATTTTGAAGCCTATTGTAAGATGCTAATGGATTATTCCAATAGTACAATAAATTGTGAAAGGAGATGTTGGATGGTTTAAATTGAATTTTAACATGCTTATGTGAGAGGGTTAGAAGTAGGGTAACCATAATAGATGGGGTAGCAAGCTAAGTGGACTTGATATTGGGGGAAAAATCCATGGTTAAGGGTGCTTGAGTCAGAGTAGTACTAGGATTGGTACCACTTTGGAAGCCTCAATGCTTCATCCTTGTGAGCATCACTTAGATGTAATGAGTGTTAAGTGTACCATTCATGCTTATGAATATGACTCAAAAACTATACAATTGAATCTGGTAAAACATCACACAAATTGAAGGATGATCCATGCTTGAGTAGAATAACATTACAAGTATCATCACACCAATCCATGACATAATTTATGACCAATATGAAAAGATCTACATTCTGATCAAAATGTATGATCTGATGAAAAGATATGACCAAATGAAAGCTAAAAATTTACTGAGTATTTGTTGGTTGTGTTAACCAAGTAAAATGATCAAACACACAAGATGATGTTCAAATTTTTTTATTTAGTAATAGAAATCCTATCGAGGGATATTAAACCTCTTCACTTACATTAAATGTTGTGAAGAATTTGACA
Source organism: Sequoiadendron giganteum (assembly GCA_007115665.2). NCBI lineage: Eukaryota > Viridiplantae > Streptophyta > Pinopsida > Cupressales > Cupressaceae > Sequoiadendron > Sequoiadendron giganteum. Next base: position 334,645,522 of record CM021104.1, on the reverse strand, counting down.
GGAGGATTATGACAAACAAAAGTTTAGTTACTATAATGGATTAAACGTAAATTTTAATGCATGATAAAATGAATAGTATTTCATGTGAAAGTATGTGTTTAAGAGTTTTCAAAAATATATAAAAAGTTAAAGGTGATTCAAGTTCTCATTTTATTACATCGCACATCAAATAAACATTTACTACTAATATTGACTATAGATTTCAAGTCATGGGAGTTGGACCAGTAGACAATCCCCTTATTAAGAGGCATTTTTGGAAAGTGGTGAACATTATAATTTTTCTCATTAGAAAACGTAAGTTGAAGTGCACATATTTGCATGAAGAATTTACAAAGATGAGAAATCTATTAGAAAATAACTAGTTTAAATTTGGTCTCAAAGAATATGAATTCTCATGCTCCAACAACCCTACATGCACAAACAAGCTCACAAGACCAAGGCAACAAACAATATAAAGTGTCTCCCTTTTGATTGCTTTGCAATCAAAATAAAGCACAAACAAGGCTAGGCATAATATCCAACACAACCATGCCAAACCTACACTCTCGGTTTCTACCTCTTGGTCTCTCTATCTCTTTGCATCTCTTCATATTTATTTGTCTCCATCTCTCTCTCCATCTCCCTCTTCCCTCTTTGTATATCCCTCTCTTTCTCATGTCCTCTCTCTTTGTTCTTTATGTTTCACTCTATTTTTAACTCTATCTCCTTACCCCCTTTTCTCTCTATTCCCCCCTCTATTTCTTCCTCTTTTATCCCTATCTCTCCCCCTCTCTCTATTTCAAAAATAACATGAGTTTGTTGGTAATGGAGTTTGATTATCTTCCTCATTGAAAGGTTTTGCTTCAATCATTTTTGGATCCCTATAAGAGGATTAATAGTTAATTTGTAGCTATCATTTCTCTATTGAGACCTTCGTTGCACAAGCAACATCATTTTCTAAATGACCTACCAATTGACCTCATGTACTACACAAATGTATGTGAAAAGTAGACCATTTTTTTTTAAATTGATCTTCCACTACTCTTCGGCGTACCCATTGCACACCAAAGTGCAATTGCTAGTACATTTTTTGCACACAATTTTTTAAAATGGATGACTACACCTGTGTCTGGAGGGTACTATCATAATGCTACGATTTACCCTTTTATTGTTGTATATATTATACTTGCTATTCGTTTCTTGTGTCTTTGTTTAGTATGGTTGCTTATGTTCTATGTCGTACCTTATGTTGGTGATAATTTGATTTAATAAACTTGACATTTGGATTAGTTTTTTTTCTTACAATTAATGTAAGGGAACTTGAATTTTTTTGGTTGCCCATCCTTGTATTCGTTGTGTGTTTCTTGTGAATTGAATTTGATTTCAAGTGCATTGCTGTAGTAATATCAATTTATGTCGCACACTTGTGTTTTGGCATTCAACGAACATTATTTTGAGTTCTCTTTGAGTTGTTAATTTCCTTATGCCATGTGTGTATCACCAAATCTTATTTAATTAGAAACTCGGTTTCAAGTCTGTAGTTTTGGCTTGTCATTCGTTATGAAGACTGATGCCATGCATGGATCGGTGCTTCAGTTGAGTGATAGATAATGGAAACAAGTTAGGATAACTATGTAGGAAACTAAAAGTTAAATGTCTATCTAAAGTCACTTATCATGCAATACTACTTATCAATGCATAGAATTGATCAACTATTGTCCCTTCTATTTTATACATCTATGAATGCATATAGCCGATTCGTTATCTTTTGAAATATAATTTAGATAAAGACTATTTACTTTAGAAAATAGTTTAATCTAAATATATATAGGTTTAGTGAACTATTGGTTTTGTGTATGATTCATTTTAAGAATAGAAAATCTTTAATTATATTTGAATTTAAAGAATTTTACGAAACGATTGATGTAAGAATTTTGAATTAAAAGTATAATTATGTTTTGATTTAATATAAGAGCAATTATACTTGGAATCAAAGGTGATGGATATAAGTATTTTCTCAACTAATGTGTTAAAATATCTTCGTAGTGAATGATGGATTGTGTGTAATGCGTAAATGTGATGGAATTTCATGTGTTACGAAGCTTATGCCTTCCTGAGGCTAATGTATTCTTAAAAAAACTTGTCTAATAATATTATTCTTGGAATTAAATTGTATAGATAATTGGGGGGATAAACGTTGGTATATTTTGATTTCATCAATGAATTATTATTGTTCTTATTATGATTGTAGTGTGGTTACTGATTTATTTTCTAAAATAAAATAAAATTAATAAGACATTTAAATTATGTCTATGTGCTACTTTTTATGATCTTTCAGATCAATAAGATTTGATGGATGTTGTAAACTCTTGTGGATTTGTGATTGGATTTGTATGAGTTTTATGGTTAGATATGTTTATATTAGGGTTCGATTTATAGGTATATATATCTATATATTTATTTATATGGATATTTATGTATATATATGTAGATATTTATGCTTGTCATGTTATAGCTAGAAATTATTATATTGGAAATTAAATAAAGGAAATCATTTATTATATGAAGATAATGGAAGGAGTTTACCTTTTTTATGATGATCATTATTAATTTGAATCGAGTGTCTCATTTACCCACTTATGTATCTACTCTCCTAGTATTGTTTGGATTGTTTTTACAAAACAAATGTATGGATGTAATTGGAAATGAAAAGTGGATTTTGATTAAACCATCTTGTGAAGTGAACATTAGAAATCTTCTAGAGGCTAGGAAAGGATTTTGTGATGTAAAATTTATTATGAATGTACTTTATTGTTCAATTACAATAATCTAATTTGGGACTTATCCATGCACAATTTTTTTCACCTTGGAGGTATTTTGAAAGTTAGATGGTCTATGTCATGGTTGAGATGTGTTCGTTCATGGTTTTGTTTGACGTGCATAATGGCTATCCTGTGTACTTGATATTGAGTTATGTATTTAGGGAGAGTGGCTTTCAATAGGGGTAGGAACCCTAAGAGGTAACCAGGGTAACCTATCGGGAGTTTTTAATTAAATGAAAACCTTAATAAATATACTAGGGGTTGGGTGGTGTTCATAATTAATTCAGATAATTTGATGCCTCGCCTAATAACTTAGTGATTGTAAAAATTAAGGATAGGTTGAGATGGCCTAGAATGGCATGATCATCTACTTTGTCTTCTCAAAGAGCAGTTCGATTCCACATGTGTTTGTTTAGGGGTCGAGAATTGGTAGAGATTTCTAGGGTAACTCGGGATGAGGGTCGCTAATCTAGGAAGGTTCACCAGGGTAACCTAAAGTAACTATGTGATGACATTCTTATCAGGTTATACATATATGTAGTCTCTTGTGTAGAGTTACCGTTTGCCTTGATGTTGCCTCTAGGAGCTTGTTTTTAGTCATGTGGTTTGGATATCATTATGTCATTATGTGATTGTCAACCATGTGATGTTATGCTATGTCTTCTTGTTTTTTTATCTTGAGGACTTGATATTATCTCCTAGCATAGGGGGTGGACTTACAAGTACCACATGGTTGGGAGGAACATGTTATATCCTCCATTGGGTCCCCTTGCAGGTGATGCAATACGAGATGATAATGTTCTTGACAAGTTCCTACTTTCACATTGTTTGATGAGTTGGATGTTGAGTGTGCTCATAAACAAGTTTGTCAGTTGTGTCATGATCGCCATCTATATTGTATATGTTCTTGATAGTTATGAGAGACCTTTATGTACTATGATTTTGATGTATCAAGATTTGTCATAATCTTTCTTGATGTATCTTGTATATGTAACTTAACTTCATTATGATTATATAAATGGAATATACATCATTCATATGATTTAACCTTTTATGTTATGTCTATGGTTTTATAATGTGATGTTCATCTTGTGTATTTTTTTGTAGCGTTGTCACGAAACCCTGAGTATGTATGTGTGGTTGTTTACTTGATATGCATGTTGTAATTGAATGGTTTAAAAAAAAATTGTTCAGTTATTTTGTTACATTGTTTGTTGTTCTATGGGTTCCATGATGGAGCGTTACATATTAAGGTAGTTACAAATTTCCCATTAATGGTATTATTTCTCTATCTTTAACACATACTAACCCAATAAAATATACACCCTTAGTTATTTGTATTTTATGTTCCCATCAATTCTTGTTCCTTCCATAAGAAGGGTTATTTTAATACCTCCAATTATGCAATGAGAATTTCTACATAACAATGGGTAAATTCAAATCAAACAAGTGGGTTAGAAGACATATAAATCATGAAATGATATAACCTTCCACTATGCACTCTGATTTTCCTTACAATTCATATATCCAACTTCCCAATTTTTACACCTTTAGGTTTTCTTAGTTTGGACTAGCCATACATCTCATGAGCTTAACAGTCCATTTAAAAATTTCAAGGAAACTACTCTCATGTCAAGAAACCAACTTAGTTATGGACAATTAGTAGTGAAAAAAAATGTACCTTATCTAAAGTCAAGCTAGCTTCATATGTCTAGTGTTTGAACCTGGCTCTAATACTGATGTAACAACCACCTCTCGATTGCTACCATTTTTTTTAATAAGTACCAACTCAATTCAAAAAAAATACCAACTTAATTGAATGAGCATCTTCCATAAAATTTAGAGGTGTTAACTTCAAAACTTCACCATTCATCATGGTGGCATCAACCTGACTTCACCACTTATATACTTACACATAGGAGTGGTAAGCTCCCAAGGTTAAGGTCATTCATAGACCTAGACCTAAGCCTTAAGTGTTCATTCTTGATGACCCTACCTATGTATCCCTTCATAGGAAATCAGAGGCTTTGTAGTTTACCCAATAAGGTCAAAGAGAGTACATCCTCTGCTCTTTTCTGAGATCTTGCTCTCACCTTTAAACCATGACTATTTATAAAGCTTATCCCAATCATAATATAAAGATAATATTTACCATCAAATGTTGGTCCCACAAAACATTACCAATCCATAGTGTACAAATATACACAAACACACAGGCTTATATTATTCCATAATCCCCCAATTCCTAAAGGGGGGTACTCAAGCATACATCACATATACACAGTGACTAGCTACAATATATGTCATAAATACCCAATGATTAGCTTCACCATACTCCACACACAAAAGTGACTAGCTCCAACATACACCACATTTACAAAGTGGCTAGCTCCAATATGCATCACATATACACATTGACTAGATCCAAAATATATCACAAATGAATAGTGATTAGATCTAGCATACGTCACATATACACGAAGGCTAGATCGATCATACATCATAAATACCCAATGACTATCAACATTCTCCACATATGCATAGTGCCTAGCTCCAACGTACATCACATATACAAAGTCCCTAGTTCCAACATGCTTCAAATATACACAATGAATAGCTCCAGTGTACACCACATATACATAGTGACTACTCTACAATATGTCACATATACACGATGGCTAGCTCAAACATACATTATAAATACCCAATGACTAGTTTTAACAATTGTCATATATATATAGTGACTAGCTCTTACATAAAACACAAGTACATTATTGGCAGACTCATATATACATCACATCACAACCGTGACTAGCAAACACATTCACATTGGCTAACACACACTTGCCCTTAATGCATCCCAAATAGAAAATAAATGTCAGTGTATTATGCACTACACCATGGGCCCTATCCTTTTCTTCGATCTTTTGCAGCATCGAACTAGGAAGAGGATTCAATGTATCCCATACTACATCGAGGGTCCACCTTCAACTCAATAGGGTCAATTATACCATTTCCACATCACAATTTTCCAAATCTATACTGAGGTTGATCCAACTGTTACCTACCTATTCTTCATTATAAACTCTCTTCCATGTATTCCATTAGACAACTAAGCAACCAAGGATGACCATCACTAGCAGAGTATGCTCCTTGACTATTGTTCATCTTGAGCATAGTACTACCCCTAAACACCTATCAATCTCAAGCATAATAGTACTGCCCCTAAACACCTATCAATCTCAAGCATAATAGTATTGCCCCTTGACACCTATCAATATCGAGCACAATAGTATTTCTCCTTGACTACTACCATCTCGAGCATAGTACTACCCCTAGACACCTATCAATCTTGAGCATAATAGTTTTTCCCCTTGACTACCATTCATCTCGATCATAGTACCACCCCAAGACACATGTCAATCTCGAGCATAATAGTACTACTTCTTGACTACTATCCATCTGGAGCATAGTACTACCCCTATACACCTAGCAATCTCAAGCATAATAGTGTTGCTCCTTAACTATTGTCCATCTCGAGCACAATACTACCACTAGACGCCTATCAATTTTGAGCATAATTATAGTGCTCCTTGACTACTATCCATCTCGACCATATTATTGCCCCTAGACACCTATCAATCTCAAGCATAATAGTGTTTCTCCTTGACTACTATTCACCTCAAGCATAGTATTTCCCCTAGACACCTATCAATCTTGAGCATAATAGTAATGCTCCTTGATCTATTCTTATCACTATAACTAGAAGAGAGGTTCCTAGTTAGGAATAAGTAGATCAAAAATGATTGATTTAGAAGCGTATACAATGACATATATGTCTAAGGTTAATTTTCACAACACAAAATAAATCAATTAGTACTAATGTTAGGTAAGCTCAAACCAAAATGTAACAACTACCAAGTAGTCCAATTTATTCATTTCCTTTAGCTTACTATTCAAACACACATTATGTATTGAAGACAAGTTATCAAGTTTTCATTCATAACCATCTAATACCCATTCAACCTGATTTGGAGCCTACTGAAGAGAGAAGGTCAAATTAATTAGGAACAACCCCAAAATATAAGAGTTATCCCCATCCTAGACCCTCCTCCTATAGACTTGAGTTTGCAGAGGCATCCTTCACCCAAGGATTTCCTATAAACCCACTTCCAAATGGATCAAAGTCACACATTGTTCTCCTCTCAAGGCATCTCTCAAGGATTTCCAAACATCAATTATCATGTACCTAGGTTTTGTTAAGGATTCCCCTAATTTAATAACCCTTCCCTTGAGGATATCGAGGCTCTATTAATATTCATAATTCAACATAAACATGCTAAAACCATTTTAGGTTCATCTCATCAAAGTAGAGACTAGGTTGATTACCTACCATAAATATATTTTCATTATGTGCACATGTTGCAACCATTATCATATGATGTCACAATTTTAATATCCATCATCATGCAAATAGCAAGCAATTGAACACAACAAAAATATTGATGTAAGGTCTTTAAACCAAATGAATTGGTTCAATAAGCTAATGTGGCTCATTTCTTACTATATCTTACATACAATGGTGCAACCCAATATTCTTAGTCAAATTCATTGACTAAATAATATTCACACTTGCTACTCCTATCAAGAATTTAATTTCAAGAACCATTAAATTTGCAACAACCATAATGTGCAAGTATACATTAATGAAAAGGCCCATGAATCATATATACATTTATATTCTAAAATCAATAGGGTATTCTCTTTGAAACAGTTTACTAAATTCATCCTTCAATAATAATGCTTATCAATATATATAGGAACCCACTACGTTTAGTGGTACTAATTGGGATAAATCTTAAGATACTTCACTGAAGAGATGTAATATTAAAGTAATTTATATCCCACTTAATCTTCACATGTTTCTTATATGAACAAAATGCACAAATTTTAGTTTCCCAAGGGTATTCCCAACTATTGACTATTTTTAGTTCACTAATCACTAAACCATCCTGCATCTTAACCAACACACCTTAGACAATAGCATCTTATAAGAATAAATTTTCAGAATCAATTCCATAATTTATACATAACATACTAGTCAATATAAAATAAATCTTGTCACATCAAACTATAGGATAAAAATTATGAAAAAATCTCCACAAGGATTACGATCTTGCTTAAAGAATGAGCTATAGTTGAGTCATACATAGATAGTATGTATCACTATATCCATTAGAGCATCATATGAATATCCATAAACTCAATAATATTGGTAATTACAGTATCCTTAACCTGTTTGATTTTATTTAACCTATTATTCAACCTCGTGTTCTTGTAATAGTTTAATTTATAGACTATGTACTAATTACTCCCTAAGATTTGACCTTAATAATCAACAATGAATGATTTCATAAACAATATGTTCACAAATCAATTATTATGTTGTGGTCAATAAGCCCTTACTATGGCTGTATGTTAGATTCAACCTTACATACTTGTAGTTTTATGCATAATTCTAAAACCAAATCTTAAATTTAATTTTGACATCCCTATCAAACACAATCTAGAAGAAATTTTCCAATAGGAGCTTTATAAAAAATTAGTGACAATGTTTTCCCATTCAACACATATTAAATTTTAAGACATAAGTATATTAATCTCGATCACTAATGGATCCAAAATGTAAAAGATGGATTGTGCCCTCATACCAAGCCAATTAATAGATCCTTAATTTTAGCTATCACAAATATTATGATACAAATTGTATTCTATTTTCCAATGCTTTCAAGAAGTTAAAACCATGGTAACCATGAAAATATAATTTCCTTTTCTTCTTTTAACATTAATAACAATATACAACTAGTGTATGGACAAGTTATTTGATGATCAAAAAGAACAGGTCTAGTTAAATCTGATTATTAGTTAAGCCGCACTTTTACCCTCCCATGAGGCACTAGGAACTACAAGGGATTTCAAACCTTATTCACACAATTAGACTATGAGGTAAAATTATCCTAGAAGGAATACATTCAAGAGAGAGTGAGTGCATAACTTCTTTAAAATTGTTGCATATAGGTTTAGTGAAGGTTATGGTGCTAGGAAGGAATTTTCTACTTTGAAATGTGACATATATTCATTTTTGTTATGCCATGATCTCTGTTCAAACCCTATTCGATTACTCCAATTTAAGCACATGAATGGGAATATTAATTGTATATTATTAAGGTTTTTTAAAGCCCCTTTTAACAGAACATTTTGTAACTTTCCTTGCCACTATGCCTCTCCAAGAGAGAACATTTTTTCTAAGCATTTTATCAATCATATCGCATGCCTTCTCTAAGATTTTATAATTTGTATACAAGTTTATCTCATAATTGTGATTCCTTTCTAAGAGAAATAGAGAAATTATTTTCATGATGCCAATAGATCATATAGATTGCAACAACAGTATTTTGAATCTATTTACGAAAGCCTATATATGTTTCTTATGCCTTATAGAACATGGTGAATAGAGAAAGATGTATTGAATTATAGTTTTAGCAGTTATCATTGAATTACTAGGTTACTTTATTTCCAACCAGACATGAATGAACAATAGGTAAATGAGAATGTTTCTCAAGGATGGGTGCTCAAAAATTAATTCATAGAAACATTCCAAACCTAGATACCTTGTGCAGATAGAGGAAAAGAGGAGGAACCTGCAATAATGTCCAAATTTGACCTAGCGCCTTGAAAACCTTTCAATCAACCAAGAAAGCATAACTTTGACTTCTATTATGCTTTCCTTCCTTATAAATCTCTCTTGTTCCTCAACGCCCTTTCCACGAATCCATTTTGTGCATATTTTGCAACCATTGCATTTCATGGGACCACATTTCTTGGAAGAATTTTGAGCCTTCTTCCTCGCCTCTTCTTGCCTTCTCCTCTAATTTTCCTATCATCCTTTCTCACATAGATTTTCCTTCCTTCTCCATGCATTTTATTTTCTTCCTCTCCTACATAATCGGTTCCCCCTTTCTCATGTTTCTACTCAAAACACCTCTTAATGAGGTCATGGGTTAAATATTATGCTCTTTGCATGGTAAAATAACCCTCGATCTACAATTTATAATTTTCCATCCAGATAGGTATGCAATGATTATTAATGGTATTTCCCCCCACTTAGTCAAGTGTGTGCCTTACCTATTTATTGCATTTATCTCTTATTAGTCTTTTCCTTTGCGTTTCATGAAATACTTGTACCCTTTTTATGTTTTAAAGGATTGCCATGCCTCTTAATGGCATTTCCAATGACCCCTTCTTCCGATTTTTATACTTTGAGTGTGGGGATGTGATAGGGAAAAACCACTATGAGAAGCCCTCACAAGAAGGAATATGATAATTGAATTTTACGATGAGATGTACCTGCACCAACCTACCAAAGACACCAATTCCCAAAAGATTCAGTAGGCACCAACCTATAGGAGACACCAATCCCCACTAGAACATAGACACCAATCCTTGTCAGAACAATGCAATAGGTAGAACATTAATCCTATCAAAAATAATGGTAGATTTGAAATATACTTCTTACCAGTAGACACACTAATACTAGAACTCATTATTTTCTTCACACTTATGCTATGACACAACTATACATCTCGCTATAGTACTTTCAATATAATTATCAATACATTCAGTGTATACACACACTTGAACTTCACACCATTACACTGTTACAATGCATCTAAAAATTTGAAATATATACATGGAATTACATTAACACTCTTCTATGTTGGAAAGGGATCAAACCTAGACAACATAGGATGGACCTAAATTCAAATTTCATGAAACATGTAATACATTGGTCCAAACTTGCCACCAAAAGAACATGACGCCTTGTACCACCATGGGAACCTTAAATAGGTCATATTCTCACTCCACATGCTTGATTTGAATTACGTATGCTTGTAGCCATTACAACACATGCCTCAAACTTTTAATAGCTTGATGAAACTTATGTTACTTCAAACTCCTTACACACTAAGCTACACCACCAGAAACTCAAGAAACTGATAGAACTAGTGTAGGCACACTCTCCTTCCAAACCGTAGAGAAACACTACATTTCTGAAAGAAATACTACCCATATTAATTAATTTTTCAGCCCAAAAGATATCTTTCTAGACCACCATACTCATGTTGACTGCATAATCGACATGGCATAATAAAATCATTAACTCTTTGAAGGTAGTCACACTATTATTGGCATGATACAAGATATGATATATTAGATAGCATACACGACATGCTTCCAGAACCTTGAGACAACTGATAACACTTGTACTTCTACAATCTTCTTTATGTTGACAACCTTCACATCTGATAGCCTTGACACCCTTTGATAACCATTATCAATATCAATGACCTGCTGATATCAGTTTGACATCAACGACAACCTATGCTCAACAATGTGGACTCAAGGGCTTCTAACCTTTCTTAAATATCTCTTAAAATTTTATCTTGTTTCTTATCATGCTAAATTATTTGATACAAATTTTTTTCATCAACACTTTATCTTTTTTTTGTATTTCAACCATCTCTTCTTATATTGACCATATTTTCTAATGAATAACCTATATCGCCCCAATGCACAAGCTTCTATTATAGGGAAAACTCTAACCCTATTGCTAATCTAGCCTAACTAGACTCTTAAACTAATTGATTCAAAATCATGGATAAAGGTTCTAATTAAATAAAATATATTGATTTAACCAAATACAAACAATAAATTCTCAAGAATAATGCATAATAGAAATAATTTAGAAGATATTGGGATTACACAAATTAGTTAATTAGTAAATTCTTTGAGATGATGATTCATTATAAAATTCAATGAGTATACATTCCCAAAGCATGCTTGTAGGTTATGTGTCAACTACAACAATTGAGATCCTAAGTTTTTTCTACTCACTAATTCCCCTCTAGCTTTTCTCTCTTTTGAAAGAACTTTTTTCTTCTATTTTTAGTGGATTCTTCAAGAAATAGGATATTATAGATCAAATGTTAGGATTCTTCTTCTACACATTTTCCTAGGACTGGCCTAAACTATTATATGTGGTATATTATTCAAATTTTAGTGTGAACACTTAAAAGAGGTCATTTTAGACATAACAAAGTATCACAACCTCCTACAAGATAAATCATCATCAATGTATCATGTGGGAAGGTGTATTAACTTATAATAAACTCGTGACCAAAATTTTGAAGAAGTATGTTCAACTATGATCTAACTTGCAGTGAAGCTTACCAACTAATAGAATAGAGATGTTGATAAAAATAGGGCTTGTAGCAAGAATTTGCATTAATGGGGAAAACTACTAGGCATGTAGAACTCTAAAACACAAAAAGTTCAATAGAAATATTTTTGGGTAATGCAAGATTGCCTAACCCCTTAAATGCTCTTGTATCAAAAAAAAACTTGAACAATGTTTGTTAATAGAGATAATTAATTCTTCAATTCATTCTACATTATCATATCTTTTTTATAACACTAATATTGTTAAATATATATACTTATTTCAAATATATAGAATTCATCAAAATACGTGGAAGAAGTGTGTGTCTAAATGTCATTTAGATCTTATAAATTAATATTGATTTAGAAAATAGATGTCAAAACAATGATTTAATGCATGAAGGTGAATTAATATTGCTTACTGACATCTTGAAGTTCTCCCAAAAAATGGCTATCATTGACTTTAACTATTATTATTTATTAATGTCTTGAAGTGCTCTTATAAATATTGTTCATCATCTATTAATGCCTTGAAGTGCTCTTATAAATATTGTCCATCATAGTTATTTGACTATCGTTTTTATTATTATTTTTTTGAATGCCATGAGCCTCCCTAAGAATTCAAATATAAATAAATAAACTACCAAAATTAAGAAACATGACAATCTCTCATAAATATGTTTTAAAAAATTAACTATTTTCTTATTAATTAAATATATATTTATTTATATAATTACAATTCTCTTAACCAAATTACGACTACATTAACAAGAATGTTCAAATTTAAAATGAAAATATAAAAAATAAAAGTTATTATTAATTTAGTACGAGCCTTACAATCTAAACTCTAGTCATGAATATAGAAGAAATCAATAGTGATTTTAGTAATAAGATAAAAATAAATTCATCTAAAACCTAGGCAATTTTTAAAAAAATCAGTTTTGAAGGGACAAACCATGCATTACTAGTAGGGGACGTGATTAAGTAAAATGGATTGTCTTGTACTTTGCATGTGACTTGCATGGAAAAACCCACTTGGCGTTCATCCCGGTTTTTTAGGGAGCAACTTTGCATGCCAACAAATAATGGGGCATAAAAGTTTATAAATGTTGCACTCACGAGAATGTCTATTATTGATCTATTATTGGGGCTTATTCTTCTGCAAAATATGGAGGGCATTAAAAATATATTATCTTTTTCTACATGCATATCTGATATTCATTGTGGACTTTTGACATTTTTGGTATGATTAGGTATTTTCCCTCCGTGGTAGAGTTAATTCTTTGAGTTTGTTAAATGTAAAATTTGGGCAATTGATCTTTAGTTTATGTTGGACCAGTTAGGTCCATGTATTAAAAATGCCCATGTCTTAAATTATTAATAATACTTAAGACCTTGGCATGGTTGGGGAATAACCATTATCATTTATTCAAATCATTGACTATATGAATAATATTATCATTTTGGTGCTATCTCGATAAGGAGGTTGTGGGTGAGTATGAAGGTTGTGTCCTAACATTATAGGTTTTTTTTTTTTGCAATGAAATATGAAATTATTTCTTTACTTTTGTGATGTTTATATTTATATATATATTCGGAAGATTGATATGTATATGTATATTTTTTGATATTTTATTAATTATTTGATATGTTCTATTTTTATTTACGTATTTCTATAAAGATTGTTATCATAAAGTTTATAATTTGTATATATTTTTACATTTTATATATATATCACATCAATTGTAATATTAAAATTTGGTAATTTTTTATTTATTCTAAATGTTTGATGGATGTCTATACTTCGATCTAAGATAAGGGAGTCACATTGGTTTCATCTTTATTTAGTGCATGTTTTTGAATTATTTTATATTTTTTTATCAAACAATATAAAGCACATGACACAAGCATCATAGTGTTAAGACATTTCTCTAATTAATTTGCTCCTAGATGCAAATAGGAAGGAAGGCTTTGACTAATCTATATAGTTAAATTGTCTTATATCTAAAATGGTTATTTCTATTATGTCAAAAATAATATTTATATGAACACTTATGATGATATTATATCCTGGTATTGGGAAGAGATTCATATTTCATTCATTACTTATTTAATATACAATTGTATCTCCTGAATAACAATGTAAACTCCTTGAGTAAGATATGGAACCATGACCAACAAATAATATTGGTCCTTTTTTAACTTATGTTTTAGAAATGAAATTGTTTAAATCAAAGGCATAAGGCAAAGCCTAATATAATTCTAGGGAGATGACAAAAGTATCATCCATTCCTTGAATAGGGATATTCATATATTGTAAATTTTCATAAGAGTATGAGATGATATTTAAGTCGGGGATTGTTACTTAAAATGGCATTTTATCATGAACTTGGTTATGGATGTTATTAAAATTTTAAATTTTTCATAATGTAAGTGAATGATGTCTATGTTGTATTTTGGCTGAAATATCAAAGGTAATATGCATGAATGATAACAATGTTAATAAATATTTTACATATTTTACATATTGTCATTTTTTTTAGGTAATTGAATATTACTACAATGCTAATATTGATATTTTAAATTATTAGAATTTTTTAGGTGAATTTCTACCTATGAATGTTTTGACTATTAACTAAGAGATTCTAAGGAATTTTGTAGCAAGATTCATACAAGGTATTATAGAGTCGTAAATTGTCACCCTTGACAATTTGACACTAGATTTAGCTCCCCCTATGTGATTGGGCCCATTTGTGCTCTTAAATTGTTTGTTTTATGATCATCTTCAAAAAATTAGAATTAAATTAGGAATATGATTTAATATTTATTTAACAACACCTAAAGACCCAAAATAGGTCTAAACTAGGGCAATAGTGCCCATGTCTAGCCTATTTTGGCCCAATTTAAATATATTATTGTCATAATTTTAACATTTATAAATTTAAATTCATTTTTTGACTTTTGATAATTAATTCTCCAAGAAATCGATAAATGCATATAAATACAAGTATTTTTCACCATTTGAAATCCTAAGCAACATAGAAAAATTATAAGTGATAATTGAGCATCCTAAAAATCAATCAAGAGAAAAAAATAGTAGAGTTTACAACACTTATTATCAGTCAAGATTCATAACTACAATGCATCAATACATACAAGCATACATACAAGCATACATACAAACATACATACAAGCATACATACATATAGGCATGCATACATGCACATATATACAAGCATACATACAAACAAGAATACATACATACATATATACATGTATACATACATACATACATACATACATACAAACATACATACATCAAACATACTTGAACATAAAACTTTCCAAGTGAGACATAACATGGGCATGTTATAAGGCACCCGTGTTATGTCAAGCATGACAAACACACACCAAACTATTGCAAAAACCAAAAAAATGCAAAATAAAACATAATACAAGCGCATTATAACACACTTGTGTTATATGTTGCTTTGGGAATTCCCAATTCTTAGGCTTGGTATTTTCTTTGGATTACCAATCTAAATTCTTGGACTACCTTCCCATTGTCCAAAGATGTGTTTTTACAAATTCTACAAGATTTCACATAATTGTGTTTGTGCTAATCGTTAGATTTGCATGTGTTTCAAGGTCCAACAAATCAAACACCTGGGTAATATTAGGCTCTCTCTTAGCTATTTAATGATGTAATTTTTTTCACATTTTGACAATGTTAAGCATTTCATCTAAATAATTTATTTTGTTTATGTGTCTATTTTTTTGCAAAAACCAATGTTTGGTATTTTTTCTTTATAAATTAACCGTTCACTGAAATTTCAAATAAATTACTTTTTTAGAAACTAGACTCCATTCTACAAATAAATTAAAAAAAAAAAATTCAATTAGTTTTCAAAATTTATAGGGGTAGCACGATCAACATTTTATTTTTCAGGATGCGTCCACTTTGAAAATTAGTAAAAAAATCAAATATTCATTAAAAAATTATTTAAAAAATCAAGCATAAACTACATGTTGTTAGCTAATTTCTCACTGAAGCGATTTTAAAAATACCAAAAAAATTAACCTTTTGAGGGAGCCACAAAAGATGTTATGTTATTATTTTTTGACAAAAACAACACCGATTTTTGTGGCTCCCTCTTTTGAACCCCTTAATTTATATCATTAAAAAAAAAAAAGTAGTTTAGAAAGAAGACTCGAAGCACTTGCTACATTGTTTTTGTTTTTTTCATCAAAAGGTAGTATGCCTATATATAATATAAGATATACAATATTTGATATTTTTTTGGCTCTCTTTAGCCATAATCCATCTACTAAGAGCTATCCCATTACAAAAATATGTACTTGGCTCCTATTAGCCACATTCTAAACCCTTTGACCTTCCTCATTACAAAAATATGTTTCTATAAACTATGTCTGTTATCATAATTTAAACCAGGCACTTCTAGAGCATGTCATTACTACCATTCATATACAATGTATCCATTATGAAAGGTTATCATAAGCATTATATTTTTACTATCCAAAAATCTCCAAAAAAGAATCATTGCCCCTTTATTCCTCTATTTTCTCTACTTGAACATCATTTTCATCTTGATGAACTCGACCAAATTTCCCACCCCAAATTGACCAGGAGGCATCACATTCAAATTAATGCACGTAACAGTTTGTGCCACCATCAGATGAGTTGGAACACTACTTTCATCTGCAACCAACAGTGGAGTTGGAGTTGGAGGATCATGGTCATGTACAAGTAGCACCATGATTGAATTCACCCTCACACACACTCTTTTTGTTAGCTCATAATCAATCTCACTTGCAAACTTATTAAGCACTACTTGCAAATGACTTGAATTTCGTAGTGCTAGTGTCTTGTTGATTGCGATGAATAATGAAGGAAAATAATTCCTATGTAGTAGAAAATGCCTAGGAAACAAGCCACCTACATACCCTTTCCCCTTCCATAAATCATAGCTTTGGCACGCCTTTAACAATTTATCATTCTGTAAATATTTTTCCTTCACAACTTTATTGCATCTTAAAATTATGAGTGTAACTATCCTCAATTTCTCATCCAAGTTCAGTATTTCCTAATTTCAAAAAAAAAAAGTGGCCACTTAAGACCCCTTTTGGACCCCCATCTTTTTGCACTTACTCTACAACAACAATAAAAAATAGGTAAATTTTAATTTATCTATGTTTTGTAATTGTGAAGTGTATGATGTTTTGCATCAAATTGAATTGAAGAGAGTAGAGGAGGAAAGCATGGAAGTGTTAAGGGTTGAGGTGAAACCTAGAAAAATCTATTTCATTGGTATGGAAAGAAGAGATATTGAAGAGGAAGAATGTTATTGAAGTAGGAGGAGGAGGGATTGTTGTGGGTTAATTCTCACAAAGGAGGAAGATTAGAATGGAATTTGGTGGAGGTGGGTGGTTCATGGTGGGTTGAATACCATGATCGAAAAAAAAAGAGGAAGTCGTAATTGGAGATGGAGTTCAGATTATGGTCGAAGAAATCATATGAAAGGAAATAAAAATAAAGAGAACAATTGGCGAAGGAGTATGGAAAATGTTCCATCCAAATGCTAGAAAAGGAAAAAAAAGAATTTATGCAGAGTACTAATCACAACATAGGAGTGTGTTGCAATTTGTTTTCAACTTGGAAAAGTAGTTCTACTACTCAACTCCATTTTGTGAGCCCAAGCTCACAAATTTTCTTACCTGGTGTGTCTGATGTAGAGCATCCAGGTCCACCATCAATCTCCATCAACCCAAAAGCATATTTTATCTCGATTTTGGTTTTGGTTAATTATTTTATTTGGTGTAGGGTGAAATTTTGGTGTTTGTAGGAACACACAAGTTTTAATGACATTGTTGTCACTATTTGATAAAATGTTGAGTGAATTACTAGGCGAAGAGGAGGAATTTTAATTTTTATTATCTCTTGTGTATTGTTCAATTTCATGTGATCAACAATTGAATTGTCTTTTTTTTTTATATTATAAGTCTTTTATTCCAAAATTTTCAAGCAAGGAGGCATCTGATTTAAAAGAGGAGAATTAAAATCAAATGGATAAAGAAAAGAAATAAAATTATACATGAAATTCTCTTAGCATTCTAGGGAAAATCAAATAAATTGGAGAGGGGAGGCATAGAGGTTGTTGGGAGGAGATTAAAATTAAAATTTAAACCAATTTCAAAATTCACTTCTGGTTGGCAACGACAGTGGTGTGGAAATGAGAAAAATTAATTTGTTGTTGTAAGTGCTTGGAAAGGGGGTGTTGGAATTAGAGGAAAGACAATTCAAATTTCAGTGTTCACGGGCGTTGGGATTCTAGTGTAGCTAGAAATACAAACAAATGATTTAAAATTATAATCTATTCTATTGTAGCCAGAAGTCATAAAATTAATAAAATTGTAATTGAATTAGTTTGTGCATATTTACATTGCCTGGTAATAATAGTTTGTATGAGTTTGAATTCAAAGTGGTTTGGTTGCGAGATTGCGTAGCCTGATAAGGTTCCACATTCTTGATCTGCATCATATCTCCAAATTTAATAGTTTTTTATAGCTTTTGATTTTTTCTATAAGTTATGAGGAATTAGAATATGTATAACTCTCTTAAGATATCTAACAAGTGTAGGCTATGAAAATATATGGCAAAGTTAATAATTAATGAGCTTATACAAATTGGTAGGATGTGACTTACAACAATTTAAAGAGATTAGAAGATGTATTCAATAGAAAACATGATCAATTGCTAAAAGAGAACAAATATATTAATATACTGGTGACATAGTCAAGAACTAAAGAAAATGGAAAATGCATTTTCAAGTTTAAGATCCCAAGAGCTAGATAAGAATCAATTAAGAATAAAGAACTAAAATTACATAAAGATCCCATTAATCTAGTTCTAATTTTATTTAAATGCAATTCTAAGAATCAAGAAACTTCAGATGATAGATCATTCTTAAAGCATCCATATATGAATAATGAATTTCAACTAATGAAAATATTTCTTAACTATTACAACATGAGCCTAATTAAAAATTGTTAAAAATAGAAAGTGTGGCCCTATATATGAATCTATCACCCCCTAGATAATTTTTTTGTAAATAATCATCATCTCCATGGCATGGATATCTTCATTTTTTCATTATTGAACTACAACATTTCACACTAGAGATTACATAGATTAGAGGACACACCACAAATTTGGCCAAAATATCCTTTCTCCACAAAGACATTTTACATTTATGTCAAATAATTATTTCTAGATATTCTACAAAAGTGATACTTGTCATTTGGACCTCTACATATGCATCATGTAAAGAAGAGGGAAGCAAATTAGTTATCAACATGTCATTATATACATTTCATGATAATAGAACAATGATGGTCAAATTAGGTATCAACATGTCATTATGTTCTTTTGTATGATGTTAATGTAGGTTGGTAGAATATATAGGGCCCTATTAATAAAACTCGTTATCTAAAACTAGTCCACCATAAAAATATAACAAAGAAATTTGACCAAGACAACATGAGAGAGAGAGAGAGAGAGACTCAATTAGATAGACTGTAATGCCTCACCACTTAACCCTAGAGGAAGTTGCAATTAACTACTCAAACGCACAACTTTTTTTGTTTAAAGTACAATTAATATGCAAGTTCACTACCCAATGCCAACAACCTCTAAGGTTACAAGACTGAGATTAATTTTAAACCCATACATACAACAAAACTTAATCCATAACAATTATCTACTTAAGAAATTAAGTACTCATACATTCCATACATGATAATTTACAACATAACAATAAGAGATACAATAAGATTTCAAATAACAATAATGTAACAAAGGAGATTACATCTCTCATTCCCCAAATGAGGTAGAACCAATAGTGTGATTACAAATTACAAACTTCCACCTCAAATTACAAATAAGGGGTAATAGTTACAAGAATCAATTGAAATGAGTAGAGGCATGAAATGTAACTGGATCCCATGAGCTCTCCAATTGGAAATATTGTCAACACAAACAAAGAAGGGAACCCAACAGAGTAAGGTGCACGTTCCACCCAACCAAGTGGTACCCGTAGGCTGACCCCCCGTGCTAGGGGATAGTAACAAGGATTCCTAGGCAAGACCATCTACCTCTAGACACAGTCTAAAACATAACTGAAATTAATCAAATAAAAATACAACACTATCACAATGGTTACAATGCTTCCAAAGTTAATTAATCAATTACATCATTGATACAAACATACTCCTGACTTAGGAGAAGTGTCATCATAATGCTACATGGGATATCCTGGTAAGTCTTATTAGGCCCCGACCCCCATCTTGGGATCTCCTGGAAGCCTCTAATGACTCCCGACCCCTCATGCACACCAATGCGGAATCAATTATCTCTCGTAGAGACAAGATAACGATCTTGCAATTATAGGCCTTCTCGTACCATCCCAAGTCTATACAAGCCCTTGCGTCCATGAGCAAGGCACAATTACTCTTATTAAGTGTTAATACTACCTATTCTTCTAATAAGTTTATTTACATTATCATTGGATTAACTAACTCACAATGAGTTACCCTGGAACCACTTTGTGTGTTGGCCCTCATTGAAAGCCACTCCTTTAAGACAACACATGGAACAACTCCACAACCCAAGGGTAAACTAGTGCACACTTAAGGATATTAAATCCCTATCCAAAATATAAAGGCAACACATCCTCGTTCGTGATAACTAGGTAATTAAATGGATACAACTATACACACTATCCAAGGCAATTCAAAGACTGACTATCATAATACGACAACCCCAAAGATTTAAATACCCCATCTGGAAGACTTATTAATGCTTCTAAACAATTTCCCCCAAAACAAAAACAAAAGAAATTACATTTAAAAGAACAACTTAAACATGAATTAAATCTATTTTTTTGATTTCCTAAATCCACTTCCCTTAATAAAATACAATAGTTTATTGCCTCAATAAAACTAATTTACTAATGTCTTTTTTTTCAAACAAAGAAAGGAATTTAAACTATATATTTCAATTCCTTAATTACTTTTAAATATTAATTATTATTATTATTATTATTTCTTCAATTCAAAACATATTACTTTTAAATCATGTGTTTCTTCTTTTCAAAATAAATCCTTTTAAAATCAATTAATTCATTTGTTAAAACATATTACTTTAAAATCAAATAATTATTCTATTGAAACATATTATTTAAAAATCCTCCATTTGCATTTAAAACATGCAACAATTTAAAACATCAATTAAATATATATACATATCGAATATATATACATAATCATATAATTTTATATATATATATATATATTCAATATATATATACATTAAACATTATTATTGAAATTTCCAAAATAATAATATAATAATATTTGTAAACATATATACACAAATATATAAATATATATACATTAATATACATATAAATATATATCCTTATATATTTATATATACATATATATATTATATATATACATATATATATTATATGTAAATATATATATTATTTATATATTTTAATATTATAAAAAAAATCATAATATAAAATATTATATTTAAAAAAAAAACGAATTTATAAAGCGAACCCATAGGGTTTTTTTGAAGGCGTGTCACGTATTCCATTGGAGCCAGCTGTGTTTACACACAACAGAACCCCATTACATGGGGTGACTGTGTGTAAACACAGTCGAACCCACAAAAGGGCGCGACTGTGTTTACACACAGCCAATCCCTGGTATATGGGTGTGACTGTGTGTGGGGCAAGCTGGGCAAGGCCTCCCCCACAGCGCCTCCCATGGGGGTGGTTGTGAGGTGAGCCCCTAGCGATCCCCAAAAATTTTAATTTTATTTAAATGGACATTTCAACAATCAAATATATATAAATATATATATGTATGTATATATATATATATACATACATATATATATATATATATATACTTTTCAATATCTACATATATATATATATATATACAAATTTAGTAAAAATTATAGACTTAAAAGAGCAAATAATTTCCAGAAATGATCATTTACAACCCCATATGCAAAAAGAAATTCTTGAGAAAAACATTTGAAAACAGAGCTTTATAGAATTTGCTACAAGATTTCACATGGTTTTTCTTTATCTTAATCCATTTCTGAGTTTCCCAAACAATGATTTTGCAACAACATATCAAAACTAAGAATCTTTTTCAAAAATGAAATTAATTTAAATAACAAGAACCTGGTTTCCAAAAGCTTGAGAGGATGTCAAATGGTGCAAAGATCACTCCACAGATTCAAGCTCCTTCCAAGCAATCAACAAAGCTTCTCCACAATCCAATTTCAAAATCAAAAATCTAGAATTCCTTCTTTCTTCCTCTTTTTTTTCTCCCTTTCTTTATCTCTTGGACTTTCATGGTTAAAGCCATAAACTCCATGAAAAAAAATATCTCTTTCAACCACCAACATAAATTTTTGAAAACAAAATAGAAAATATCTTTCAAATTCTTTATGCATTCAAATCCTCCAAAAATGCAAAATAAAATATTTTACAATTTTCATTTAAAATATCTAATAATTCTAAAACTAACTTAATTCAATTAATTTAATAAAATAAATATAATCCAAAAATTAAATTATTTTACTAATTAAATTAAATTAATTAATTAATTAACATCTTCTAACATAATACACCGGATTAATTTAATAATCAACTTAAATATTTAATGCCATTTTTATTTTATTTTTAACTTGCAATTTAAATAATATCAAGGTGAAATTGAATAACATTAAAGCAACCAAACCCAACTTAAAACCAATGACACACTATGACCAGGTAATGACTTGACACGAGAAACCTAGCTACTATCTCCAAATAAAAAATGTCGTTGGGCAATGGACACGCTCAAACCTGCAAAACCAGGTGGAATCGATGTCTTGTACCTGTAAACCTGCAAACAAAGCATATATTGAACATGCATATATTTCATAATAAAACACACCATGAAGAGGGAATCGTGGAATCGTAGGGCGCTCGCAACCGAGTGGTGTAATTTCGTCCCCTTCACCAATACAGTGTTACAAAACTAACAATCTAACATCAATAATCTAATCAAAGGCATAAAACAACATTAATTCCAATATCCTCTATGCTAATCTAAAGCATGCCATAATGATAACATCAACATAAAATACCACCACATCATAATATAACATCCACAGCAAAATGTAACATCCGCATTGCTTTACAGTTAGCGATCAAATAGTAACCAAGTATCATAGAAAAATACCAACAGAAAATAAAGTATATTGAAGTAGAACATTGTCCGATCAAAAGAGAAAAATGGAGGGGTGCTACATCCTCCCCCCCTAGGGTTAGGCTTACTCCTAGAAGCTTGCAAAAAAATAGGGATAGAGCTCCCTCATTCTAGCTGCATCTTCCCAAGTGGATGAAGTATCATCCCTAGGATCCCACTGGACCCTAACCTGATCAATATCTCGCCCTCGAAGACCGAGCGTTCAGCGCTCTATTACGACCACAGGCTCCAAAGCCAGTTTTCCATCCTCTACCTATAAAGAATTCCAATCGAGGACATGAGAAATTTCTAGATGGTATGGTCAAAGAACATAAACATGAAATACATTGTGAATACGTGAGAGACTAGGCGATAAAGAAAGTTGATAAGCAACTGGACCAATCTTCTCGAGTATCTCGAAAGGTCTGACAAAGCGAGGTGGAAGCTTAGAGCCCTTTCCATAGTGGATTGGACTCTTTTGTGGACGCACCCACAAAAATACTCTATCACCAAGAGAAAACTATCGATCCACCCTATGCACATCCACATATTTCTTCTACCTATCCTAAGCTGCCACCAAATGCTCTCTAATCTAAACCACCTACTGCTCCATATCCTACAACATCTCAGGACCCAAAATTACTCTATCCTCCAGTCGATCCCAACTCAAGGGAGTGCAACATGGTTGCCCATACAATGCCTGGAATGGAGGCATGCTGATAGAACTCTGGAAACCGTTATTATAAGCAAACTTTACCAGATAGAGATAGTCTTCCCATTGTGTCTGGTGATCCATCACATACATACGCAACATATCCTCGAGGATCTAATTGACCCTCTCAGTCTATCCATCTATCTCTGGGTGATAAGCTCAACTTAAGTTCAACTATGTCCCCATCGCATGTTGTAATGAAGTCCAAAGAGCTGAGGTGAACACTAGATCCCTGTCAGAAATAATCCAACGTGGAATACCATGTAACCTCACTATGTACTCCATGAACACTCTGGCTACAGATGATGCATTATAGGAAGAGAAAATAGGTGAGAAGTGTGCTACCTTCATCAACCTATCAATTTTCACTATAATCACATCATGTCATCTTGAAGAGTTGGGTAAACCAACAATGAAATCCAATGAGATTATGTCCCACTTCCACTCTGGTACTAAATGCGGTTGCAAAAGCCCTGGTAGATGTTGGTGTTCAACCTTCACCCATTGACACTCTAGACATCTCGACACATAATCCGCAATATCACACTTCATTCCTAGCTAGAAATACAACTGATGCAAATCTGCATGCATCTTCTTCACCCCTGGATGGGTTGAATAAGGTGCACGACGCGCCTTAGTCATAACTAAGGTGCGAAGATCACCTAATGAAGGAACATATATGCATCCCATGTACCTCAATATCCCATCTAGATCCAGAGAATATCTTGAGTACCTACCCTCAAGAGGTCTGCCTGCCTCTATTTATGTCCTAATCTTCTGATACAAACTACCTACTAGAAGAGCAAAAAGAATCTGACTCCACAAATCTACAACAAGAGTCAACTCAGATAACTCATGTCTTTGTCTACTAAGTGCATCAGTTATGACATTATCCTTTCCTTAGATATACTTCACTTCAAAGTCATATTCACAGAGAAACTCCATCCAATGCCTTTCCCTAGCATTAAGGTTAGGTTGTGTGAAAAATATACTGAAGGCTTATGTGATCACTATGCAACTCAAACCTATGGCAAAAAGGAAATGTCTCCATCTCGTTAATGCATGAATAACTACCACCAACTCAAGATCATGTGTAGGGTAGTTCAACTCATGATCCTTCAGCTTCTATGACTCATATGCTATGGCACGACCCTCTTGCATCAACACTACTCCTAATCCCTCCAAGGATGCATCTGTACAAACTACAAAGTCCCCAGTCGGATCAGGTATCGCAACTATTGGTGCACTGGTCATCTTATCCTTAAGATTGTGAAATGCTTTCTTGCACTACTCTGACCACACAAACCTTTTTCCTTTCCTCTAAAGGGAGGTGATAGGATACCCTATCCTCAAAAAGCCCTGCACAAAAATACATGTAATAACCTGCTAGCCCCATAAAGCTATATATCTTTTCCACATTTGTAGGCATAGACCAATCTGAGATCGCTTGGATCTTTGTAGGATCCACTGAAATACCTTCCCCTGAGATCACATGACCAAGGTACTTGACCTCAGTCTTGAAGAATTCACACTTCGATAGGTTAGCATAAAATTGATTATCCTGTAACCACTGTAATACCTACCGTAAATGTTCCTCATGCTCTTCCATAGTCCTGGAGTATATCAAAATGTCATCAAGGAACACAATCACAAATCTATCTAAGTACGTGTGAAATACCTTGTTCATCAGACTCATGAACACAAAGGGCACATTCATCAACCTGAATGGTACTACCATGAACTCATAGTGACCATATCATGTTCGAAACGTCATCTTATGTATATGTGAGTTGAAGATACGAAGCTGATGATATCTTGACTTAAGATCAATTTTTGAAAAGATCATGGCACCCTTGATCTAATCAAATAAATCATCAATCCTAGGAAGCGGATATCGATTCCTGATAGTCACTTTTTTCAACTTTCGGTAATCAATACATAACCGAAGTGAACCGTCCTTCTTCACAAATATAACTGGTACTCCCCATGGAGAAACACTAGGGCAAATGAAGCCCTTTGCTAACAACTCCTAAAGATGCAAGCGAAGCTCTTTCAATTCCTAGGTGGTCATACAGTAAGGAGCTCATGAAATGGGTTCCGATCCAGGTACTACATCTATCTTGAATTTTATGCCTCTCTGAGGTGGCATCCCTGGAATCTCGTCTAGAAAGACATCAGAATACTCCTGAAGAATGGAGTGACTATCGAGAGAGACTTTCTCTTCTCCATCTCATAAATCCAAGTCATCCATTGTAATAGCAAATAACTGACAACCCTACGACACACACCTTCTCAACTGCATAGCTGAGATAATCCTCAAGGAAATCGGCCTTTGAACTCCCACTATCTCTACCTCTCTTCCAGATGCATCGAATCGACTTACGTCGACAATCTATGACTGCTCTATGCACCTCTAACTAGTCCATCCCTATGACAATGTCATAAGAACCCAATGGAATAAACTAGAGGTCCATTGTAGTAAAGAGAGGTCCAACCTCCAATCTATACTCTAGTACAAGGGAATGTGATGCGACTTTCATAACTGAGGCTAACTCAACCTGCCACCTATCAACTTGCCTTATTGCCCCCAGTCTACATCACGTCACGACGGAAGAAGAGATGAAAGAGTCGGACGCTCCAAAATCAAACAAAATGGTAACTGGGTTATCCAACAACATACCAATGTCTCGACAACGGTACCCTAATGCTTTGCCTGGTGGTTATCAACCACTGTGAATACACAGTGCCCTCTACCTACATCCACAACTATTAGCTCAGATGCCACTGGTCCTTATGAAAATCCAGATGTGCCCCTATTACGACATATTCTAGCTATATGACCCTTTTAGCCACATGTGAAACATCTAGTACCTCTACCATAGCCCCTGCCTCTAGGTGGTGCGCTAGACTATTGCGCATTACCCCTGAAATTGGACTATGAGCTCTGCCTTGGCTGCTAAGAGTTGAATCGTTTCATAGGCCTCTAGTTCATGTCCCCCTGCCTTTGCTAAAAACCTTTACTTTTCCCCTATGATACCTACTGCTATTGACCACTCAGTGAAGGTCCCTATTGAGCCTTGGGAGGTGCATCGCTTTGAGTCTGACCCCCTCAAACACTATACCCTACGATTGAGCTACTGCCGATCTAAACACCAATGTGGCCTCCCAGTGCCATGGCCAGATTCTCCTCTACTAGATGTGCTTTTTCCACCGTTGTCTCCATGGTTTTGGCTTCAAAAACCCTCACACCTCTGCTAATACAGACGTTCAAGCCCCTAATAAAGTGGTGAACCAACATCCCCTCATCATCTCCTATACTTGCAAATTGCTTGAGATCGTAAAAGAGTAGCTCATACTGCTAAATTGTCAAGGCTAACTGATGCAAGGCATGAAACTCATCGCCTCAACATTGACACCAGTGGTCAGATAGGAAATAAGCTCTGAACCACTCTAGAAAAATCTCCCAGGACATTGAGTTAATATCTATATAGAGCTTCTACTCCTCTAGCCTCCACCATGTGGATGCCAAACCTCACAGATGCTTGATAGTGCACCACACTTTGGTATTACTGTCGTAAGGGTGCATAAAAAAGCACCGATCAAGGTCTATGAGCCAAGTCTCATCCTCTAAACCATTGCATGTTCCATCATACAATGGAGGTTGTGCCCTAAGTAAATCTCTCATATGATTTGATGCTACTATCTCTGACTGAGTTGGAATTTCCCTATCACCAGGATTACCCTGAACCCCAGCCTACCTCTTACCAAGAAGCGCCAATGCCTCCGCAAGTGCCTTGCATGCAACCTCAATCCCTAAGGATTTGGTTGTCGGTAACTACCCCTTGGGGCATTCTGCGATGCCTAGAGCTCCTTCTGATCTGGAATATGTGAAACACAAGGAGGAGAGTCATGTTGAATCCCATCGCGACTGCCCACATGGCCACGTTGTCGCCCTCTACCTCTTCCGCGTCTAGGAGGCATAATCATGCACAGACACACCAAGGTATTAGGCAAGGTACACAACTTAAAACCTACACAACTAAAAGCTTAATGGGTTCATAATAATCCCATAGCACCTAGTGTTTAAACCCGGGCTCTGATACCATGTGCAACACCTCGCCATGTAACCCTAGAGGAATTTGCAATTAACTACTCAAACACACAATTTTTTTTGTTTAAAGTACAATTAAAATGCAAGTTCACTACCCAATGCCAACAACCTCTAAGGTTACGAGACTGGGATTACTTTTAAACCCATATATACAAAAAAAACTTAATCCATAACAATTATCTACTTAAGAAATTAAGTACTCATACATTCCATGCATGATAATTTACATCATAACAATAAGATTTCAAATAACAATAATGTAACAAAGGATATTGCATCTCTCATTCCCCGAATGAGGTAAAACCAATAGTATTATTAAAAATTACAAACTTTCACCTCAAATTACAAATGAGGGGTAATAATTACAAGAATCAACTGAAATGAGTAGAGGCATGAAATGTAACTGGACCCCACGAGCTCTCCAACTGGAAATCTCATCAACACAAACAAAGAAGGGAACCCAACGGAGTAAGGTGCATGTTCCACCCAACCAAGTGGTACCCGTAGGCCCACCCCCCGTGCTAGGAGATAGTAACAAGGATTCCTAGGAAAGACCATCTACCTCTAGACACAAGCTAAAACATAACTAAACTTAATCAAATACAAATACAACACTATCACAATGGTTACAATGCTTCTAGAGTTAATTAATCAATTGCATCACTGATACAAACATACTATTGGCTTAGGAGAAGTGTCATCACAATGCTACATGGGATATCCTGGTAAGTCTTCTTAGGCCCCGACCCCCATCTCGAGATCTCTTGGAAGCCTCTAATGACTCTCGGCCCCTCATGCAAACCAATGCGGAATCAATTATCTCTCATAGAGACAAGATAACGATCTTTCCATTCTAGGCCTTCTCGTCCCATCCCAATTCTATACAAGCCCTTGCATCCATGAGCGAGGCACAATTACTCTTATTAAGTGTTAGTACTACCTATTCTTCTAATAAGTTTATTTACATTATCACTAGATTAACTAACTCACAATGAGTTACCCTCGCACCACTTTGTGTGTTGGCCCTAATTGAAAGCCACTCCTCTAAGACAACACATTGAACAATTCCACAACCCAAGGGTAAACTAGTGCACACTTAAGGATATTAAATCCCTATCCAAAACATAAAGACAACACATCCCCGTTCGTGGTAACCGGGTAATTAATTGGACACAACTATAGGCACCACCCAAGGCAATTCAAAGGCTGACTATCATAATACGACAACCCCAAAGATTTAAATACCCCATCTGGAAGACTTATTAATGCTTCTAAACAATTTCCCCCAAAACGAAAAATAAAAGAAATTACATTTAAAAGAGCAACTTAAACAGGAATTAAATCTATTTTTTGGATTTCTTAAATCCACTTCCCTTAATAAAATATAATAGTTTATTGCCTCACTAAAACTAATTTACTAATGTCTTTTCTTTTAGACAAAGAAGGGAATTTAAACTATATATTTCAATTCTTTAATTACTTTTAAATCATATATTTCTTTTTTTCAAAATAAATCATTTTAAAATCAATTAATTCATCTGTTAAAACATATTACTTTAAAATCAAATAATTATTCTATTGAAACATATTATTTAAAAATCCTCCATTTGCATTTAAAATATGCAACTATTTAAAACATCATTTAAATATATATATTTAAATATATATACATATCAAATATATATATACATAACCATATAATTATATACATATATTCAATATATATATACATTATATATATATATATTAAACATTATTATAGAAATTTCCAAAGCAATAATATAATAATGTTTGTAAATGTATATACACAAATATATAAATATATATACATTAATATACATATATATACATATAAAGATATATCCTTATATATTTATATATATACATATATATATTAATATATTTAAAAAAAACATAATATAAAATATTATATTTAAAAAAAAACGAAATTAAAAAGCGAACCCATAGGGTTTTTTGGAAGGCGCACCATGTATTCCATTGGGGGCGGTTGTGTTTACACACAACCGAACCCCATTACATGGGGTGATTGTGTGTAAACACAGTCGAACCCCCAAAAGGGTGTGACTGTGTTTACACACAGCCAACCCTTGGTATATGGGCGCGGTTGTGTGTGGGGTGCGTTGGGCACAACCTCCCCTACAGTGCCTCCCATGGGGGCGGTTGTGGGGTGAGCCCCCAGTGACCCCCAAAAATTTCATTTTTAATTTTTTTAATTTTATAAAAAAAAAATCATTTTTAAATTTGTTTATTTTATAAAAAAAATTAACTAGAACTTCATGGATTTTTGAAGTCCGTCCCATAAAAAAAGTTCTCTTTTTTCATTTAAATATACATTTCAACAATCAAATATATATATATATATATATATATATATATATACATATATATATATATATATATATATATATATATATATATATACATACATACATATATATATATATATATATATATATATATATATATATATATATATATATACTTTTCAATATATACAGATTTAGTAAAAATTATAGACTTAAAAGAGCAAATAATTTTTAGAAATTATCATTTAAGCTATATATGCATTTTATTTTTTTGAGAAAAACATTTGAAAACAAAGGTTTACAAAATTTGCTACAAGATTTCACATGGGTTTTCTTTTATCTTAATCCATTTCTAAGTTTCCCAAACAATGATTTTGCAACAACATATCAAAGCTAAGAATCTTTTTCAAAAATGAAATTAATTTAAATAACAAGAACTTGGCTTCCAAAAGCTTAAGAGAATGTCAAATGGTGCAAAGATCACTCCATAGATTCAAGCTCCTTCCAAGCAATCAACAAAGCTTCTCCACAATCCAATTTCAAAACCAAAGATCCAGAATACCTTCTTTCTTCCTCTTTTTTCCTCCATTTCTTTCTCTCTTGGACTTTCATGGTTAAAACCATTAACTCCATGAAAAAAAATATCTCTTTCAACCACCAACATAAATTTTTGAAAACAAAATAGAAAATATCTTTTAAATTATTTTTGCATTCAAATCCTCCAAAAATGCAAAATAAAACATTTTACAATTTTCAATTAAAATATCTAACAATTCTAAAAAATAACTTAATTCAATTAATTTAATAAAATAAATATAATTCAAAGATTAAATTATTTTACTAATTAAATTAATTAATTAACATCTTCTAACATAATACACCAGATTAATTTAATAATCAACTTAAATATTTAATGCCATTTATTTACTTTTTTCAACTTGCAATTTAAATAACATCAAGGTGAAATTGAATAACATTAAAGCAACCAAAACCAACTTAAAACCAACGACACACTATGAACAGGTGATGACTTGACATGGGAAACCTAGCTACTATCTCCAAATCAAAAATATCGTTGGGCAATGGATACACTCAAACCTATGAAACCAGGTGGAGTCGATGTCTTGTACCTGTAAACCTGCAAACAAAGCATATATTGAACACACATATATTTCATAATAAAACACACCATGAAGAGGGAATTGCAGAATCACAGGGCGCTCGCAAACGAGTGGTGCAATTTTGTCCCCTTCACCAATAAAGTGTTACAAAATTAACAATCTAACATCAATAATCTAATCAAAGGCATAAAACAACATTAATTCCAATATCCTCTATGTTAATCTAAAGAATGCCATAATGATAACATCAACATAAAATACCCTCACATCATAATATAACATCCACATCAAAATGTAACATCCACATCGCTTTACAGTTAGCGATCAAATAGTAACCAAGTATCATAGTCAAAATACCAAAAGAAAACAAAGTATAACGAAGTAGAATAGTGTTCGATCGAAAGAGAAAAATGGAGGGGTGCTACATAGACTTTGGTAGCAAAATCATTGTAATCAAGATTTAGAGAGGTGGCTTATTTTTTTCTATTATTTCTTAAAGGTTTTTTCAAGAAATAATATCAAAAGATGTCATATTCTTCATTTGTTTTTCATAAGAGATCATTTTAATTTAAAAGGAAGATACCTCTAGAATCACATGTCTCAAGACTATATTTCTTGATCTTATTCTATGTAGTATTTATAGACTAGACTTCCTTAACATTAATCTAAATTTACTCAACAATTTGATAGATAATATGAAAAATCATAAAAATATGATAATTTTTAAAAATAATAAATTGAAGCAAAAAAAAATGAATCCAAAATATAAATATCACTATAATACTAATATATTCTTTATTACAAAAAATAATGATATAAAACATAAAAATCTTAAAAAAAATACAAATAATTTTTTTTTTTTTTTAAATTATATAACAAGCATAAATTGAAGTGCGTTATCCTAATAATCTTAGAAGAGATATAACAAGAATTAATCAAAGCACAAAATATTAATTTAAAAAAAAATAAAATTAATCTTTGTATTCATTTCATATCTATTTTAATCTCTTCCAAAAGTCGAAGGAAGGAATACATGTATTTCACATGTTTCATTTTTATTTTTTTTAGAAAAGTAAAACATAATATATCAAGAACATCATGAGTTATTTCACATGGATTATGATGAACCTCTTTTAAGGTGAAGTGGTGGGTAAAAGCCCGACAAAGCGTGTCCATAGAATCCCATGAAATCTCGTATATGTGGGGTGGTCTTTAAAAAGTCGATATAAGTATGCACAAATGAATTTGGAGTAATGAGTGTGTTTCAAATGTAAGGCTAATAAACTACAAAGAGATCATATCTAATGTTAGGAAGTTCATATAAGCAAAGTGAAGAGGCTAGGAGCTACAAGGAATTGTAAAGAAAATTTTGTGTATCATTAATAAATAAATAATAAATTGAGATAGATAATAAAATTAAAAATAAATATAATAATTAATTATGAGAATAGGTGTATTTAGTTTCAAGATTGGTTACAAATTATTATGTTAAAATGATTTATATTTGTCATAAAATTGATTGGTGTTATTTCATGAATATTTTAGAGTTTGAATTAATACATCAATGATATAAATCGATCTTAAGTTCTGTAAGTTCAATCTTCACTATTGTGAACTTTATTTGTTATGCAAAATTGATTTGACACTAATCTTTACTTTTACCTTCAAAATATTAAAATCT
The DNA here is from genome assembly GCA_007115665.2 of Sequoiadendron giganteum. Classification (NCBI taxonomy): domain Eukaryota; kingdom Viridiplantae; phylum Streptophyta; class Pinopsida; order Cupressales; family Cupressaceae; genus Sequoiadendron; species Sequoiadendron giganteum. Next base: position 334,612,152 of record CM021104.1, on the reverse strand, counting down.
ATCAAAGTGGTGTTTAGAGCTGCAATACCTAGGTCAATAGGTGAATGGGTTCTCCTAGGTCAACACACCTTTGTGGACTAAATTGATAATGATGAGAAAGATCAAAGACAACATTCACATACATGTAGATAGACTATATAATGAGGATTCTACATATTTGATTACTTTATTGTCTTTTGAAATTGAAGTATGTTATAATCGTTTTCATTTTCTCTTTGATCCGCATGAGTTTTAAATGAACAATGAACATCTTTAAATACCATCGCATTGTTGGAAATTGGATTGCATCAAATGGTTTTCATTAATGTCAAATGGTTGTCATTGATGTCAACACAGTACTAAATGTATGAGATGGATACCAGAAGCTATTATCTATTGAAGATGATCGTTATACGTGGCCCGGTGTATTGAATGGTCCGGTGTGTTGGTATTCCCTATCAAAGATGATCGTTATATGTGGTCTGGTGTGTTGGTTTTTAGGTTTGGTTTCTACCGTGAGACAAACTATGATTCTGATATTCAAAGATCCTGGCCGACTTGGTGTATGCAATATATTGTGTGGATTAGCTATGTTTTATGGATGTTTTGCCAACATAAGAAATGGATTAACCTTATATGATGTCAACCTAATTAATGATTATGATATGCTTGTATATATAAGATGTTTTGAGGAATGAGAGAGAGGTGAAGTAGATATGAAATGTGGAGCCAGTGCGAATGCAAAACGGATTAAAGAGGTGTGCAAAGATCTAAGCCTAAATGCTATATCAATTGTCGAGTAGTGTAGTTTGTAGAGTGACTACTATGTGAGACAATACTTTATAATCTAAGCTTCATTGGAATTGAACCCAACACATTGAAGGTGTATCCTATTAGTTAAATCTTCTGGCAGTGAGCCACTATCCTTGTAGCTTGGAGGTTAGCCATCTCTTGTATCTTTGGGTTGTAGCCATGTGGACAGTGAGTCCTTGTTTCAAGAAGTGAGCCTTATCTCAAGTAATTAGCCTTGTTTCATGTAGTGAGTCTTTTTGTAATCGGTTTTGATATTCTCTATAGAGTGAGTTAATCCTCACTGTGGTTTTTCCCTCATTGGGTTTTCCATGTAAATTTGATGTTATTGTGTTTATGTGTTGAATTTGAGTTTCTGCATTGGCATTTGATGATTAATCATTTAAGTAGTTTTAAGTATTATTTTTGGTGATTGAATTAAAAGTGAAAATTTGTGACAACTGATTCACCCCCCCTCTTAGCTATTCTATTCAATAATTGGTAACAGAGCTCAATCCTTTGGAATAAGTTTAACAACTTGAAGGAGATCTTGGTAGGTTGAACTAAATGGGGAAGGGATCTGACTTAGATGAAGAATTAAGAACAAAGGCTTCAGAATGTGAAAATGAAGATTTGAAGGAAAATGTCAAGCAAGCAGGTGAATGCATTCAAGAGTTAAGGAATCAGATCTAGAATTTTAAGTTAAAACATAAAAAAGTTAAACAGGAACTAAAGGAAGAAAAGGAGACCATTGAAAATCTAAGAATGGAACTTGAAGAAAGCAAAAGGATGGAAGAAAATTTGAAATTGGGAATTAAACAAGGAAAAATAGAGGAAGGATGCTTGAAAGAAATTATCAACCAGAAGACATAAAAATGTAATAATCTTGAACAGGAAGTAGTAACCCTAGAAGCTAATCTGGAAAAAGTGGAAGCTCGTGAAGAAAGGTTGAAGACAAGTTCTACAATGCTCAATGAGTTGATTTCATCTCAAAAACTTGCAAAGGATAAAGGTGGTATAGGACTTGAAGAAGGACAAAACTCAAGGACTAAAATAAATTTCAACAAGATGGACAATCAAAGGAAATTTCAAGGCAAGAATCGAAGGAACAATACCAGAAGGATTCCCATTAGACAACCTGATTCTCAAAGGTACCCATCTCTTAATGGATTTTTTTTCATGCAGTAAATTTGCACATAGAGCAACAAAATGTAGAAGTAGGATTAATTATAATAGAATGAGTTAGAATGTTGGATTCTTTGCTATAAAATTTTATGTTTGAAACAATTTTGGACATAGAGCTATTGAATGAAGGAGCCAAATGATGTTGAATAGACTTGATACAAATAGAATAATTCAATCCTTTCAAGGCTACAGTTACACATGCAATATATTTGGATACAAGGCTAATCAGTATAGGATAAAGATAAAAGAAAATTCATTTGATCTCGGATTTGTTATGTGGTACACTTGTAACAAACCAAGACATATCTCAAAATTTTGCTAGAACAAATTTGGGAAGAAAACTAATTCAGAATAAAAGAACAATCCTATGAACAAGATAGATCCAAAATAAGTAAGGAGAGAAATTGAAAAAAAATGGAGAAAGAAGGAAGAACCTAAGAACAAGTATGAATCAAATAACCTTGTATCTACATATGGTGTAAATACCTCTTCTAAGAACTAAACCCAGTAATGGCTTTAGTGGGAGCAATCATAAAAAATCTAGAAAACCCTCGATATATGTTGTGTCACGCGAGGACACGTGGCTATGTGATGCAATTCTCTATTTAGAAGGCATTGAAGAAAATTCTGACCAAAAAGATGCAAATCAGGAAATTTGTAGAGCCCTTCTTGGCTCATAATGTTTCTTAAAAATGGTTTTCAATTTAAAAGCTGAAAAAGCAATAAATGCAAAATTATGGAAAATTTGATCCGACAACATTGGCTAAGAAAGTGGTACTAATAAAATGGAGTGCAGATGATGATTTCATAAATTACATTTTTATGATGAAACCCCAAAAGTGACAAGTTAAATAAGGATGATTGAGTGGTCACTTATCACATTATGAATCGAATGAGAAAAGAAGTAAAGTGTAGTTAAGAAAGAAGGAGTTAGGGTTGTTGGCAAGCAAAGGTACGAAGAACAAGGCTGAAAAAAATGGAGTAGAAGGCAATGGTGGTATTTAATCCGTGTAGCAACAAATTGCAGAAATTAAGTAAGTTACATATCAATGAATGTAACCATGAAAAGATTTGAAATCTTGAAGGTTTGCTTTTAGTTGAGCAAATGAAAAAGGTCAAGATTTTAGGGTACAAGGGTTTAGATATTTGGAGCTATTTTCCATAATTTTTGGATGTGGACATTGTTCGGTTTTTCCTAAGAAGAATTCAAGGTGATCAGATGATCTTCGACAAAGCCTATGAGATCACAAAAGGAAGCAGTAATGGAACCATCCCAGTAAAGAAGTCGGTGAGGAACAAAGAAGTTGAAGCTCTAACTGGAGTAACAAGAGATCAAAGGGAACTTCTAATTCATACCATAATCCACCCTGTGATAAGGTATATGGCATATGGCATTTCATATTAAATTTATTTCAAAAATAGGGAACGTTCTACTTCGGCGATTGTCGTATATGTTGCGCATCAAATGGTTGAGAAGGATTGTGATTTATATTTGTGGGAGTTACAAAGGAATCAATTAATGGAGAATATTAATATGGAAAAGAATGACAACTACCCTTTTCATTTTGGATCTCTAGTTACATGCATAATGATGTATTTTCTAAAATCATTACTATTGAAAGAGAATGTTGTGTGGAAGTCAGTTATACCGGTTGGGAAGCTAGTCTACTAATATCTGGAATGTTTAGAAGAGAAGGAAAATATTTGTAAAGAATACTTTGCAAAATAATTAAGTACATGGAGTTTTGGCATGGTTTCCAGTCCGATTGTGATATCTGAGGCATGACCTTCCTTCAAAAAGAGGAAAGAAAGAAGGATCATCTCAATTTCTCCTCCAGAAATAAAGAAGTTGAAGATAGAGGAGAAGAAAGAAGAAAGGGAAGAAAAAGTTATAGAAGCACTTGATCTAGAATCAACAAATGATGATGAAGAAGACTTCACCAAAGAGAAGGTGGTAAAGATTCTTGACCAATCTGATGGACTGAAGAAGATTGGAGATGTTTGGTTGTCACGACCATCATATGAACACGATGAGATCATGAATACCTTGGCTATTTAAATAATTCATAATGGCATTCATCTAAGCGAATTGAAAAAAGTTTTACCTAAAGTATTGATTGAGGAAATTGAAGATAGACTAAAGGAACGGTCACCTAGTGAGACAAAATAAAAAGATGAGATTCAAGTGGCTATGGAATAAAGATGTGAAAATGCACAAAAGATATTGTCTGAGAGCATAAATGAATTAAAGGCATGCATCAAAAACATAAAAAATGTGTATAGGTACTATCTTCGGTGGCCTACTGCTATTGGAAACTATGGAGAAAAGATTGATGCTATTGAGCTTGAGTTGGATTCTATTGGAAAGACATATGATATCCTTAATGACAAGGATGGAGTGCAAAAGAAAAGGATCAATTCCTTACAATTTGAACTTGTAGTCATTGTGATACAAAGTGATGGTATTGTGAATAATTTATGGAAAGTTAAAGAGATAATTGAGTCAAGTCTGGAATAGTTTTTTTGATCTGCTGGTGAAAGTTGAGAAAAATAAAAAAAATATCACTATCCTAGATACTCTTCTAGAAATAATTGATTTTATCGTAAAGAACAACAATACTTGTTTCAACATCAAATTGGTAGTGGATTCCTAGAAGAAATTTCTTCCAAAACTAAAATAAAAATGCATGGAGATATTTTAAGGGAAAAAGGATTGAGGTAAAGAACCATTTTTTATATCATTTTTGAAGATTATTTTTGTAAAAAAAATTAAGTAAAGGGGAGATAGATCTTATTTCTTTTTCATTGATGTCAAAGGGGGGGAGAAAGCATTTGAAAAGGATGAAAATCATCATAGATCATCAAAGGAACTGCAAAGGTTGTTGTTGTTGGCTTTTCACATCTTATGTTGCCATCAATGACAAAGGGGGAGATTGTTGGAAATTGGATTGCATCAAATGGTTTTCATTGATGTCAACACAATATAGAATGTATGAGATGGTTACCAAAATCTATTCCCTATCGAAGATGATCATTATATGTGGTCTGGTGTGTTGGTATTTCATATTGAAGATAATCGCTATATGTGGTTCGGTGTGTTGGTTTTTACATTCGGTATCTACTATGAGACAAACTATGATTCTGATATTCAAAGATCTTGGCCAACTTAGCATATGCAACATATTATGTGGATTAACTATGTTTTATGGATGTTTTTCCAACATAATAACTGCATTCACCTTATATGATGATGACCTAATTAATAATTAAGATATTCTTACATATATATAAGATGTTTTAAGGAATGAGAGAGAGAGAGAGATGAAGTAGATATGATATGTGGAGCAAGTGTGCATGTGAAAATGATAAAAGAGGTGTGTGAAGATCTGAGCCTAAATGCTCTATCAGTTGTGGATAAGTGCAGTTTGTAGAGTGACTACTATGTGAGACAATACTTTATAATATGAGCTTCATTGGAACTAAACCCAACATATTAAAGGTGTATCCTATCAGTTCAATATTTTGGTAGTGAGCCACTATCCTTGTAGCTTGGCAGTTAGCCATCTCTTGTATCTTTGGGTTGTAGCCCTATGGACAATGAGTCCTTATTTCAGGTAGTGAGCCTTATCTCAGGCAGTGAACCTTATCTCGAGTAGTGAGCCTTGCTTCAAGTAGTGAGCCTTTTTGTAATCGGTTTTGATATTATCTATAGTGTGAGTTCATCCTCACCGTGGTTTTTCCCTCATTGGTTTTTCCACATAAATATGGTGTTATTTTGTTTATGTGTTGAATTTGAGTTTTTGTATTGGCGTTTGATGATTAATCATTTAAACAGTTTTAATTATTAGTTTCGATGATTGAATTAAACGTGAAAATTTGTGACAATTGATTCACCCCCCCTCTTAGTTTTCCTATTCAACACACATCTCACATGAAATGTGTATTAATTCAACTCATGATTCTTAATTAAATGGGATGGGAATTTTAAATTTATGACTTGGGATTCGAGGTTCATTCTCACACTACCTAGGTTTGATCTAGACTAATCTCATACCTTGTAGAAATTATCTAAATAGATAAAGTGTTGATCTCATGGTAGAGAGAAAATGTATGGAAATCAATATTAATAAGAGTGAAATAGGGATGAATATGTAGTGAATGTATGAGGATTAAATAAAGTGGGGTTGAAATGAAATTTGATAGGGATTAATCCATGGCCTAAAATTAGCACATGAGTATGTTGTTGATATTTTATTACATTAAGAAATTCCCATCAAGATGGTCACAAAACTAAGTGGGAAACAGATACATTAATTTTATAATTATGTTTTTACCCCCACATTAATGTGCATGCAAATCTAACACAAGCATGAACCTCAAAGTATATATACATTCTCAGCCAATATGAAATGTAAATATTCAAACACTCATAAGGGAATATAAGTCTTTTGAAAAGGAAACAATTATTTTGTTGTGACTTCTTGTTATAACACACATGGATTATTCAAACTCATTCCCCTTAAATTTTTCCTTATTTTTCCTCTGAGCCTAGTTTATTTTCAATTGTCTCCCCTTGTTTTTCCCAAATTGAAATTTAACCTTGGTTTTTAATAGTAAATGATTAATACAAATTGATTAATATTATTCATTTATAGCTTTCTTATTTTTCTTGGTTTAAGTGTAGTTTTCTTAGACTCAACCTTGTATTTTTTGGTTTTAGTATGATCTGATTCAATCCTAAGATGATAATTTAAAAATAAAATTTACAAACTATTTAAATAATGCAAGTCATATAAGTGTTTCTATGAATTATATAATGCATGTGTAACTTGGAAAACAAGATAAAAAAGAGTCATAACAATTTTCAAATAGAAAGATTAACAAAATGCTATTTCTATTCATATATGGATATAATGATAAATAGATTAGTGTATTAATTATAAAGAAGAACAAGAACGAAAATTAATATTATCAAAACAAAGCATGAAATTTATCTTATAATTTTATTAAACTATGTGGAACAAAAATCTAGATACATAGAGCATGCTAATGTGAGAAAGCTGGGCTGCAATGTTGGACTTGCTAGAATGCTCAAGTTTGGAGTTGGGAAAAGCATATGATCCTCATGAAAGTTTCCAAATTTCAACTATTGGACATCAAATTTTAAATCAATGTCAATTTCAATTAGGGTTCTAAGTCATTCCTTACAATTTTGGATTGATACTATTTTAAAATAACTGAAAATTTACTATAGAATTTTTTGTCAAATAGAATGTAGAAGTACTAGTGTAATTGCCCCAAAGGCTCTACTTTAAATTTCTTGTTATACAAGATGTATAGTGTTGGTATTTATAGTAAAATCAATAGTTGATAGCAACAACTATGTTAACAAATGGTATGTCATGTCCCCTTTCCAAAAGTAGTAAATTCACATTAATTATTAATCCATTTTATTTTTGTGTGGGTTAATTGTAAATCATGGGGAGAAAATAATTTATTTAATATTTACTTTAGTATTGATACTTCATATTTTACAAGACACTTCAATATTAAATATAATATTATCAAAAAGTGGGGGTGTTGTAGATCTCTAGGATCTTTCGGCATTTATTTTGAATTCAGATAGAGCATCCTCTTTGACAACTATCATTCATTATTTTTGGTTGACGATTATGGAGTGGTCTTAGGATATTATTTTTGATTGTTTTTCCCTCCTAAAATGCAACATGAGATTTTGGGAGCCCTTTTTCTTGTAGCATATAAAAATTGAAAAAAGATTCATTTGGATTATTCATCTTATGCCAATTTATCTTTTAGAGAACTTTGTGTTCAAGTTTCTTATGTGGATGGAAACCCATAGGAGATTACAATCGATGAATGAAAACCCCTTGGTTGTTGGAATTAGAGGACATAAACCCATTGATTCTTGAGGGAATTCTTATGTAGTTATTTTATTGGAGCTTCAAAGATTCATGATATAGTTTAGTTATTTAGTGTGTGTGCATTTTTGTTTTAGGTTATAGGTGGAGTGTGTAGCTTTACTACACTTTGATTTACAATTTTTTGTTAGAGTCTGTGTTGTTATAGAACATATTTTGACACCAATTTCTTCTCCTATATCATTTTTAATCATTTTCTCGTAATTCATTTCCATTTTGAATATTTCTAGTGTTGTCAATGTGTTCATGATGCAATGTGGTTGTGAGGTTTGTGGAGAGATATGTCAAAAATATTTTTCTCTGGTGGTTGTTGTTGTCATTTCTATTCATTTTATATTATAAATTATTTTCAAGACATGATAATATAAATATTTTTGTGGAGAAGACAAGAAATTTTAATTGCTTTGGTTGGTAATGTGTGTGATCCAATGAGGTGTGAGTCTAATGCATCACAATTTGTTCTATATTTATAAGTATGATTATTATTGTTGTAATGATTTCCATAGAAGTCTCTTTTTCTCTAGAAATCAAATTAAAATTGTGAATGGGGATATTGGAAAGATCTATCAAAAGGGAAAACAATAAGAAAGGTTAGATCAAATCACAAAACCAAGACTCAATTGACCATATTAAACCCATTACCAATGAAGTCATTAGCTAAAATAAAATGAAAAGAAAAAAGAAATGAAAGCATAAATGAAATCTAATCTACTTTTTACCTCACCCAAAATATTTCAAACCCTTACTCCATTGTTGACAATGTGAGCATTATGCCTTTTAGATATGTGGATTTATCAATGCTAAAAATAACTCAATTATGCAAAATTTTGGAGCATCGATGGCTATGGAGGCTAGGTAACTATGAAGCTCAAATTCCAAAGAGAGAGGTCCTTTGAATGAAGGATAAAGGTTTGTTTCATGGATTTCAATATATTTGATTGATAGTTGAGATGGAAAGATGAAATCAATTGATGATGGAGAGTGATTGAGAGGTAGAGAGGCCATGCATGAAGAGGAAATGTTCAATTAATTGAAGCTCTTCCCTAAAATTTACAAAGATATTTTGAGATATTGTTGGAGGGAGATACTTTCAAATTTGAATGAGAATTTGAATTTGAATCTGGAATATTCCATTTGGATGGAACGTGCAACTAAATGAATTAAATAATTCATTTAATGGTTGAAGAAAAATAGCTAATTAAATAATTAGGGGATTACTTAATTATGTGGGAGAAGAAAAGAATAATAATTTTTCAATTAAATATTAAAAATTATTGAATTAGGTGGATGAGAGGAAATTTGAAAATTAATTAAACAATCAAGATTATTTAAGTAAAGTGGGATAGGGGAAATTTGAAAATTAGTTAAATAATGAAAATTATTTAATTAAGGTGGTGGAGGGAAAAATTGTAAATTTAATCAAATAATTAGGAATTATTTAATTAAAAGGTGATAAAAGGGGATGATGAGTGATAATGATGAAAATGAAAAATTAGAGAAATGTGTGATGTGTTAGACAATTTTAGGTTTCTACAAAAATAAATATAAAATCTTATTGGAGTTTTTGGTTCATTTTGTGCAAGTTTGGATGTTTTGATTAGCATAAATTGGGAAGGGCCCAAGCCCATTACAAAATAGTCATTAAGGTAGATAAAAGGGGTCTCACAAGAGGTGAGACAATAGAAAAGCTAAATAAAAGTAGATAAAAATAATCCAAAAATAATAGCCAGTAGATAATAAAAAAAGACCAACTCAAGACTAGAAATCAAACAAGAGCAATTATTGTTCCCCAAAGAGACGAAGGCCTTTTATGGCTTGCCAATCCTTGGTAAGAAATTGAAGTTTTTCTTCAAAATAATTATCTTTTAGATGTTGACTATCTAGTTTAATTTGTGTTGTTTGGGAAAAATTTATTATTTATATTTTAAATATTATATTATCTTTGAATAAACGAATTTAGAAAATTATAGTGGTATCAAAGCAATGATATTTCTAGTCTACAAGGTAAAATTTATTGTTGATGCTTATGAGCGAAAGGAAATTCAAGTATTGGAGAAGGGAACAATATAAGAGATCATTATAAAACCCCAATGAAACAAATAAAATTTCAAGAGAAGAAAAGAGGCTTAGTGTTGAAGATAGATAAATTTTCCTCCAAGAAAATTTAATCAAAATGAATGAGAGGAAAGATACATTGACTACTTTAATGGTAAAAATATAAAAAAAAAAACTCTAAATGAAGTGAAGAATGTGTAGTTAAATAAATCAATGCAAGGTGAAGGAAACACATCAATAAATGGTATCCCTATGGAGAATTATATTCCAAAACCCTCAAAGACATTTTTTAAAAGAAATGAAAGAAACAAATAAAAATCTTATGAATATTTTTGCCATGATGGTCTTGAAGGAATTTATGGAGAATATGACAACAAACCTAAAGCTTTTCAAAGAAATGTATATTTTTTACCTATTTATAAATACAATATTAGAGGGCTTTGAGAATAATAAATAATTATATAATACATAATTATGATCACCAAAATAATGACAAGAGAGCTTTACAGTAGAGGATTATAAAATTGAGTGCACTCATGTTTGAAGGAAGTAATAAAATTTTAGTAAGGGCTTGGTTAAAAAGAAAGTAAAAATTATTTACACTCAACACCAGGGAAAATAATTATGTTATTTAGTTTTCTACTTTATATTTAAAGGGATTTTCTTATGATTGGTGGCCTCTTGGATTATTTACACAAGGTCATGATCATGTGCAATTTTTTTATGAATTTTGTGAAAGATTTCGGATTCTTTTGAAAGGATGAAGTTGAGTACTTTAGAAACCTTGTAATCATTAAAAAAAATGGTGTATTGGAAGCATGTGTGACTGATTTTTAGAATTTTTTGGTTATGTTACCTGATTTTATAGAAAAAAAAGAATCACACTCCTCTTTATTGAGGTTTTGGTTTAACCTCTCAAATGAATTGTGAATGTTTTTGCACCTACAACATTGCAAGAATCCATTAAGAGGGCTTTAACCTTAGAGAAATTTTTACATAGAAGAATAATTTCTCTCATAATTCCAAGGCATCCACTTCATGGCAGCCAAAAAGAGAATTTGAAAGCAAATATTTTCATACCCCAAATAAAAAAAATCATAACCCTAATTGCAACAAAAAAGATGGATGAAGAGAAAAAGAATGATCTTAGGAGAAAGAAGATGTGTTTTTCTTGTAGAGAGCTATGGACTCCTAGACATAGATACCTAGGTAAAGGATAAGTACATTACAATGAAGTGGTTTCAGATAAATATTAAAAGTTAAACGATGAACTTGAGGAATTTGAATATTCAAGTGAACATGTAGTTGAAGAGGTTGAGGAAAAATCCACAAAAGAGAGTACACGTGTTTCTATTTTAAGAGCTCCAAAATATCACCCTTCATGGAGTGTTATCTAGAAAATGGATGATTGAGCTGATAGATAGTCAGGTTAACCACAATTTTATTGATGAAGGCTTAGTAGTGAAGAGAGTATTAGAGACAAAAGAATTTGAAGGCTTCAATGTTACTGTAGATAATAGATTCATCATTTATTGTACCAGGGTGATTATGAATCTCAATATAACTCTGGGAGACCATAAGGCATGTGATAAATTTTATGTTCTTTGGATTGGAGAAACTAATTTGGTCTTGGGTGCGCAATGGTTGAATTATTTAGGGGGGTTTACGTGGAACTATCAAACTATGGAGTTAATATTTAAGTCAAATGGGAAAGATGTGGTAATCAAAGGAACAAATGGATCTCCATGGGTGATTATAGAAAAATTAATGGAGAGAACCTTTCATAGTGTCTAAGTAGCATGGGAAGCAAGTCACTTAATTCTTCTAACAAAGTCTCCATCAAATAATAAATCTACTACTTATCACATTGATATTAAAAAAAATAGATAAGAATAGTTTGGTTTTGAATGATATGTCTTTAGGACTTCCACTAGATAGAGGGCTTTAGCATGTTATATAGTTAGAAAAAGGGTCCAAACTAATGATATCAAAACCATACCTATCATGCCCAAGATTTTACACCAAAATATAGTTAAGGACAAGACACAAATTTCAAATTTTGACCACAAAAATTGCATAACTCACTAAAGGTTGTTTCCTAAACCTATAATTCATGAAAATTCAAGAACATTTGATCAATAAAATTATAACAATTTAGTTAGGTAAACAATTATTGTGACGATCATGGTTGAGTTCAAAAGGTGACATGGAATCTGCATCACCAAAATAGACCTAGTTTGTTCAACTAACTAATTAATAATCCGAAACATAATCCAAGTCACATGCTAAACAATACTATATATATATATATATCAATAGTAATCTCAAAGTAATAATAAGAGAACAAGGCCTAGGGGCCAGACCTAATTCCTCTGGGGCTCATCTCTTATGGCCTTGCCTATATATTGCGTAAAGGTTTTGAAGTTCAACAACTTGAGTTTACTTCAACTCATATTTGATTGACCAACAACCAGACATTTCACCAAGGTTTAAATCACAACCACTCACAATAGTATAGTAAAGACATAAAAATATCAGCAATGGTTAATCTACAATGGCTTCTCTCTTTACTACAAAGAATAATGGTTAACAATCTTAATTGTAATGCTACTCAAGGACCACTTGACAAAAAAGATAACCATGTATGAACTAGGATAAAGGTGACCATATCATGTTTTAAACAGATGATTATAATTGTGATTGAGGTTTCAATCTAGACAATACAAATGTCACCATATAACATTAATAAGATTACAAGGTGAAAATTTAATAAGGCAATTCACATATTGAATCTTTCTAGACAATTCAACCATCATACACTTGGTTGACTAACACAAAGGGTATAACCCTTAGGTTCAAAGATGAATCTACCTCAATCACACTCATAATCCAATAAATACTTCTATTCATACTGGTAGAAGTAATCTGAAAGTCTGATTCAATTTTTTTTAGGTTGGTACTTAGGGCAAGGACATTTCTCTGGAAATACATTTATGTTCAATGTTCCTTCCTGAAAGTGATTTTTTCTCTATGATTTGAATGGAGAGTATGTAACACATGTTATATCATATTCCAGAGTTTCTAGAATGGATGTTTATCAGGAAAAAAAATTGAATTGATAAAAGGTTTTATTTATGTTTGTCAACCTATTGGTGTTTTGGAACTGTGCGGAAATGACTAGTAGCATGTGGCATTCAAAGTTAGTGTGTGATTATAAAATAGGTCTTGGTTAAGGTTCCTATGGAATAACACAACATCATTCTCTTTTGGAAATAAAAAAAATTGATTTAGGACCTACGCGTTACATGTTTTGTGTAATTTGAATTTAGGTCCACCTTATTTCATCCTGGTTGATTGTGGATCCCTGGCTGACATGGAGTAATGTTAATGTAAAGTATTGTATAAAATCATCCAACATTCATGTAGATGCTTAATGTGAAGTGTGAGACACAAAAACACAACAAGAAATTAGCACCAACTTTTGCATTGGATTTTAGTGTATTTGAGTCCATCAATTGGAATCATCTCACGACACAAAAGTCCACAAAAAACTGTTTCTTTGTTTCATCACCGGATTTTGTGTCGGATTTTGTGTTGGATTTTGTGTTAGATTTTGTGTTGGATTTAGCACCCACTTTCATGCTAGATTTTACACCGGAAATTTTGTGCCAACAATAGCATCTCCTTTAGTGATGGGAATAGCGCTAGAAAATGATGCTAGAAATAACGCCTAAACTGGCACCCAATTTAGCTTCCAATTTTGCTACCATGTCTACTCCCATTTTTTCTTCTAGTTTTTCTCTTAGTTTTGCTTCAAGTTTTGCTTCAAGTTTTGCTTCCGGTTTTGCTTCCAATTTTTCTTCCAATTTTGCTTCTGTTTTTTCTTTCGGTTGTGCTTTCAATTTTGCTTCCACTTTTTCTTCCAATGTTGCTTCTAGTTTTTCTTCCAGGTTTGCTTATGGTTTTTCTTCCACTTTTGCTTCCAATGTTGCTTCCATTTTTGCTTCTAGATTTGCTCCCAATTTTTCTTCCACTTTTACTTCCGGTTTTGCTTCCAGTTGTGCTTTCAGTTTTTCTTCCAGTTTGGCTTCCAAGATTGCTTCCAATTTGTTTCCCACTTTTACTTCCAATTTGTCTTCTAGTTTTGCCTCCAATTTTTCTTTAAATTTTGCTTCCAGTTTTCCTTCTATTTTTTCTTCCAAATTTGTTTCTAGTTTTGCTTCTAGTTTTTCCTCTTACGTTCCTTCCAGTTTTTCTTCTATTTTTTCTTCCCACTTTGCTTCCGGTTTTGTTTCCATGTTTTCTTCCATTTTTGCTTCCAATTTTTCTTCCAATATTGCTTCTGGTTTTGTTTCCAAGTTTGCCTTCTATTGTTGCTTCCTTTTTTTCTTCTAAAAATTCTTCTTGTTTTGCTTCCTTTTTTGCATCTAAAAAATGCTTCTTGTTTTGCTCCCGATTTTGCTTCTTTTTTTCTTTCGATTTTGCTTCCAGGTTTACTTCCAGTTTTGCTACTTTCTTCCAAGATTGCGTCTAGTTTGTTTCTAGTTTGGCTTCCATTGTTTCTTCCTTTTTTGGTTCTAAAATTGCTTCTTGTGTTGCTTCCATTTATTAATTTAATATGTTTTAATTCAATTTAATTAGTTAAATATATGATTCCTCTTAAATAACTCATATGATTATACAGTAATTTAATTATTTAACTCATATGATTAAATAACAAGATAATTATTATAACATGATCATCATCTATAATTAAAACAAGTAAGTCAAATATTTATAATTTAATTGATTTTGACAACATCCATCCTGAGCAGTAAATTAAAATCAGCATACGTAATAAATATTGATCCAAAAATTATCGACCATTTTTAATATATATAAATTGACAAGTCAATACTGATAAGATCATCATCATATATAACTAAAATAAGTGAAAGTCAAATATGTCAGTAGATCAATAACATGTGAAAATGATACATGTCCAACACTCGACATAAGTCAAAATGATACATGTACAAATGATATAAGTAAAAATGATAAATTATTTAACTCAAATTGACACAAGTCAAGATGATACATGTCCAAATGATATAAGTGAAAATGATAAATTTCAATATGGTACAACTCAATAATAGGGTACTGTAGGTCGTGAAAATGATACATATAATAGTAACCATGAAAAGAGGCATCATAACGATATACCAACAATGATCCATGATGCAGTCTATATGATCATGAATGTCACTGGGTACTACCAACAATTTCCTCATCATCACCACCATTATGATCATCGTCATCATAACGAGATATCAGCAATGATCCATGATGCAGTATATATTCTCATGAACGTCGTTGGGTACTACTAGCAACCGCCTCATCATCATCACCATCATCGTGACCATCATCATCATCCTCGTCATCGTTGTCATCATCATCATCATCATCATCATTGTCATCGACCTCAATGTCTTTCGTATCTACGTCATCATCATCCTCTGCCATGTGATCTATATTGGGAGAACCAATATTTTTTGGATCCATATCATGATGAGGATCATTTTGATCTTTTGTAGGACCTGTGTTCTAGAAAAAAAATATTTAAAATGAAAATTTATTATTTAATTCATACAATAATTTATTTTTATGTTATATATCTAATATTGAAACATATGAGATGAAACCATAATCATATTACATCATATCAAAGTGCACATACCATAATAAAATTTCAAAAACGTTACAACTAATATGTGTTTCCAATGATGTAAAACATGCAACAATTCTAATAAAAGTTAGTAAAGATAATAAAAAAATTTATTATACAGTTTAACTATCAACTATAAATTCTATTACATAACCTTACGTTCCAAACCTCTACAAAATAATGAGGAGACTGGAAGAAGATTGGCTACAAGGGGTATTGGTATAGGAGATGGACATGGCTCTTCCAAGTCATCCACTGAGATGGTTTCATACAAAAATGTGGAAGATATCACCGTTTCTAGAGAGCTCATGATTCAGGTTGATATGAAAAAATGATGTTGTTCTGGTACCCATATATGGCATCATGGTTCCATTTCATGTAGCCACCATCAAGAGTGTTACAAGTCAACAAGATGGAGGGAATTCTTATATAAGGATAATTTTCAATGTTCCAGGTACCGACTTTAATGCTAACTACATGCCAACATTGAAATTACCTAGCAGTATTTATATTAAGGAAATTTCCTTTATATCCAAGGATTCAAAGAACATCAATGATTCAGTACAAATGATTAAATACCATAGACAATATATATAAATTAAAGAGACTGAAAAGGAAAAGAGAGGTACACAGGTGACTCAAGAGAAACTTTAGATTTCCAAAACAAAGGCAATTGGGCTAGCAGACTTGTGGATCAGGCCAACGCTTGGTGGACGAGAAAGAAAGATGACTGGAACTCTGGAGGCCCACCATAATGGATTTTGGAATTCAACCATGAGAGAAGAAGAGATATTTGATATCATGTATCAAAAAATTAAGCATGCATTCTTCTAGCTAGCAGAGAAGGAGATGATTAATTTGTTTCATTTTCATTTGCATAACTATATCATGGAGTGGGAACCAAGAAGACCAAGGATGTCCAGTTTTATGTGGAGGTAATGTATGTGGTCCAAAATTTAGGAGGCTAAATAATTTCAATGTATGATCCTAATGAAATCGAGGAAGAATAACAAGAGAGGGACAAGAAAAATAATATCAATGCAGAGTTTGAAGGATTCATCAAGCCAATAAGAGAGTTATGGGAGTAGCCTCATCTAGAATATTTTGAACGAGAGTTTGATGTACCATTTAGAGAGCTTGGTTTTCATGGAGTTTATTTCAAAGCCTCTGCTTTTATTGTTCCTATGGTAACTTGCTTGGTAGAGCTGGTGGAATTATCTTTCTTAGTAATCACTATTAGTGAGATATGGATTGTTAACCATGAGATAGTAGGAATTGGGAAAAAGGCATTTGATATGGCTATTTTTTTCAAAGACTTCAAGTGGGATGTACTCTGCATTGACGTCATTCCTCAATCTTCACTTGATGGCATCAAGGAATGGTTGAACTCCATAGATATAAAGTACTATGAAAGCATAATGAACTTGAACTAGTGGCCAATTTTGAAGACTATTACTAATGATCCAGAAAAATTTCTTGAAGATGGTAGTTGGTAATTTTTGAATATGAAAGCTAGTGATTTTGATTCTGATAATTTAGAAGATTCATATCAAGGATATGAACCCTCTGATGTAGAAGAGGAATCAAAATTAGATGAGGAAGGATCAAAAGATGAAACTCTTGTGGAGTTAGATGAGGACAAAGAAGAAGATGATTATGAAGGGGAAGAAGGTAAAATATGGGATGAGTTAGAAGCCAAAGAAAGAAATGCAGATAAGGAAAAAGGAGATGAGTCTAACAGTGAAAAGGAAAGATGATGATGAAAGGTAAAAGCTACACGAAAGTCTTGGGCACTTGATATTGGAGATTTAAGAGGAATGCCTTCCAAGAGGCATAAATGAGTTCATCTAAATCCTTCTACTATTTATTCATGCACATAAATGGTTCAGTTGTTTATGTAAATGATGCATATATGTTAACTTGATCAGTGATGTTACTTTGATAATTTAATTTCTATGACAACCAGCCATTAGGCCATTCTATGTGGGAGCATGTTTGTGTTTTTAGTTAGCTTTTTTGGATACATCTACTTGGTGTTAAGGACATTCCATTTATCTTTTGAATGTTAAGAAATCTAGTATTACACACTTCTCTATGTTGATCAAAGTAGGTTGCAAGTTTTTTACTAATGATTTCTTTATTTATGGAGTTTTTTTAACTTGGAAGAGAAGAATTTACTAGGTTTTTTTAAATTAGATGGAAAAATTCAATGGATGGTTAGCTATGCCAAGTGATGTAGACTAAAATGATGTGCTAGATCTATAAGATTCCTACCAAGATGCATCAAATAATTCTTACATGTTGAAAGAATGGAAACATCGTGAGGAAGGTTGGAAAATATGCATGTGGATCACTTAGTAGAATGCCAACATGAATTCAAGGAAGCACTCCTAGAGATACCAAGGAAGCACTCCTTGAGACACCATGTTTGAGAGAAAAGAAGATAAATCAAATCAACATGGGACTAAGTTACTCAAATGATACAACTCATAACTTAAATGGGGACACTTAAGAGATATTAAAAGAAAATGGTCATTAATTAAAAGATGCGATGAAAATAAGGCATGAATGTCACCCACTACACTTTAAGGCAAACAATATTTTTTTCCTCAACATGAAGTAATGGGATAATTGAGTGGGCTCTAGGGCCAATAGAGAAGCACTTTAGAACTCATCCTACGCATCAATAAACAACTCAACACAAGAAATGCAAATTGGAATATTAACACAACAATATCCAACTAAGTTATTGAATGTCAACTATTGATACCTAGTTCTCCATCTAGATTAAAATATCAGGCCAATTTTTTCTTTGTAACTTTTCCTTTTCAAATTGCTTTGTATGTCAACCATATTTCTCCTCCTATCAAAACATGGTGCATGGACTAGTTAAAATAATTACTATTCAATCATTTAATTTTTCCTACGGAATTGAAAAAAATAGCATTTAACATATTAAATATACTTACAAATTTATAGATCGAGGCTTGTAAACCTTTTTGGTCACTATGATGTGTGGCATGAAGTTTTTGAAGCCTACCCTTGGAGGCCTTGTCCTGAAACATATACTAATTCAATTTAACTGTGCACAAATAAAATTTAAAAGTCGTTTAATAAATTTGATGTAATCTTATGAGAAAATTCAAATACTTGCATACTCTCCTCATTGGACTTCCTCAATGATTCAGACTTCTCATATGCTTTTACAAGCTCTTTCCATTCTTTGACACTTACATCAATTGGCCATTTTTTGAGCCTTAGCTCAAGAGGGATTTTTTATCTTCTTTGTTTGGTTGCACCAAAATCTCTTCCAATTTTGAGACATTCATAGCTTTACCTTCTTCATAGACCAACTTGTGCCAAATTCAATCTCCATGTCATTGATAATTGCTTTTTGCAGGTGTATGGGTATCTTTGAGAAAGGTAAATGTAGATGGTATTTGAACCATTGAAGGCATGATTCCTTAAGCCTATTCACAAATCCTTTTCCAGTATCTGTCATTCAAACTTTCCCTAAAACCACATCATATTCTATCTTTGTATTGTAGGTACGAATACAAGATTGAAAACTTGGCATGGTGGAAGAATTTTGTGTCCTAGGAGTGGGTGGGACAGTGCAAGCCTCTACTCCATGTTCTACATTCCTAGTGTTTACTGTTATCGATTTCCTCTTGGATCTTTTGCTCGATCTAGGACTGCTTGGGGAATCAATTGATTCCCTTTGACACGGTTGATTTGGTTTCAATGTTTGAGGGGCTTCACTAGATCAGTTTTCTATGTATCTGGAAATCATTTTCTAGCGCACATCATCCAATTTGTTCACTTCCTCTATCCCCAATATGGAAGCCAATGCCTCTTTATCTTTCTCAGTCACATGTCCCTATATATAATCTTCTTTTAAATTTAAAAATTAAAAATGAAAGAAACAAGGGAAACATTTACAAATCTATAAATTGACAATGAATTACCTCATCATGGCCAGAGTCTTCTCCCTTTGTTCTCTTCCCTCTATCACTTGACATTTTGAGGTGTCCTAGGGAAAATTATTTTCATCTAGTCTATGGAGGCAAACGAAGTACACAGTGCCAAGTATGAAAGTTTTCATCCAGTTTGTGTTATAAAATTTTTACCTTGAATGACTCTCTTTCTAGATTTAAATTCCTATGAATCAATTTCTTGCGCACCTATATAGAATATAAATATATTTGAAAGGATATAAATATATGTAAAATGAAACAAATTTATTGTAAAAAATCACAACTTGCGCACTTGTATAGAATGGTAATCTTTGGGGGATAAAAATGGTGTGGAGTGTGGTTTTATTGAGAGTTAACATTTATATCTCCCATGCTCGAGTCACATCCATTGATAAGAAAGAAAATGAATGTGTGCGCACAACCAATTCGAAACCATGAGCTCATTGTTCTATAAAAAAATAAATGAAAATTAGTAATAGCTAATTTAAGGCCGAAGGTATGAAAAATTTGAGGAAATGATATGTTATTTACCTGTCATATCAAAAGCCCTATCTCCTTGTATTGTCTCGACCAACCTCCATTTCCATGAGATTTGGCTACAGTAGGGTGGATGTAGTTTAAAGACTTGTCTTGAAAGCACTCGACTACCTTTTAAGGAAGGAAGTGAGAAAGTTGTCTTCAGAGAAAGGTATGAAAGGAAGGTCTAAGAAATCAAACCGGAAACTGAAATATTAGGATGGGAATGATAAGAAAATTGGGGCATTGTGGTTTCAAAAACACGTTCACTGCTCTCAAATGCAGAGGAAATAATGTAATGTCTACAATTTTACCCTACTCCTTTGCAACCACATGAGACTTGAACGATTCGTGTGTACACAAAACAATATTCACAACCCTTTCTTCACAATCCTCTCCATTTAATCCAAACAAAAATATTTGTGGGAATGACAAAAAAAAATTGTAACCTTACCTATGGTGTCACAAACTAAATTGAATTTCTAATCTACTTGCTTGTAGCCCTCCTTCATGTCGTTTTTCCCTTTTTTCTCCTCTTTTCCTTCACGTGGATTTTTTATCTTGTCATCTCTTCCTTCTTGACGTAGGAAGTTTTAAATTTTGTTTCCTAATTCAGTAGTCGGCATAGCAAAGTGCGCCTAATTTAGCACCGCCTTTCAGCCAAAAATGTAATCTATTTGGGATGCAAAAGATGGCATAAAGTGCACCTAATTTAGCGCTTAGCAATGAAAAATGATGTATTTTTCTTGAAAGTTGATAAATAAATTGATCCTAAATTGACTTCATCTTCATATGTTCCAAGGGAGAAATCATGGTTCCCTATTTTATCTATTCCTTATCCCATTCAATTTTGTGGGTGCAAAACTAATAGAGGTTAGATTTGTGAACTCGGAAATGACCCCTATACAACTAGATGAGTAATCTAAAGTGTGAAATATATGTCTAAACTGAGGTTTTGTGTTGGATAGGATATTCATTGAAATGATGTAATTGGTGTACTAAACATTATTTACTAGGTTGTTTATTATAGGGGTGAGACGAGGCCATGTCAACAAATCGTGTCATGTAAAATGAGGACACAACGACCGAAGTGAGACATTAGGTACTCAAATTTTGACTTAACTTAGGAAAAAATTATCTGATGGAATTTTTTGATACGTCCATCTTTTTTCACAATATCATTGAAATTTATAATGTATTATCTAATCTTGACATAAATTAATGCATGTTGTTGATTATTTTACATGGAGATTGGAGCAAATGCAAACCCTAAGCATTCAACTAGAAAAAGAGGAAGATATGTACGTGGACATGGACCTAAAACTATTAAATCACATAGACGAGATTGGGTGTTCGAGGAAATGACAATGGATATTGCAAACACAACAAATGATTGCATTGAACAAGAGGTTGGTTAGGACTATAGTACATGGAATGAATACTTTGAAAAAATATATGACTAAATTGAGGTTTTGTGTTGGATAGCATATTCGTTGAAATGATATAATTGGTTTAGTAAACATTATTTACAATGTTTTGAATTATAAGGGTGAGATGAGGCCATGGCAACAGATCGTGTCGTATCAAATGAGGATAGAACAGATGAAGCAGGACATCAGGTACTCAAAATTTGACTTAACTTAGGAAAAAATGATCTGATGGCATTTTGTGATATTTCCATATTTTTTCATAGTATTATTGGAATTTATAATGTATTATCCAATTTTGACATAAATTAATGCATGTTGTTGATTATTTTAGATGGAGATTGGAGCAAATACAGAGCTTGAGTGTTCAAGTAGAAAAATAAGAAGATATGTGCATGGACATGGACCTAAAACTATTAAATCATGTAGAAGATAGTGGGTGGAAGAGGATATGACAATGGATCTTCTAGACACAATAGATGATTGCACTGAATAAGAGGTTGGTTAGGACTATAGTACATGGGATGATATTTTGAGAAAATTGTTGTTTGTGGATGTTTTGTATGTCGTGGAAAGAAATAATTCAAACGAGAAATTTCACAGACATTACATATATGATGAGCTTCTATTCGGAAGTATTCCTCCTACAATCGTATCAAATCTAATAGTAATTGTGGTAAGGAATTTTCCAATTTGATATAAATAACATGTATACTTCATTTAAACATTGTTTTATATTATTTAAATAACTAATTTTTTTCTCAATCAATACTTGCAAGATAAAGTTCTTGGTCTAAATTTTCCTGGATTAGGGACTTCCAGCCTAGAGGGTAATGATCATTTATTATATGATACATCTAACAAAAATATGTGCCAATATACGAGCTCGAAAGATGAGGAATTGATGAAAACAAGTCACAGAACAAGAACCGGTTTAAAGATGCATAATTTTCTTAAAGACAGGGGGAAGGTGGACTACATACCCTATGAGAATGAATGTGATGGAGATGATGACTTGCCCCCAAGTTTGAGATCAATTCACAAATATACATTTGATCGTCGACTATATTGCACTTGGCCTAGTGATCAACAACTACCTAGGGTGTATGAGGTGTTTCAATTTTCGGGATATAGCTACATGATATGACCCTCCAATATTCATGGAGTGAATCTAGGCCTCTTTATTGTCCAAAATGTACATGTGGGATCTATACATAGAAAAAAATTACAACAAACCACTAGGAGATTAATGCCATATTATGGTCCATCATATTATAGTGGTGAATGGAGAAGGCTAGCAGGATATAAGCCTAACATGTCAACATATGGTCTAAATTTGAATATGTATACACATAGTCTCCAATTGTAAAGTGGAAAATAAATTAATAGAGTTCATCTTATGTATATAGATGGATGTGCATACACACACTAAAATATTACATGATTTATAAATAGTAGTATGGGAAGGGACCCTAATGTAAGACCAAATTGTCAATTTTTTGAGGTTATAAATGATAAAGATGGAGATATGGAGAGAGATGTTGATATATTGATAATGGTTGAGGCTATTAAGGACCTTACCATTGGGGAAGATTTATTGATTGATTATCCCTTCTTAAAATTCACTCTTGTGTGAAAGAAAAGGGAAGAATAAGGTCTCCCTAAGGATGTTCTTAAAGGAAAAAACCAAAGAATAATAAATGAGTGTGGACTAATGTTTTATAAACTATGTTGTCAAAATTGTGTTCTATTTAAATTATTGTATAAAAAATTAGTCTATAAAATAATGTTCCATTATTCAATTGATGTATATATGTTCATACAATTTTTATTTTTATTTTATAAGATATATTTGATTATATTTCTTTGAAAATGATACATTTATGATTTATCCAATTGTTGGAAAACATTAAATAATGCTTGTGTTTGTTGGTAGGGAGAAGATGTTGATGAAACACATACCAATACCCATGATCCAACTGGGTTATTAAGATTTGGACGGGATGATCCAAACCATCCTTTAAACAATATCGAGGTGAAAAGAGCAAGTTTGAAGAGATTACTACCACCTAAGAAATTTGAAGAGCTAATGAGATCTGAATACACTGATGAGATGCCAGCTAGCCTTAATAATGATGATCATGATAGTGAAAATTAAGTGCATGAAGAAGGATTGAATGAAATGCTTACAAGTTTCTTTGGGGATGGAAACAATGATGAAAATAATGATCATATGGCTGATAGTAATGATGATAGCAAGGGTAATTACCAGCAACATAATATTGATGATAACAACCTAAAAGACTCCATCAAGCAAGTAGCATAGACACCTATGTTCAAATAGAGTGCAAGTAGAACCTCACAACTGGCATGCACATTAATATTATTACAAATCAATTCACTATTTGGTTGGTCAGACAAAGGATTCACTACCCTACTAAAGTGATTTGAAATCTTTTTCTTACTTTGTATTTTCAATTGGTGTACACAATTCGTAAAAATTCATCGAATTCATTTACATTTCTTTAAGGGGATTTTAAAACCATATATTGTGTATAAATAGTCCTAGTATAGTTTGACACATCAAACATGTTCATCATAATTCAAACATTCAATTGATTTAATATCTGGAAATCTTATAGGGCAGTAAAAACTAAAATATTCCTTGAAGAGAATGTGTTGCCATCAACTTGCAGAGAGGCACGTCTTTTGTTGGTTGAGTTGGGGATTGAATATAAGAAAATTCATTCATGTAAAAATGATTGCATTTTATACAAAGATGAATATCAGAACAAGGTATAATGCATCACATGCAAAGAGAAGAGATATTGTACAAATGCACAAGGTCCTATAGTTCCAAAGAAGGTTTTACGTCACATGCCAATTATACCTAGACTTCAATGAATATTTTTTTGCAGGTCACTTGCACAATTGATGGACATACACGAAAATAATAGGAGTAAAGATGGATTCATGTGAATTCTAACCAACTCGAAAGCAATGAAACACAGAGGAAAAATGGCCAAGAAAATTCAAAGATGAACCTTGTAGTATCAGGTTTGGTCTTGTAATTGATGGAATGTGCCCATTCTCTTTCCTAGGCTCAAATTATAGTGTTTGGATAGTCGGATTGATAGTATACAATATTCCCCCATGAATGATTGTTAGAAAGAAGTGCTCACCTTATGCTGACTCTTATTATTCCAGGAAAACATCAAGTTAAAAACATGGATGTTTATCTTGTGCCTTTTATTAATGAGATGCAATTGTTGAAAATAGAGGCCCTCCCATGATTATGGGTCTAGGTGATTGGCTTAAGAAGTATGAGATGTTGAATTGAAAGCTAGGGAGGATTTTTTTGATCGGGGTGATTCAATTGAAGAACCAAAACAAGTTGTAGTTCATATTCCAGAAGGAATGAAAAGGAAATCCATATTTATGAACTCCCTTACTAGAAGGATCTATTAATATCTCACCTATTAAATCCTATGCACGTCTTCAAAAATGTCCCAAATTCTATATTTCGACATATATCAAGCAAAGAGAAGGAAAACTTGTCTTCAAGGAGAGATATTGCTCTTTCGTATAACAAATTTGATAGAAAAAATTTGTGGCCAAGCAGGGAAAATGAAACATATGCAGAAGCTCCATGGATTTTGAAAAAAAAAGAGCTAGACCAACTAAAAAATCTCATTTGTTGAATAAGGAAACCTACTGGTTATGGTTCATCATTGGCTAAAGCTTTTATAGCTGATGGACATATCATAGGATTTAAAACACATGATTTTCATAATTTAATGAAGGTATTAGATATCATCATTTAACATTTACTGGTAACATCAAGATTAAGTACTAAATATATTTTGATATTTTGTTGTGTAAGAAAAAATTACTAATGAAATTTTCATAAATGTGTTTGACAGCATATCATGTCATTGGCAATTAGGGGGGATTCCTGTCTTACAATTGACTTAAGGAATGCCATAAGTCGATTATCAACATTTAAAATGTATGTGGTTATATGAAATGTTCATGTGTGAGAGACATAGAGATATTATATTGCATTTTAATTTATGACTAAATGTTCATACTAATTTACTATTCTTATGTTAGGTGGGTGACCTCCAAGGAGATCCACGAATCTGAAGTGCCAAAGTGGAAGAAGGAAATTGTAGAAATTATATTTGTATATGAGAAGCAGCTCCCTACAAGTCAATTTACTTATACACTTAGTTGATGACATTGAATTGGCGGGTTTCATATCAATAAGGTGGATGATATTTTTTGAGAGGTATATGAAAACTCTTAAAAGATATGTTTAACAAAAGGCACATCTAGAGGGTTGCATGGCTAAAGGGTGTGTATTGAATGAAGCATTTTTCTTCCTGTGTGAATTCCTTGGTAAGGATTTTGAAGATGGGCCATATGTCAGGGATGGAGAACGAGCATAAAATATTATTGATGGAGACAAACCACAATCTAGTGGTGTTGAAGTAGAAATTAGTAAGTAAAATCATGATCAGTGTGGTCGTTTTTCTTGCAATCATTTATTTAATTTGTAATTTATTTATCAAATTAACAGCATGACATTTGGAGTTTGAAATAAACATGTTGACATGTAATAGGTGTAGACAAAATTTCTATACTTGACAAATTCTTTCTATACCACATGGACTTTATGAACAAATGGATTGATCTGTATAATAAAAAGGGAGAAGTGTTAGAAGAAAGGAGACAATTTAAGAGATCAAACCCAAAGAATACTCCACTTCCCATTGATTTGTTGAGAAATCGGGTCATCTTAGAATGAAAAATCTAAGAACAACAATTCTTTCAGTGATTTTAATTCCTTCAAAATTCCTCAAAGAAATTGACTACTATGCCATAAAGTGGAAACATGCATTCCCACATTAAACCTTATGAGAAAAGCACATGTAGACTAAACCAGATTCAACACTTATGCACAAATTCAAATTACAAAATCAAACAACATGGAAGATAAACAAATGAACACACAAATTTACGTGGGTAAAACCCTTTTGGGTAAAACACCCCACCCTCCAAAAGATCAAGCCATTGTATTATTCAACAAAAAATAGAGTTACAATACAATCTTAGGATCATAGCCTTTGCAGGAGTTACATCTTGTTTCATCTAGAGAATACAGGTAACAACATTAATTAGAACCCTCACACTGTTCCAATGTTCTCACACAACATACAATGTAGATTCATTTCCAGTCGATTCACTCAACCAACCTCTCAGCCAGCATAGCCTCATGACCACCACATGTTCATATTATTTTTTGTTTTGTGTGTCTAAGAATTCTCATAGTTACAATGCTATGTACATATCACTCGAACACTCACAATAATCATTTGATCAAAACCATAGTAGTTACAGTACGTTGCAATGTATAGCAACAATCATAATCGATTCATTCTTTGTATAAATGGTTAATTTTAGTTTCCTCTATTGAGACTATATTGAACTTCCCAATCATCGAATGACCATATCCAAGTCAGAAATCATCCTCCACTATTTGGCGTACACCTCAATAGTCAAGCAAGTCAGCTCTATTCAACCATCACGTCCAGCTAGATAAATTCAAATGCCCACTACTCTATCATAGCCAAGACACAACACCCTCACAATTTGGCAGTGACTACACTGCACCATTGTAGGCTCTTCCAAGTCCTATCATGGTGTGGTGATATACTACGCTACCGCTCACCATCTAGAAGACCCCTAAGGTATGGCAGTATACACCATGCTATCACTCGACAAGTGTGAAGCCCTCACGGTATGGCAGTATACATTGCACTACCGAATCCCAGCTTGAAAACACCCATGGTATGGCGGTACCACCACACAATCGCTAGACAAATAATGCCCCACGCTACTACTAGGCAGTCTAGAGACCCTTGCGATATGGTGATACCCCATGCTACAATTCGACTGTGAATAGGTTCCCACAGTATGGTGGTATACACCGCACAACCACACCTCAGCTAGAAGGCTCCCGTAGTATGGCGGTAACTGTGCTACCACACCTCTTCTAGAAACACCTAGCGGTATGGAGGTAAATGCATGAATAAAGGGAGATCTTCCAAGTCTTGTAGTAGATTTTAAAGTCAGCAAGTTGAGGCACACTTTCCAACAAGATCGCACTTGACGAAGACTTACTGACTTCCTCCAAACTTGAACTTAATGAAGATCATAGGCCCCTCTAATTCAGACCTTGTTTAACAACATTCAAGACACCCAACCAACACGTTTCCATAGATAACAGTCCATCAGACAATTTGCAAGATAATCAAGTATCCAACTCTAACCAATCACAGTCTTCCATGAAACCACACAGAACTCAAACATGCTCTCATGCTACATCAAGACTTCTGCAATGACATCTAAGATATCCACCACGTAGGTAGCAATCCTTGTCATCCTCCAACATGCCACATATGGAAGAAAGGTACCAACCAAGGTGAATATGCACCAGTCCAATGAACACAAGAAAAATATCCCAGTGATATCAACAACAAAAAACTATCATTACTCCAACAAACAAGATAATAAAAAAACATTAGATAGGACAATAATCAGTTTGACTACTCCTATCCAACTAATAAACCCACGTGATTGAAAATAGAACCCACAACAAGTGCTAGTTCATCCAGTCACACATACCTTGAAGGTATCCACATTAGTAAACTCGTGCTAGTAGCACAACCAACTCATCAACTATAGATACAAGGACCATGTACAAACCAATCGAAGAAGACCAAACACATCCAAGTACTCCCACTACATGGGTAATTCCAAATCTAAAAGATCAACGACATAAGAAGTCTACCAATTTTAGCACACAGAAAGTATAACCATGTAGTACCAACGAAATATCCACAATGAAGTGCATAACCTACAACCAACTACTACAAGAATCATTTCTCTCAACAGTCTTCTAGAGTTCTTCCAAGTTCTTCAACACCCAAAATAGGAAAAAGATAAAGAACCTCCAAGTTACCACTCAAAAATTGAGTGAAAACAAAATCATTGACCAAATCTCAACCAATGTAAAATGAAATCAAACTTCTAGGAAGACAACCAATACCAAAGAGATAAACTTTGTACAACATACACCTGTAGAACATCCTCCTACATACACCTCTAAAAGCCAGTAGTGACAAGTATGATATCCTTCACATCCCAAATGAAAATCCATAACAACACCCAACTGTTCAAACTTAAAATATGTAACATGTAACCAATCATGGATGTAATCCTCTCAAATAAGATCAAAATACTTTTTTTCCCATTTTAGGAAAATAGCCCATATAACTATCTCCTACCAGTTCTCATAAAAAATGATATAACACAAAGGCTCAAGGAAATAAACTATGTTGTCCACCTTCCCCTATGAATCCTCTAGAACCTTAAAACAACAATTCAAGATCCATACCATGAAAGAAACATCAAATACATCTGAAAGATACAATGGGAAAATACCTCTCAAATAAACTTCACTATTGAGAAGACCAAGAGTGGGAAAATAAAATGCTCCTCCAAGATATACAAGCCACCATGACTCATCCAAGAGCCATTTCCTCATTGGTCTTTGTTGAACTCATGTTCATCCATGGTGTAGGCTACTCGGGATTTCAACTATAATCAGAACCTTTCTCATCTCAAGAGAATCATAGCCTCACCTCATTCTCCATGTCTCCATGAGCACCAACAACCGATCATCTCATGCTAAATTCCAATCTGCATTACTGCACTTAACATGAAGTTCTCAATCATATGACCAGTGCACTCAAAACAAAGAGAAACTTGAGACCACTATCAAAGCTCCAAACATTTAAAATAGGAACTTATAATAACATCATGATCTATACATCCCACTTAGGAGATACCATGCTCCAAGTGACTTCACTGCGGTCTCAAGAGAAATCCTCATTCCAAAACTCTAATGCACAAGCAAGAGTATACATGACATCAAGCAAACAAAATCTAAACCACCATCACCTGTCAAGCACCACCAAAACCTTAGCCAAAGACTCCAAATTTCCTCCATGGTTCCAAGATATTTTACATCCTCAAATAATGTCCATGCAAATGTAAAATAACCCTTCTACAACAATAGGATCTAAGATTCCCTCCTAGTAACATCTACAACACTAAAGAGGATCATTCACCACCAAGTGATGCATTCAAAGTCACTGCTAAAGCTCCCACTAAACCGTGACATCCAAAATTTCCAAGCATCATGACCAAAAATCTGTTGATTTGAAAAACCTCCAGGTACAATCGATAACATGTCCATTTGACAACAATGCCAAAAAACACCAATATCTCCAAACCACGCAAACCACACCATCACTATCAAAAGCTTACACTATAATGTTTATCAATCTCTCCATGACATCATGATAACCATGCTACAGGTCCCCATAATTTACTATGGAGGTACTCAATGCCATCCTTCCTCTTATCCAAAAACAACCACACCAGTGCACAAGTGACCACAGACAAGGCCAACTAACAGATCCACACGAACACTGAATCAACCTCGCGGATATAGATAGTCTACTTCTGAGTTATCTCACTGCAGTGAATGGGTAGCTAATCCACCAACCTCATAACTTGAAGATCAATAAAAAAAAAAGTGAAAACCTCATCATCGCAAAGGAAACTACAAAATTGACATCTCAAAGAGAACAACAATGTAGACAAACTTGACTCAAAAACTAGATCAAAACTAAATTTGATTTGTCAATCATGTCCACAACTCAAATACCATAGTCTAGGAAACCAACAAGAAAACACTTACATCTAGAACTTCAACTATCTCATCCAGTAAAGGCCCAAACAACTAGGGTCTAGAAAATAGTTTTTACCTACAACTCCACAAAACCACAAGTTTTTTTTTACCATGCAAAACCTATAAAACCATTGTGTTTCTAAAACACCCATGCAGATCCATATCCATTGCACATTTGGACAACTCAAGAGTAGGAATTTTAGGCCCATTCCATACCAGTTCCAGAACCACAAGCATGCACATGCATTTGAGAGAGCCAGGCTATTCAGAAGTTTTCAGACCACCTAGAGATCAACTTCATAGCTTTTATGCAATCGGGGTAACATAGAACAAAGCCTTCAATGCCAATTCAAAGAATTCATCACAAGCACAATACTCCATGGCTGAAAAAACAACCCAAGAATTTCCATACCATCAGGGAGCCTCTCACACAGACACCCAATATTGACCACGCTCTATTGTAACACAAACATAAGCATAAAATCACACCCCTTGCATCAGGATCATTCACTGCCAACCAGGAGCCTCAGACCACATCATTACAATATGATCAACTCAAAATTCTCCATCTTCAATGTCTTTCACACTATGTGTTGTCTCAAAAGAGAAAGAACTTTTACTCATCAAAAAGGATCAATGATCAGCCAATTCCTCTAGATTTCCTCAAGTATGGTAGACTAAGAAATCTTCACATGAGAAATACTCAAAACCAGCATCAAAAAGAAGGATTTGATACCACTTGTTGATAAATTGGGCCATCTTAGAATGAAACATCTAAGAACAATAGTGCCTTCAGTTATTTTAATTCCTTCAAAATTCCTCAGACACTGACTACTATGCCATAAAATGAAAAACAAGCACAGTTGATTTCCCACATTAACCCTTATGAGATAAACACATGTAAACTAAAGAAGATTCAACACTAATGCACAAATTCAAATTACATAATCGAACAAAATGGAAAACAAACAAATGAACACACATATTTACATGGGAAAAACCCTTTCGAGTAAAAAACCCCACCCTCCAAAAGATCTAGCCATTGTATTATTCAGCAACAAACAAAGTTACAATACAATCTCAAGCTCATAGCTTTTATAGGAGTTACATCTTGTTTAATCTAGAGAATACAGGAAACAACATTATTCAGAACCCTCACATTGTTCCAATGTTCTCACACAACATACAATGCAGATTCATTTCTAGTCAATTCACTCAGCCAACCTCTCATCCAGCATAGCCTCATGACCACCACATGTTCACATTATTTTTTGTTATGTGTGTCTAAGCATTCTCACAGTTACAATGCTATGTACATACTTCTTGAACACTCACACTAATCATTTGATCATACAACCATCGAAACCATAACTGTTACAATACATTGCAATGTATAGAAAAAATCATAATTGATTTGTTCTCTATAGAGACAGTTTAGTTCAATTTCCTCTGTTGAGAAACTATCAAACTTCCCAATCATCAAACAACCATCTCCAAGTCAGCAATCGTCCTCCACTATTTGGTGTACACCTCATTAGTCAACCAAGTTAGCTTCGTTCAACCATCACATCCAACTAGATAAATTCAAAAACCCACTGCTCTATCACAACCAAGACACAAAACCCTCGCAGTGTGGCGATGACTACACTACACCACCACAGGATCCTCCAAGTCCTATGGTGGTGTGGTAGTATACACCACACTACTCCTTGATAGGTGTGAAGCCCTCATGGTATGGCAATATACACCGAATTACCACATCCCAACTTGAAAACACCCACGGTATGGTGGAACCATCAACCAACCACCAAAAAAAAAATGCCCCATGCTACTACCAGATAGTCTAGAGACCCCCATGGTATGATAGTACCCCATTCTACTACTTGACTATGAACATGTTCCCACAGTATGGCGGTATACACCACACAACCACACCTCATCCATAAGGCTCCTACAGTATGGCGGTAACCACGCTACCACAAATATTCCACAAACACCTAGCAGTATGGAGGTAAAGGCATGAACAAAGGGAGATCTTCCAAGTCCTTTAGCAGAGTTTCAAGTTAGAAAGTTGAGGCACACTTTCCAACATGATTTGCTTGGGGAACGGGGAAAATATTTCACACAAGAATGGGTTATTGAACAAATTCAAAATCAAATAGAAGATGTAGGTATAGATTCATACTTAATAGAAGATGAAATCAACATGTCTAGAGGATGTGAAAGAAATGTACAATAGTAATTTTACAAAATGTTGTTTCCTTACAATTTTGACACTATTAGCTATTTTAATATTCGTCATTATTTTTTTTTTCACTGAGATAACTAGTTTTTCACGGGTGAGGAAATATCCAACAATGTGGGCATATGGTTGACTTTATCAGGTAGAAAGTTTAGATGTAAATAGACAATCCTTTGATTGTGGCATCATGGTTGATTTCAAGAAATCTAGTTGATCAAGCTCAAAAGATAAGAATATAATTGAAGGGAATCTACAATATGTTGGGAAAATACAAGAAATTATTGAGTTGAATTATCACTCTTTTAAATATTATATTTTTAGGTGTGGATGGTATGAAGCATTTGAGAGGAAACAAAGACATGATTCCCATAGTGGATTGTTTTCTATAGATTCCTCATGCTTCCTACTAGAGGATAAGGAGCCTTATGTTCTACCAATTCATTGTGAGTAGGTATTTCTTTAACTCAAACAAGAAGAGATAGTGATCATTAATCTATTAATTCATAGTTTATTATGAATATATACATGTGTTTACTAATCAATAAAAATTTTATAACATGCATCTAATATATGTATTTCCTTCATGTGCAAGTATTTTCTATGAAAATATTTTGGACCCGAAATGGATGTTTGTCATACATTATGATCCAAGATTAAGGAATGTATTTGACGAAAAATTAGTGGATACTGAGAAAAAAAATGATGGCGAAAAAAATGAGAGAGATGGATTAGAGAACATTGAAGAAATTGAAATCCATGATGATGTTGACGATGGTTATGTTTAGGCACAAGAAGACAACAATCCAGAGTTAGATGATGTTATGGAAGACAAAAATATGGATGGTATAGAAAATGATGATCCAAATACATCTGCTAACAATATAGATGGTGTACAGTCAAATTTCAATGATGATGAAGATGATGTAGGTCAAGATGAGGATGACGATAATATTAAATACTTGAAAGAACATATGAACATTGATAATGATACACTAGATGACATTGTAGCAAACAATAATGTTAATGACCAAGACTTCTAAATTTTCATAATTATTTGCAATACATGTTTAAAAAGGATGATTCTTATGGCCCAAACTTTGAAATGTTTCAGTAATATTATTTGTGTCGATAAAAATTACCTATTACAAAATCCTTAAATTGTTCAATCTTTGGTATGAATTGTTGACAGAAAAAATTATGATTACTTGCATGCTTCTTCCATTCATTTTTGTATCAAAATATGTTTGCGAAGACACAAAATTTAATAAAATATTAATGCACATAACTCACAATTATTTAAATAAGAATCTTTGTTAACTTTATTATTTTTAAATAGTTTCCATTTTTATGTTGAACATAATTTTTAACATGTAACTGAAAACATCCATAGTAAATGCTTTACTATATCAACATATTCATTCACATAAGCATAGTATTGAGGCTCAATAATTGATATTCATTCAAATATAAGAATAAATAAGTATGACAATAAGATGTTCTATTTCATTCACAAGCTCAAAATAATCACACAGTAACATAAAATGTGCCCTAATAAATATTATGAATTTAAATAACTTGAAGAAACCACTTTGGAGACAACATAGTAACAAATTAGCATGAAATTTAACACAACAATTGAACAGAAAAATAGATTACCAATTATGAGCAATCTTCTCCATTATGTTGTTTCAAATATATATACATTTATAGCAGAAGTCTTTGATATGATATGGATGGATGGAATGTGCAATCTATCTTCTTAATAATGCCTACTATAATGGAAATTAAAATGGAATATGATATGATGATCCTCTCAAAATTGGCCTTGGTTTTCTATTTATATAGGAAGAAACAAGCTTCAGGCCTTTTACAAAAATAAACAACCCTTCAAAACTACTTATTTTACTAGCAAAGTTAATTAATTTGCATAATTGAAGGAATAACAAGGCTTAAGACACTTTAGACATATGTTTACTTTAATAAACATAGAAATATTGTGATCATCGATCTGGAAAATCTTTCCTCTCCATGATAGATGTCTATATTCCCTTGCCTTAGTGACCTACTCATTTGAAGCCAAATATTTCTCTTCCCATTTATACACTGTAAAATCTGATGGCCACTGATATTCCTGGATCTTTGGTATGTTTGCAATATGTGTCTACCATTTAATATCTAGTATTTCCTTTGTATCATTCAAAAATTTCAGATATCTAGCATCAAGAGCAATCAATCCATTCATGATCAAATTGAGCCTGTGAAGACAGGTGTCACTATCCCCCTGAACATGGGTTAAACACTTATGAATAACCTAACCAAATTCCTTCTTCCATTCATCCAATTCTTTCACTTGACCATCATCTTTCACAATTTATGGTGTATACCATTGTTTTAAGATATGGAATGAATCCATTTGTTCCACAATCCTCTTATCCTCCCCTTATATTTACTAAAATTCATCAAAAAAAAATTTAATATTTTCTTAGTCCGTTTTAATGTTTTAGGAGTATGAAGACTCCTTTGTAGAACTCTACATAATTTAGATAGAGTGTGGTGAATAGGTTTCCACCTTTAAAATAGGGGGTCCAATACAAGCATGTGTGATTTTATTTGATCAATTGCTCGCTAAAGTGATTTATAACTGTCATGCACACTATCTAGTTTATCAATAACCAACTTTATTCTGTACTCAAGAATATTTTCTATAACTTCATAAACTTTCCTTTTTACTTCATCCTAAGCCTCCTTCATTTCATCCACTTCCTTCTCAGGATTCTTTTCTTGCTTGGTCGGAATGCTTTGTACAATATTTAATGAAGCACTAGGAGGCTTATATAACACTATCTCCTTTCTTTGTGAAGTTCCTGCTCCTTTTAACTATTCTTTCAATTTTACATTCTCCATAAATAGTTTATTAACTTCATCATTTAAGAAATTTTGTTCCCTTTCATACTCCTTTAATTTTTCCTCCAATCCCTTAACAGTTGCACGAGTGAACATGGCTAAGTGCATGGTCATTGTGGCTGCCTCCAA
Organism: Sequoiadendron giganteum; assembly: GCA_007115665.2. Classification (NCBI taxonomy): domain Eukaryota; kingdom Viridiplantae; phylum Streptophyta; class Pinopsida; order Cupressales; family Cupressaceae; genus Sequoiadendron; species Sequoiadendron giganteum. Next base: position 334,576,482 of record CM021104.1, on the reverse strand, counting down.
AGGGGTGGTGTCTTGTATTGTTCTTACCATTTCTGCCCCTTTCATTCCATGTATTACATCCAATAGTTTAGGCTTTTGTGTGTTTTTCTGCTTGATCCAAATGGCCAGGATTTCAATTTTGGGGTTATACCCAATTCCACTTACTCCTTCATTAGATTCAAAATCTACAACTAACATTGGATATTCTTGAGCCCGTACTTGATCAAGCAAAAACATTTTCTTTAATTCCAACCCAAGAAAACTGAGCATTTTTCTCTTTCAAATCATCTCTCTAGCCTTCTCAGGGCTAATGTCAATGTGGTCAACCCTCAATTCATTGAAGGTTCGTGCCACCATTTGATTCTTTTATGGTTCTTCAATTCTGACTTCATTTGACTGCATTTTATCTTCAATTTATTTTATCTTTATCTTTGTCTAGAAATCCCTAAACTCTGGAGTCTTAATGAAATCATCATTCTCTATAAACCTCCTGGCAACAATTTATCTCTCATCTTCATGTATCTTTGCACTTGTTTTTTTTGCATCATCCATTCTTTCCTCATGTCTATGGGTGCTAGTCTCATGGATGTGCTAATCAACCTCAATATCACCTTTTAATGATTGCAATACAATAGCCACATCTTCAGTATATCCCACCCCTTCACTCTCCTCATAAGGTACAAATGGCTTAATGATTTGTGTATTTTGTCTCTTTAAAGGCAATTTCTGCATGGGAGACTCTGATGTTGTGTCTAGGGTGTCCTTTGTAGTTATCTTACAACCATGTTTCTAAACATACACTTCTTTTTTACCATATAAATCCTCAAATTTATCAATTATCTGATTGATCCTCTTGATGGGGCCTTTTTCTTCAATGAAATAGCTAGGGAAACTTTTGTCATTTTTGTTCTTCCTTCCTTCAAGCTTCATTATAACCTCCCATTTCTTCCATTTGAGGCACGCCTCTGGAAAAGTAAGGCAGATTCTTATCACATCTTCCTCATAATCTACTTGGTGTGCCACTGTCATTTTGCTAAGAATATTATGCCTTATGTTATTCATATGATTTTTAGGGTTAAAGGCTCTTGCTTTTCCAGAACCCAACACATATCTTGTCTTCAAGTAATATTGCAACTTCTCTAGTGTATCTAAGCTTATTGTCCAGTCTCCATATTTGGTTAAGTTTAGTAGAAATGTGCTCTTCTTTTGTTTTTGCATTACATCCTTTTCCATCCACATAAATTCAATAAATTCTAATTTTATGGGCATGAACTTTGGAAATATGTGTGGAGCAGTAGGGCAGCCATAGATTCTTATTACTATAACTTCTGAGAAAAATAACCAATCACCAAAATTATGTGTGTGACCTTGTTTCTGTCTTAGGGCCAAAGGTCTTATCAATTGTTGTATTTTTTTTTGGAAATCTTGGAATTGAATAACCAAGAACTTGAAGGATTATGTGCACAAATTCTTCATAGAATATAGAAAAACTTGAATTCTTGCATCAACTATCCCAAATATAGCACCACTTCTAGATAGGTGTGGTGTTCCTTTGCTCATCCACTCTAGCCAAGTCCATTCATTTGTCCAATGGTCCTAATTCTGGTATAGTATCAAATGGAACAGTAAGGAATAGTGTATGAATTTAATCGGTGCTCTATCCTCTATGACTTGTGATTCATCATCCAACACCCTCTCAAGGTATGAATAAAATTCATACTCAATATTAGTCTCGGGGTTTTGAATTCTCATGTCCATCATCATTAGGCTTATTGGCATTTTATCTTGAGAATCCACCCCTAGTACTTGGCATAGAGCTAGATATGTATTCACAAAATAATATTGAATTTTTTTCACAATGAATGGTTCAATATTGGAAGTAGAAATGGGAAACATTCTATTACTAATGCCTCTTTTCATATATAGGGGTAGCTCATCACTTCTATAAGTTCTTCTTAACTTGTGATAATATTCCTCGCTCTGTAGGTTTATTTTGGTCAAAGCCTGCTTGTTTAAGCTAAAACAATCAATGATAGCAGCTCTGGTTACCTCTACCAATATTGATCCATTTGGAAACCTTACTATCTTGGTTGTAGAGTGATAATGCTTGGCTAGTAATCTGATAAACTCTACATCAATATACACATTCGAGACAATCAAATTTGATAAATCCAACATCCAAGGGTTTGGCATTGGAATCTTCTCATTTCTCTTACTATAAAAATACCAAAATAAGTCCCACCCAAATTTGGGAATGAGAGCATCCTTACAACCTTGTGCAATGTCTATGAGAAATTTCTTATTTCCCTCCTTGGTTGATCCTAGAAGTATATCTAATATAGACTAGTAGAGTGGTCTCTTCTTTACCTTAGGTTCTTCTTCCTTAATTTTTCTCTTACTTTCTTTTACTTCCGATTATTTTATTTTAGGAGGCATATTTCAATTTTTCCTACTATGACTTAAAATAGCAGAGCTCTACCAAATACTACACCAATCAAACTTCTTCATAGGGTTATTTGTGTGCTTACCCAAGTGCTCGTTATTTGTAGAGATCCTTTACTCAGCATCCTCAGATCCATCCACAAAAATGCATTTCAACTAAGCATAGTCTTAGGAAAATTCAATTTCTTTTGAGGGCGCAGTATTTAGTCATATCAGTATTAATGCCAATTCTTCACCAAATAGTCTCCCAATGAGCTCACATCCTTGAAATTAATTATGAATCATGTGTGAGGAAATTTATTGCTGTAAATTGTAATGATGCCAAGATTACCATACTACCGTTGTCTCTTATTATACCCGTTGTGATATGGTGGTATTTTCCCCTTCCATTCTAATGTTAACTGCACTACCACCTTGCTTAAGACCTCTTACTGCAAGGTTGTGGTGTATACCTCTCCACTACAAACATATTATCCACCTCATGTGGTACTGCAGTGTCCACTTTTCTTCCATGATTGCTGCTCTACTGACTTTCTCAATATTTCTTGTTGTGAGGTTGCCATGTACACCGCTCTACCGCATATGTTTCTCACCCTCCCAGTGGTATAGTGGTGTATGCTTTATCTTCTCTTTCTTTAATACCTTATTGCACTCCTTTAAATCACCTTATGTGGGATGGCTTAAACGTAATTCAATTGAAAAATATTATGACCCAACTATAGGGAGAATTTAAACTATTAACCATACATGATGACTGACTAACTTAGAACTTGAGGTCGATACAAAGAATAGTTTTAATGGCTCAAATCATGACTTAAATAATTGATAACCAGATGCAGTAGGTCAACATGAAATTATAAGGATGGAGGTTTAATATTGATTACTATGAAGCGAGGGTTTTTGAACTAAAAACTTAAACCCTACTCATGGACACAAAAGGTAGAAAACCACAAGAGGCAAAGTTTTGCTAGGATTTTTTCAAAATTTCAGCAGCACTACCAGATGGGACATGTTAGATTGTGTCCTTGATATGTCCAAGTCTCTTAGACATATCATTCTTTAGGCTGGCGAGAAGATATTTGAATATGTCTCGTAGACATTCAAGAGTCTCATCTACATTTCGTAGTAGCCCTTTTTTTTTGCATCAAAGATATTATGGTGAGACTCTCTTCGATATAGCATTGTCTTGGCGACATGTCATGTGTTGCTATTTGAACACTTTAGACAAGGAATTCACTTTAGTGTTATGACCAAGGGCCTTATTTGGTGGTTAATTTATATTAGTGTCAGCCATTATGAAATGGAGATGGGACATATGGTGAGTGTGGGAAGATGGGTGAAAAGGGAAGTATGCAAAATAACCAAGGTGGATTTTTGGCTCCAACAGGACCTTTAATATTATGAAACATTAGTGGTACTTACTTAGTTATCAAATTTCATTAAAGGATTTTTTATTAATTTTAATCATTATGTATGTAAATAATGTTATGAATTTTTTTATCAAATAATGTTGTTCCTATTTTTAGTTAATGGCATTTGTTAGGTCTCAAAAGTGTGGGTTTTTAAACCATAAGGGGGTTCCAATCCCTTATTACATATTTGGCCCACAAACTAGGTAAACAAGCCTGATTACCTTCTGCTCTTGAGGCTTTTCTAGACCTAGGCGGGTATACCTAAACAATAAGGCAAATTTGAATTGGATATAGTTTCTAGATTAAGCAACCTACTCACTATAGCGAAGTTAGAGTAGATGTACAACTTTGATATCTGATTCATATTGAAACTAGTTGAAAACTCAATATTGTGAGTTATATTATGTATGCAATATCGTAAGTATGACTAGTGCCTACTCCTATTGGGTGAACGAAGTGGATGAGTGAATGGTGATTAATGGAATGGATACATAGTTGTAAGATAGGTAATCCTATTGTTTAGTTTAACTCAAATTAATGGGCACTTGAGATTTTTGCACCTTGTGCAAACTTGCAAGTATGTTTATCACAGTGTTCTTTAATAATCCCAGTGATATCTCATCAAGCTACTGTGAAATTATGAAAATATTTTCAATTCTTGATTTAATGGAAACCACTAAAAACAACTTCTTTAAAATGATTTTAACCATGGGAAGAGACCAATTAAATCAAACTATTAGAAATGATTTTAATTCACATCAACTTAGAAACCAATCAACTCTTTCACATAGTAACATCAAATGTGCTTTGATAAATCAAATAGATTTAAATAACTTGAAAAAACCATTTTGGAGACAAAAAATTAATAAATGAGCATTTAAATCAACATGGTAATTGAACACTAAAAATGAATTATAAATTATGAATAGTCTACTCCATTATATTACTTCAAAATATAAGCATTATAATATAAGTCTTTGAAATATGGTATGGATGGGCGAATTAGGCAATCTATTTTCTTACTAATGCCTAATCTAATGGAATGGAATGTGATGATGATGATATGATATATAAAAATCATGACTTGGTTTCCCTATTTGTATGGGAAGCAACAAGCTTCAGGCCTATTACAAAAATTCACATTGTTTCATAACTAAAAAATAATAAGAGTACACATAAAAATATTAAGAGTTTGCTAGTGTATGTAATGTAGTCTATTAATCTCCAAAAAGCACCTGTGGTCATCTAAGACCTATTCAAGGATCATGCACCATGATTGTGTATCCAAAAATATCAAACTCTAGCCCCTGTCACTCCTCTCCTACTTGGCCTATGAAATGAACAGGTTGACCTTTGACAAATGCTCCACATACCCATTTTTAGCATGAGTGTTTGCATTATGTATGATTTCTTTCATAGCATACTCCAGTTTGAATATTCTCCCAAGTTGCTAGTGCATCCTCTTAAGCACTTCCTCTTCATCATTAATCACATCAAGAATAACTAGTAGATAGCTGGCAATTTCATCCTTTCATGTATCCTGATCTTTCAATTTTGTTTCTACAAATAAGTTGGGTATGTCCATACTCAATGTTTGACTAAAATCACTCAGCTCCTCTGTCAGGATATTGTGGAATTCCCCATGATCTTTCATGAGTTCATGGTATTCTTGTAGCATAGCAAAGTTATCTTCTTTCTTTGCAATGATTTGTGACTCTACCTCCTTCATCCTATCACTCAATCTGGTATTTTCTAGTACTTTTGCATATTTTTTATCATGAATTTTCCAAAATTGTTCAACATGTTTGTACATGTATTTGAATCTTATGCAGACTATTTCTGATGCCATCTCAAAGGTAGTGTTTGAGTTTTCCCTTTAACTTTTCATGTTCCTTCTACACTTTCTCATGCCTTCTTTTCAAATATATTGTTTCTAACATTGTCTCAAGCACTTTCCTTTCATGTTCAACCAAAGGATAATAGAGCCTTGAATAAGAATAAGGTAGTCTATTCCTGTAGTTGATCAACTCTTGTTTCAGCCTTTCATTTTCTTCTATCAACCCCTGCTTATCCCTTACTAGTTGTTGAATCTGATCCTTTATGAATTTGGCCACATTCACATTCAAATCAGAAGTTTCCATGGGATCTATTTCTCCTACTCTCTGCACCAAAATATGTCCAAAAATATGATCATGATCAACTAGGGAAGGAATTTTCACTGGTGGATAGAGTGCCCATATCTGCAAGGTAGTATTGTTAGGATTAAATCTTGATCTAGTGTAGATCTTGTCACTAGATTCATCTGTTAAGTGCAAGGTTTTATTTTTTCTTTGTAGAAAACTATCAAATACAATGGTTGAGCTCATATCCCATCCTGGAAGGAGCATAACCCCAACCTCTTTCAACAATACCCTTCCTCTCTCAATAGTCATATGTTTCATTTCTCTATCAATTTCATTTTTAGGTTCTTTTAAAGTGTATGCTTCCTTCTCAAGGTCAATGTCCTTCAACCTTTCCCTGACCACCTTTCCTTTATATTCATATATGAAAGCTTTAAATTTAGGATTCTAGACAAAAGCATCATCTGCAATGAACTCTTGACTGGATCGATGCCTCACATCATCAAATAGCTCATCATAATCTTCAAAATTTACTACACTCCTTTCCAGTGGCATTTCATATGGAGGAATGACATGAGTATTGATGTGTGTGACTTCATCCTCCTCTTCAACATCATCTTCTACCTTGATCAGTGTATTAACTGAAAAGCTTACCTTTGGAGTAGGTTGAGGTGACAAATGGTCTAATGGTGCTAAATTTTTTGCTTGCCTTCAAGAGCCAACATTTCTTCTTCTCTCAAATGCCACCAATGGTACATCTTTTATTATCTCTTCTTCATGCAGAAGCAACTATTCAACTCTCTCCATGGGGTCCTGAATTTCATAAAAATCCTCTACATCATATGGGTTAGTTTTCAATCTCCAGGCATCAGCCATAACAATCCTATTGTATTTACTTCTCTCATGATCGCATAACTATCCTCGTAATTCCTAAAAAAATCATCAACATCAAACTTATGCTCATAGGTGCTAAGTTTTTACTAAAGTTTGGCATCACTTATAACGTGCTCAAGGTCAAAATTCTTCCTCTTATTTTCGACTGGAAAACCTAATAATTTAACTTGCTTCCAACCAAGTCATACCCTGATTCAACAATAATGGTGAAATCACAAAAGCACAAAGTAGAAGTAATGAATGCCTGCCTTCCAAAGCTTTTCAAATGCATAAAGGAAAAATAATACAATTGTCTTATAATCTCAAGATAAGAAAATCTATTTGACACAGTCTTAGGTAGAAAATATGGTTCTGCCTCAAATCCATACACCCTAATGACAGTACAATCTGAAAAAGCGTACCAATCTCCCTAATTGTGGTTTATCAATCCATCATGGCCTTTCTCCTTTGGTCAGAGAAACATCTATACTTTTGAGAAATAGATTATAATCACATTTAAGGGGAAGCAATTCATACAAGGGTTTGAAAAAATGCTCCTCAAAGTACAAATAGTGGGATCAACCACATTTACTATCCCAGATTGATGTCCAAATTTTCACTAGTCTTGAACTACCATTTCTATCCAAATCTTGTACTCTTAATTCTTCTCCCTAGATTCCCATCACCTAGCCCTCGTACAATACACCCTAATGATAGTACAGTCTGAAAAAGCGTACCAATCTCCCTAATTGTGGTTTCTCTTTCCATCATGGACTTTCTCCTTTGGTCAGAGAAACATCTATACTTTGAGAAATAGATTATAATCACATTTAAGGGGAAGCAATTCATACAAGGGTTTGAAAAAATGCTCCTCAAAGTACAAATAGTGGGATCAACCACATCTACTATCCCAAACTGATGTCCAATTTTCATTGGTCTTGAACTACCATTTCTATCTAGATCTTGTACTCTTAATTCTTCTCCCCAGATTCCCATCACCTGGCCCTTGTACAGTATCATATGCATAAGAAGTGAATAATGCTTGAAATTGATAGCTTCACTGTTATTCTTAATAGCACTAAGAGCACAATTAATGGCCTTCGATAAATACTCTGCATAATCATAGGGCCTAGCATCTCGAATTTGAATGTTTGTGGCCAAAACCATGGGAGCTATAGTCATGTTGGTAGGGGCCTCAATTCCCAACACTTGGCCAACTGAATAGTATGTGTACTGATAATATTCTTCAAACAATTCTACAGAAAATGGGGGATTTTCATTGCTAGCAAACCTCATAGGTTGATTTCCTAGACCCTTGAGTCTGTGCAGAGGCAACTATTACCTCTTGTAACTCATATCCATAGAACTATACTCCTCTAGCAAGTCTCTCAACTACAATTTCATTTCCAAAGAAGTGTCTGATTGGAAAACCATGCAAATATAATCCCTCATTATGATCATAAATTGTGCCCCATCATGCAAATTAATTTCCCTTGTTTTGGGATTATAATTATTTTCCAGTTTTTAAATTAACTTGACATTCTCAAAAAAAATTGGCATTACTAGCTTCGCTAAGTTCAAATTACATGGGCTCGAGACTGGGCTATATCTGTATTTCTTCCTATAATGATATATGAACAAATTGGAGTCTCTATGTGGAGTCCATACATCACCCAAATTGTTATGCTTGTCTTGTAGGGTCTCACATGATGGGTTTAACTAAGCAATTATTCATTCCTTAGGACTAGACTTGAGACACTGATCTATTAAGTCTTAATTAAGAGGTCTAGTTTCAGTTTTTTGCCTTTTTGCTCATCTTTTTTGGGGTTTTATCCATTCTAACCCTAAAAATGTTGTACTTTAAGCTATATTTGAAAATTTACTTTCAACTAAGCCAAGGTGTACTTACTTGAGTGAATGCCAAAATTTTTGAGATGCTTGCCTTTATCCAACTATGTCCTTTGGATGCTTAGCCACAGTGTGTAGTGAATTTTTATTTCTCAGAGGTTGCTTTTATCAAATTTTAGCATGCTTAAACCAGCTCCGATTCATAAATGGTGCTCACACCACCTTCCTATAAAACTTGTGTATTAATGGAAATTGTCTCTTTGATGAATTAATCCGTCAAATCAATTCAGTGACAATTATTTCATATTTTATTGATGAGACTTTGATCACAACGTCTATATACCTCTTAATTATCCTTGTCCATATTTTGAGAAATATCTAAGAGACATTCAGGCTTCTCTCATAGATATTGCAATGTCTCTTCGATATTTAATTCTTAGTTTTCTCCCTATGATTTAATTTTTTATTGATGAGACTAGTGGATTTCTCTTACCGAGAAGCTTATTATTGATGGTGAAAATGACACAAACAACGTTAAAAAAAATATCTCTAGTCTATTTCTCCTGAAAAAGAAAGACAACATATAGTAGCCTAACTCCCAAGGTCCTAGTAGTTGGTTCTCAACTATTTGGTGTCACTCAATTGGTCCATACAATTGTAATATTCAAGGGACCTTTGTTGGTAATAAGGAATGCAAGCAATGATAGATTCATCAATCTGTATTTAACGAACAAGGGGTTTTAAATAAAAGAAAAAGATAGATCAAGGAATATATCAGTGAAACATGAATAAAATTATCTAATATCTAGACATATATTTTCAACAATGAATGTTACTACAACAGATCAAGAAAACCATAGCATGATGCAATTTACATAATAGTCCATACTATTTCCCGCATCTAAGGTGCTTAATTTAACCATCACAATCAAACGTCACAAATACTTTAAAGATTCCAAAATAACAAACTTTCATTCATTGCCAAAATCATAGATCAATAGACTTTCAATAATTCAATCCATAGATAAATTAATGAAATAATCTTTAAATCTGGTTCCTTCTAATTATTTTCATCACATAAGAAACACTTATGCTTCAGCACAATCAGTGGCATACAGATAGACTATAATTCATCAACCTTATCCAGTAAACTCAATTCCAACACCATATTATGTTGAAACCTATATTTATATTCAACTGTAACTAATAAGAACAAAGTATCTCTGTAAAAAATATGAAAAATCCTATCTGCTACTATTAGATGGCTAATCTTATTCTCATCATTTGACCTTTACAATATGGTTCCTATAGGTATATATAGACATACAAAAATATGAAGTCCTCCCTATCTAAACTCGAGATCAACCTTTTTAGGAACTTAAATTTTCTTGGAACCTCAGATCAATTGATCTCTAGTTTCCATATTGATCATCTAGTAAATTGGAGAGAAAAAGAGAGAAAATAAAAGAAAGCCATGTGCCCATGAGAGTGCCAGTCATGCATGTGGTGGAGAAACGAAAGCCATGCATCTATAAGACTTTCAATTATGCATGCAAATTTTTCTCTGAAGTGTACTCATCATAACTAGAGAAGACTTGTTGAAGCATATCCAAATTTGGTCCATCAATCCAACTATCCTCAAACTTGATCCTCTTCAATTCACCAGTAGCAAACTCTCCCATGTCTCTCAACTTTGTCAACTCCCTTCTAGTAGCCCTTATCTCTTCTCTAATATCTATCAATTGATCCAATAGTAGATCTTCTCCATCATCTCCCTTCTATACGACGTCTTTAAGTCTACCATCCCACTTCTCTTTTAACCAATCTAAAGGAAGGGCTTCCTTCATTGGCATATCAACATTCACTGTAATAGCAATAATAGCTTCTAGCTCATCAAGTTGTTTATTTAGATCCTTGTTAGAATCCAAAACTTCATTCTTATGTATGTACAAACAGTCAACTCTAAACCAAATTATGTTGGAGGCCTTTTCCAAGAAATTTGTGTTGTCCTCTTCAAGAATTGACTGCTCCAGAAGAGTTGATTTTGGCAATTTATTGATCTCTCTCAGCTTCTGGATATACCCTCTATACTCCTCTTGTTCTCCCAATGATTTATCATATTGACTCATCTCTTCCATTAGCTTCAAAGCTTTCTCATGAACCTCATAACTACTTTCTAGCACCTCACCTACTTCTTGAGTAAGCTTGTCGGTCCATCTATCCATCATCTCAGCCTTACTCCTTATTTGCAACAAATCATCCACCTCTCTTTTGCTAAGAAAAACTGGTGTCTCTATGGTGGTAATTTTCTATAACCTCAGAGAAGAAACATTCTTCAAGAAGGTGTGTAATTGATCCAATTGAGCCTCAAGCTCATTCTTTCTCTTTTTATCCTCTATCATTATTGATTTGGTAGATGATGCTACCACATCAATTAAGCTCATTTTCTGATTTCTTGTGTGTCTTCCCAAATTGACCATGCCCAACTAGTAATCAGTTAGGTACATATCTCCCACATCCTTATCCACCATCCTTATTGCAAATTCTAGAACAATTTCTCCTCCTTCAATGAGTCTAGTGGAATGCAAAATTTTAGCCTTCTTCTTGGGTCTTTCTTTTTCAATCTCTTTCATGTTATCATCGCAATTAATAGACTGTGAGGGTGTTATTGGCCTCTTTTGAAGATCATCTTTTCCTCTTCCAACCTTTTTTCCTCAAGTAACCGGTTTCTCTCTTCTTCCAATGCTTTAAGTATGTATGAGTCTTCTTTTTCCTTTTGTAGCTGCTTGGCTAGCTCCTCAGCATCTTTCTCTTTTTGTATGTGTTCTTCTTCCTCCTTCTTCTTATAGGCTTCTTCAATAAGCTTCAATTTGGCCACAAGAGATTCTCTCTCCCTTCGCTGCTGTTCCTTTTCCTCCTCTAGATCATGAATTTTCTGCACCACCTCTCGCTTATCATTCTCTTCTTTGGTCTTAAGCTACTGCTCCTTTTTCCTTTGTTGTTTCAACACTTCATCATCTCTTAGCTTGGCTTCCATTTGTTGTTGTTGATTTAAGGCATCAGCTTGTGCCTTAGCATCTATTTTATTTTTCTTCTCCATTTCTTTTGCATGTGCTTTATCATCTAAATATTTCTTTGCTTCCTCAAATAGTGCCCATTGATCTTCTTCAATTAACACATGCTCAGTTTCTAGAGGCTCCTCTTGCACATGTTTTTTGACAAGGACTCATCGGAATTTGTATCAATATCATGGATATCCATCTCCATTTCCTTTCCCTTTAAGGTTTCAGCTATGTCATGGAGATTCCCCTTAGGCATTTCTCCTTCTTGTTGCTCTGTAGGAAGGACTTGAGCAGATGATTCTCTTCCAAATGATACTGGTTCCACCACTCCTATTGGAAAATTTTCCTCCAGTGCCTCATGTTCATCTTGAGCCAAAGCATCCAACTCAATTTCTTCTACGTCAGGATGGAAAAACTCTAATGGTTCTTTAGGGGGCCCTTTCTCTTAGTTCTTTTGTATCCATTTCCTTTCTTAGGAGCTAGACCTCCAAGAGCTTTAGCTCTAAGAAAAACCCATTGGATACTCCAATCCAGTACTAGTCTTGCTATATGTTTGATATCAATAGTTTCCTCAACATCCCAATCTATTGGATCCAAAAAAATTGTACCTATGCTTTGTTCCTCATAGGATGGATCCAATACTACCCCATCATTCGATAATGCATCGAGAACTTCAGTTGTCACTCCAAATTCCACAATGAGTGAAATAGGTAACCTCTCATAATTCCTCTTTCTAAGGTAACCCCTAGAGCTTGATAGACAAACTCCATCAAAATCATCTTGTTACTCCAGCATCTTGGAAGTAAGTGGGGATGACCCTCAAATCTCGCCAACCCCGAAATAAGTGAACTTGGGGTATTGGATATACCAACATCCCCATTCTGTAATAAAGGCCATCACCTCCTGACTTAACTTGTACCGTGCATCTCCATTAATTTGGTTAATATCCACATATAAAAATGCATCATTAACCCTTCTAAAGTGTAGCTCATAAATCTGAAAGGACAGCTGGTCATAATGATTCCAAACTTTGTTTTTCCATTAGCCTCTCCCAATTAACCTACTTTGTTAAATCTTGAGAAGATGCCTCCTCTGGCTGTTGCATAGATAATATAAGAGTTCATGAAGAAGATCTTAGTTTCCCTTACTCTGCTTTGCTGATCATGTATGGTATCTGAGAAAATCATAGGCCAATCAAATTGTTGCTTGCCATCAAAGATTTTTTGAATGAAGGGAAACATCCATTCCTTGAAATGAAATTCATCCCTCTTTCCAAAAGATCTAGACAACATCATTATAAGATCAGATACCTCCTTGTAAAAATCTGCCCTCTTTGGCTGATCTGAGAGCTTGGTCAAGGATTTCTTCTCCATTCTTAACCATTTCTTGTTTAAGTGAGCCTTATTGGCCTCTTTGTATTTTCTATACATCTCCAAATACTTTTCTTCATTCAGCTATGCTAGGTTCTTTGGATCAGGGACACTGAACATAAGTTGAAACATTTGAGGAGTTAGGTCTATAATCAAATTATCTTATGAATCAACACACTGCTTGGTGGCAGGATTGTAAGCCCCGGTTGTTTTCATGATCAACTTCGGTCATTGGATGGATAGAGGAAACATAGTGATGTGAACCAAACCAGACTCAACTATTCTTCCAATTCTCGTTGTTACATCCTCAGTAATTTTTTCTGAGCATAGCTCCTCATAATTGAACGGACCTAGATTGGTGTTAGTTATATCCACCCAATCAGATTCCACCTTGCTAACAGTGATAGCAGGACCCCTATGGCTATACCTCAAATTATAAGGCAGTTGTTTCAATTTAACCTTCTTAGGCTTATTTGATGCCTTCAAAGTTTCTATAGGATGAATCCTTTGAGGAGCTTCTCTTGATATTCCTGACATTCTTTAACTTCCTACAAAAAAACCTTAAATTAGATCTTTGAACAAATATAAAAAAATATGCTTTAATATCTTACCCTTCTTTATATACCAGAGGCAAAACCAGGCAAAAAAATATTCTAAATAGTCTCTTTTAAAACACTGTCGCGATCAGAGTCAAAAAAATGATTGAGATTATAGTAATAACAAGGCAAGACCGAAGTCATATTTGGAACGATAACCGGAATCGAAATTGGAACGAAAATTGATTTGGTTCCATGAAGATTTTCTAATTTTATATTCAGTTTCGGTTCTGGTTCCGTCTGGATTGCCAACATTTCAAAAGTTTTCTTTGTATTATAAGCAGAGTTAGAGATGGGATGGAAATGGAATTGATACTTTCTAAAAAATATGGTTCAAATTCTAAATCGATTCTGAGCCGGCTTTCACTTAAAATAACCATGACGTCATAAATTCTTTCGATAGGATAATAAACACTAGGATCTAAGGACTAGGTCATATCAAAATGAAAGGGGCTTAAAAATAATCTTTAAAAGAACTACCCATATGACTGATAGATGACCATACCAATTAGGCCATCATATTTAAAACAAAAATGTGCCAAAACCTAAAGTCACTAAACCTAGATTTCAAACAATTTAGGGCACAAATTTAACCTTATTAAAACTAACTAGATGATACATAACAAAAATATTAAGAAAAATCCTAATCTACCAAACCCCATTCACTGTAAAAAAATAGAAACTAATCTACTATTAAAAACCTTACAAATAAAATAACAGTAACTAATTTATGCTTACTTAAAACCTAGGGCATCCCAGTATAGTCACGTTTAAATGTAAAAATGACTGAGATAAAAACAAAAAAGTGGGCAACCAAAATGCATGAAAAACAAAAAAAAAAAACAAGAACACGAAACAAAAAGAAGAAACACAGAGAACCTAAACTCACAAGAGGACTGAGAATCATGAAATCACGAGAAACCAATGACCACACAAAATGAAAAACGTGAAACAAAATTAAAGAGAAGAACATAAACCCTACCTCAAACGCGAATAAACAGGTTAACCCTCTCAGATGATTTCGTGCATGATTATATCCCTTTCAATCGAATCAAATGTCCAAATTCTCTATTGCAACTTTGCTTCACTCTTGATATTTTAAACAATGATAATAACATCCAGTTAATCCCTAATTAAGGTTAGAAATGAAGCTTCCCGCATGCATGGCACCTATCATCAATGCCATAGATGCAACAGATCAGAGTCAGAACTGCAGAGGGAACTGACACATTAGAGCAGTGTGACTTGAGTAAAGTCAACGACCAAAATGACGAGAGTGGAATCAAAGTTGAGATTGATCTAGAAACTTTGTCCAAGTTTCACATTTGGTTCCCATTCTGACTCCAGTTCCGCCAACAAAGAAGAAAACGAAACAAAAGTGAAAATAAAAACCAAAGACAAAAACGAGAAAAACAAAAATAAAATCTAATTCTAAGAAAACAGACCAAAAGGTGGAGGTATATGCAGAAAGAGAAATGAATTTGAAATTTGAACCAAGTTCGAGCTTAAATTTTATTTCGGCTCTAGCTCCGACAGAGACAAACCAAAAGACAACAAAAAAAAACCATCAGGACAGGATCAAAATCAATGTTAAGCCCGAACTTAGTTCCAATTCTGGTTCTGAAAAAATAAACCAAAGAAAAACAAATTACTGGAGAAGAATAACTCAAAACTTTATTTGGAAAACAAACAAGGACAAAAACAAAAAGGGGGACCCATTTTGACCAAGAAAAAGATGAGGTGGTTATGCAAGGCATAAAAAATGGCGACTCGGCTAGGAAAATGGTTTACCCATTTTCAAGACACCCAAGAAAAATTCAGTTACCCAAAAACTACTCAGCTTATGAAACATGCTATCTTGAATAAGATCAGATATATAGGATAAGATTGAGCTGGAATCTTAGATGTATGTGCTCATGAATATTTATGAATCTAAGTGTGTGAGTATATTGTGCATCATTATTCATAGATACTTTCTCTCCTTCCTGAACAACTATACCTAAGATTCAAGCTACATAGGTTGAGTCCTTTAACTATCATGCAATAAAATCCTAGGTATTGCTCCGCTGCCAGAAAAGCATCCATAGCCCCGATGGAGATACCTCTAGTTCTCTCAAAGCATTTCTCTACTTTCAGCCGAGTGTCCATAGCCCCGATAGAGATACTTGTTTCACCCATTTGATATTGAGTTTTCCTTTTCTTTCTTTCTTGTATTAATTTTTTTTACTTAAGCTTCACTTGTGAATATTTTATGAACTTTCCTCAATACTTAGATATAATTGATATGAGATGTGGGTTGAGAACTACAATGGATTTCACGATAGTCTGGGAATCATATTTTTCACTTGAATCAAAAGGTAAAGCAACCCTAAAATAGATAGTTATTTAATTAGGTAGATGTTATCTAATTTGGTGACAAATTTTTTATCATAATTCATGAGATATTCATAATGTATATTCTACCCCTAATAGCTTTTCAAACCAACATTAGAATGATCATAAAACATGAGTTTCAGAAAGAAATCCTTTTTAAAGATGCTAATGAAAATACCTAAACTGATTTCTCTCCTAGTGCCTATAACATACTTTGAATAACAACCCCCTGTCTTGAGATGGACAAAAAGTAAGATCCCCAATGAAACAAGACAAAAAACAAAAAAAACAAAAACAAAAAAAAAAGAACATACAAAAAAAACAAAAAACAACAAAAAAAAAACAACAAAAAAAAAACAAACAAAAACAAAACCCAATTAATTACATATATACAGTATAATACATTCTTTAAAACATCAGCCCTTTCATGAACCAAAATAGTGCTTGAGAAACTGACCATTAACCGATAACGAAACAAGTTCTCCTATTAAGGTAGTTAAATGAAAAGCATTCTCGCCTAGTATCTCAACCACTTAATATGGACCTAACCAGAGTCTATAAAAATTCTGATGATCTCCCTTGTTTTCTTTGGCTTTATTCCATAGTAGTATAAGATCTGATATCCTAAAGGCTTTTATCTTAGCCCTTTTGTCAAACCAACATTTTACGACAATCCGATGCTTAGAGAATTGCTGCAAAGCAGCATCTCTTTGCTCTTCCATGTTAAGTAAATTGAGTTACCTAACCTAGACCCTAACATCCTTAGAATAATTTTTTTGCATAAACTTAAGAACATGTATTTTTAAATGAATTGGGAAGACTGGGTCTTGGCCATAGACTAACTTAAATGGCAAATTTCCTAGAGGCAAATCTCAACTGGGTGTGCCAGTCCCTAGGATTGTTTTCTAGCAATTTTCTTATCACTTCCAACAGATTTATATTAGTGAACTCAGCCACTCCATTTTCCTAAGGATAGTACTTAGATGAATACTTCAGAATAATTTTATGTTCATAAGCCCATTGAATGAATTCAGAAGAAGAAAAATTAGGGCCATTATCACATACCAGAGCAAATTGAACTTCAAACCTAGTTGTGATGTTCTTGGTCAAAAAATTGATAACCACCTTTGTGGTGTTGTTTTTTCGGGGTTGGGCCTTAGTCCAATGTGTACAGTAGTTGGTTGCAGTCAAAACAAACTTGTGTCCTGCATAAGAATTGGGATTAATAACACCTACAAAATATAGTGCCCATTGAGAAAATGGCCTTACCTCATACACTGGTTGCAAAGGCAATGCAAGATTTCTTTCCCTGGGTACAAAAGTTTGACATACATGATAGGTTCTGACATGCTAGTATGCATCCCAAAATACATAAGGCCAATAATAACCCAATCTAAGAATTCGATGAGCCAAAGCATCTGCAAATCAATGTCCTATTCCGTTCCTTCCATGATACTCAGAAATAGCATACTTGGCCTATAGCTGATCCAAACAGCGTAGGTAAATCCATTGAAAATTATTTCTATAGATGGTTCCCCCTTTAAGCATGTAGTGAGCACTCTTCATCCTCAAATCTCTCCTCTGAGTAGCATTCATTCCTTATGGACATTTTTTATTGAGGAGGAAGAAGATCAAATCTATGTACCAGGGATCCTTAGTAAATTATTGGATGGTGTACTGTTGACAAGTGATGTTTTTGTCCATATCTGCCATTGCTTTTGATAAACCTTGCCCTCAGACAAGTTTCATCGGGTGAATCTCTAAATCAAATTCTTGTATAATTTCCATCCACTTTCCTCTTCGCTCTCCGAATTCACTTTGCATCAAGAGGGACTTCACAGCTGGATCGGGAACTATAGCGATTACTTGACTTTGAAGAATATAATGTCAGAACTTTTTCACCTCTCATACCAATACAAAGGCCTGTTTCTCCAGTGGAGGGTATCTCACTTCTTCATTCTTAAATGGAGAGCTCATGAAGGCAATAGGTCTTTCCTCTCCCTCTCCTCTTCATTGTGTTAACACAATTGCACATGAATGGTCAGATGTGAAAGAATAGATATAAAAAGGTTTTAAATAATTTGGGCTTGTCAAAATAGGCGCCTCAAATATTGACTCTTTGATCTGCGAGAAAGAAGATTTATCCTCATTACTCCATTATATTTTTGCCTTTTCTTCATCATTACATTTAGAGGTTTGACGATCTCCACAAACCTTGTTATTAACTTTCTAACAAAATTGATCCTCCCGAAGAAGGATCTCATTTATTTCTTGTTGTCTGGCCTTGTTAATTTCAAGATAGCCTCCACTCGATTAGGGTCTATGGATATCCCTTCTTCTAATATGATGTGACCTTGGAGTTTCCTTTAGATACTCCAAACACGCACTTCTTTGGATTGAGGGAAACACCATAACTTATACATTTTTTGAGAACTTTTTCTGATCAGTAGCATGGTCTTCTCTATTCTTGGAAAAGATGGTTAAATCATCCACATAAATAATTTTACACTTCCCTATCAAATATTTGAAGGCTACGTCCATTACACTTTGAAGGTTTTCTCCTGCATTGATAAGACCGAATGGCATTCTATGATAGGAAAATGTCCCCCATTTGGTGGTGAAAGTTGTCTTCATTCTATCCTTATGACTAAAAAGAACCCAATTATACCTAGAATAACCATCCAAAAATGACATCATTTGGGACCCATTAACCTTTTGTAGCACTTCATCAAGAGAAGGCAGTGGATAATTATCCTTCTCAGAGGCTTTATTTAGATTCCTGAAATCAACACATAATCTGATTTCACCATTCTTTTTGCGTACAGGAACTAAATTTTCCACCCAGGTAGAATGCCTAACAGGAAAGATTATCCTTGCATATAGGAGCTATTATAACTCTTTCTGAATCAGGGGCTCAATTAAAACATTGACCAGGCATTGTTTCTAACAAAAGGGCTTGGCTTCTGGCTTGAGAGGTATGGTATGTGTGATCACCAAAGTGTCAAAGTTTTTGAGGTCATCATAACTCCAAGCAATGGCTGCAATGTTCTGCTCCAAAACTTTGACTATCTTGTCCTTAATTTATTGAGGACAAGTCTTTCCTATGAGGAAATTCCTTTTAGGGCCTGAGTGAGTCAAATTAACAGATTCATATTTTCCTTCATCATTCTCTAGAGGCACCCTTTTACGAGCTCGTGGGTCAGAATCAAATATTCTCTCCAAGGCTACCATCCTTTTTGGAATGCTATTACTTTTCAAATCCAATATCCCTTCTTCACCATTCTTCTCAGGATCCCAATCTCCCTAATCTCTTTCAAATTCATCTATTATTTTCCCTTCAAAAACATCATAACTTGCCAAAAAGGCCAACATATGTTCATCATCATTGAATACCTAAAAATTTTGAACATTATCAAGGACAGCTAGGACTAAAATTAGTTCAACTGAAAATCTCTTTAGATTAGAGTCTTTCATGGGTTCCAATGTGCTAGCAGCAATGACAAGGGCATCTACAATTTTATTAGCTTCTCTAGGGATCAAAGTAGTCCCAAAAGCATCAAAATCTTCAATTAAGTTCCAAACTCTATTTCTATACGTAGCCAATCTTTTGTTATGGCATGTATATTGAATACGTACCTTTTTTACGATCACTTCAGAATCCCCCATAACTGTGAGAGTAGTAACCTTCTTTTTATTAGAATACATGAGTCCATGAGCAAGTGCTTCATACTCAGCCACGTTATTTGTGCAGCCATACTGCAACCTGTAAGACACAAAGTAACTTTTCCCTTTTGGGTTGGTTAGTTCAATCCTTGCTCCACTTCCTGCTTTGGATTTGGAGCAGAACTCCCAAGGTTCTGGTAGTTGGTCCTCAACTATCTAGTGTCACTCAATTGGTCCATGCAAATGTAATATTCAAGGGGCCTTTTTTTGGTAATAAGGAATAAAAGCAATGATGGACTCATCAATCTATATTTAATGAATAGGGGGTTTTAAATAAAAGAAAAAGATAGATCAAGGCATATATCAGTGAAAAATAAATAAAATTATCTAATATCTAGACATATATTTTCAACAACAAATGTTACTCCGACAGATCAAGAAAACCATAGCATGATGCAATTTACAGAACAGTCCATACTATTGCATGCATCTAAGTTGCTTAATTTAACTATCACAATCACACATCATAAATACTTTAAAGATTCCAAAAGAACAAACTTTCATTCGTTTCCAAAATCATAGATCAACAGACTTTCAATAATTCAATCCATAGATAATTTAATAAAATAATCTTTAAATCTGGTTCCTTCTAATGATTTTCGTCACATAATAAACACTTATGCTTCAACACAATCACTAGCATATAGATAGACTATAATTCATTAACCTTATCTAGTAAAATCAATTCCAACACCATATTGCGTAGAAACCTTTATTTATATTCAACTGTAACTAATAAGAACAAAGTATCTCTATAAAAACTATGAAAAATCCTATCTGCTACTATCAGGTGGCTAATCTTATTCTCATCAGCCGACCTTTACAATATGGTATCCTATAGATATATATATAGACATACAAAAATATGAAGTCCTCCCTATCTAAAGTCAAGATCCACCTTTTAGGAACTTAAATTTTCTTGGAACCTCAGATCAATTGATCTCTAGTTTCCATATTGATCATCTATTAAACTAGAGAGAAAAAGAGAAAAAATAAAAGAAATCCATGCACCCATGAGACTGCCAGTCATGCATGCGAAGGAGAAAAGAAAGCCATGCATCTATAAGACTATCAGTAATGCATGCGAAATTTTTCTCTAAAGTGTACTCATCATAACTAGAGAATACTTGTTGAAGCATATCCAAATCTAGCCCTTATCTCTTCTCTAATATCAATCAATCGATCCAACAATGAATCTTCTCCATCATCTCCCTTTTGTAGGCACCCTTTGACGAGCCCGTGGGTCAAAATCAAATATTCTCTCCAAGGCTACCATCCCTTTTGGAATACTTTTACTTTTCCAATCCAATATACCTTCTTCACCATCCTTCTCAGGATCCCAATCTCCCTGATCTCTTTTAGATTCATGTATTATTTTCCCTTCAAAAACATCAAAACTTGCAAAAAAGGACAATATATGTTGATCCTCATCGAATAGCTAAAAATTTCGGGCATTATCAAGGACAAATAGGACTTAAATTAGTTCAACTAAAAATATATTTAGATTAGAGTCTTTCATGGGTTCCAATGTGCTAGCAGAAATGACAAGGGCATCTGCAATTCAATTAGCTTCTCTAGGGATCAAAGGAATCCCAAAAGCATCAAAATCTTCAATTAAGTTCTAAACTTTGTTTCTGTATGCAGCCAATATTTTGTTATGGCATGTATACTAGCTATGTACCTCTTTTACGATCACTTCAGAATCCCCCATAGTTGTGAGAGCAGTAAGCTTATTTTTATGAGAAAAAATGAGTCCATGAGAAAGTGCTTCATACTCAGCCATGTTTTTTGTGCAGCCAAACTGCAACTTATAAGACGCAAAGTAAGTTTTCCCTTTCAAGTTGGTTAGTTCAATCCCTGCTCAACTTCCTACTTTGGATTTGGAGCCATAAAATTTAAGACTCCACAATTGGTCTTTGGCTGGGAGTTCTTTCTTTTTGGGGGTAACAACAGATGACTTACTTGGGATATGTGGTGGCTCAGACTTTTGTTGGTCATCATAAATTGACTTGGGGCAAGGCTCACTTAAAGACTTTTCTATATTCACAGCTGGGTCAGGAACTACTTCCTGAACAACTTCTTGGGTTAAATTGCAATCCAATTCACCTTTTGTCAATGCCTTAGGAATTGGTAGAGTATCTGGAGTAGGTGTATTGGATAAGAACAACTTCTTGGGTTAAACTGCAATCCAATTCACCTTTTGTCAATGCCTTAGTCATTGGTAGAGTATCTGGAGCAGGTGTATTGGATAAGAACTGAGACACCTCAATTTCTCCTTGAATCTTAGAGCATAGAAACTGAGTCTTCTCTACTAGCGAGGAACCTTCCTCTTGAGAAAGACTAGTCTGAGTGAGAATGGTAGCATCCTTAACTGTAAAAGAAAACTCATTGAGGGGTGTTTGGGGTTTCTCTTGACATATTTGCTGAGGTTGGCCTATATTATTTAAGATATCTGGGCATGGTGGGCATGTTAACTCTGAATGATTGTCATAATGAATCCTACACCAATTAGGAAGCAACAAACTACTCAAATCAATTTCTTCTCCTAATACCAGCTTATCTTGTTGCAATTTACTTATTAGAACTTGTTGGTTGATGCTAATCATTGGTTCACTATCTTCTAGAGGTAATGTATCCTCAGGATTGAGTACAGATAAGGTCAAGACTTCCTCTTGATTGTAAACTCCTATCTCAATCTCAAAATATGCTACTTCATTTGAAGCATGATATTTCGTAATCATATGCTTGAGTCTTGGTTCACTCTCAATCCTTATCTGTATTGCAACCCCCTTCCAGGGTAGCCACATTTGAGAGAAATCCAAGGGAAAATATCCCCAAATACTTTCTGTAGACACCTAAAATTGTCCATGTCATAATGTTACCTAGTCGATACATGACCTTGTAAAACATCTTGTAATATTTTACCCTAGGTCATTACACTATCCCACTTATCCCATTTATTCCACTTAATCACCTTCCCAGTTAATTAAATAAATCTCATTTATTTAATTAATTCCCCTTCACATGTCTCAAAATAATTCAAATTAAATATTTGAATTAATCTCTCACTTTTACCACATTGCAACATGTGTCACTTAACTACAGCTCTTCACATGCACATATTATTTTAATAATTTTATTATTTAAATTATGAGATTCTCACACACATCCTATTTTTACCCCCATTCATTGTGCATCATAAGCATCTTTTCTTCCAAAATAAAGAATAGAATCTCACTTATTTCCTCACATCCTAATTTTGGTTTCATGTCATAATCCACTTAATGTGCGTCATAGACACTAAAATAAACTTTTAATCCTAGCCAAACATATCACAAATTTGACTTTTAATCTTGGCCATCAAATCAAATCAGCCTTCTCCTATAAATCAAGCCTTTCATAGGCCATTTAGGGAGATCTTCTTTTCAGCATCCTTACTCTGCCAAAATTTCTTCTTATCTATCTATCTATCTATCTATTTTTCTTCTATCATATTCATCTTATCATTATGCTGTGAAAATGAGCAATCAACATATCAAATCATTCAAACCTTCAAAATCATGCATTCTCATGCCGGTGGAGAAGAGCAATGGAGATAAATCAAATCTAGTGTGGAGATCGATTTGCTTTGCTTTCTTGTTTTGATTTTCATGCTAGTGTGTGCTCTATTGTGCTTGTTAGGGTTTTCATATCTTGTTATTCTAGTTTTATATCTTATTTTCCCTAACTACATTTGGTGAACCTGATGTGAATCATTTGATCTAGCTTGCTTTTTGCAGGTTTTATTGTTTTCTTTGTTGCAGATTTACCAGTTTCTGGATGAAACCCGAGGTTTTACAAATTTTATCATATCTTTCAGATGGCCACGTATTTCTCTACAATATTTTCGCAGAAGCTTAATAATTATTTCAACAAACTACAGTCAAGAAAATGAGGGGTTATCACTATTTTTTTAGGAGTTATCACTATTTTATGTTTTTTCATAAAATCAACTTTCTGGTTGCAAATCAATGAATATTTCAAAAATGTTTATATTTTTGAAAAGCCTGTGGAATTTTAATGGGGGTCTTGGTTTTACAGATTTAATTTAGAAGTCACATATAATGCGAAATAATCAAATCTTTGTTTTCTATACGTTTTTCACAAATCCCCATTTTCTAGTGCAAAAAAAAGAATTTTACTGATTTCTTTGCATTTTTGGAAAGCTCTCAGAAAATTAGCAGAGGTTATTTCTTTGAGTTTTTATTTTTCAGATCAATAACATCTTCAAATAATCGAATCTAATTTGGTTATGATAAAAACGTGTATCTAAAATTGAAATTTCCTGATGAACTTTTTGTTTTGGCTACATTCTAATATCATTTTTTTATTTTGCAGGTGATCATAAGGAGCTATAGTAGCAGCAATACCATTCACACACATCAAATTGGAAAGCGAAAACTTTTGGGTGCACTCATTCTATTATCTTTATCTCTCATTTTATCAATCAATCTTGTTTGCAAAACACTTCAATTTGGGGCTTTAAAACAAACATCTTGTTTGCAATCACACTTTGAAATTGGGCTTAAAAAGAACCATTATCTTCCATCACATATATTTTCCTAGGGTTTAAAAAAGAACAATTGCTTGAACTTTTTTACACACATTTCAATTTTCTAAAGGAAAATTAACAATTGCGAGTGTGAATCAAGTGCATGTGTGATCAAAAACACCTCACTTGATTCGTTTTTGTCATACCTTTCATAGGAGGCCTACTAGGGGACTTCATCACCCCTAGGGACGAACTCAATCAAAGTGTGAATCGAAAGACACGCTTCTTTGGGAGTTAAAATCTTGTCACTCTTGGCTAAGCCCCAAAGAACTTTATATCTTTGGGAAGTGAAGGTGAAGGGTGGGTTACCCCTTTCTTCTGGCTGTGTGGCAGGATTTTTCTTTCAAATTATCCCTAGTCAACCTCGTGCATCCTAGCTTAAGACTTGATTGGCCATACCTACTTGAATTGTTCTAGGACTTGTTGATGTGTCTTCTTCAAGTGTGTGCTTAATCATCACATTCATAATTTCAAATTCAAACTTGCTTATGTGTCTTGCGTGTGTGATTCATGTGTGTACATGTGTAATCATTTGTTTTCAAATTGACATATCAAGCTATGAACACCAACACATAAACATATCATTCTAATCATCCCACATCATCATCATCACCCTAATCCTAAGGAAACACTTACTAAAATGGTCCTAATCCTTAATGATCTTAGTCACAAGCCCGAGGTCATACTTTGAGGAACCCCTTCACCTAATCATGAAGATAATCCAAAACCATATATCCTCCAAGGTGGGTCAAACTTTGCTCCTAATGATGATTAAAACTTTGTAGATCTTAGTGATGATGAAAACTTTGTGGAAATCTTAGGTCACCTTAATGATGCTATTGACAAAGGAAATACCACCATAAATTTGGAATCATACACCATTCCATTTACTAGTCCTCCATCCCCATCTAATAAAATACCTATCTCAAAGCACATTAATCGTACACCAACACCACCATCCAACTTCTCAAGCTCTAATCCATCAACCAAAGAATCCTTTAACAGTTTTCTCCAAAGACTACTAGCATGGAAAAGACCATCCCCATGTCAAGCACCCATTAATGAGCTTACCAATGAACCTTTGAATGTCATGCCTATTCTTCCAACTCCATCATGTGGTCCACAACCTATTGATCATAAAAATCATACCAAGCCTCTTCTAGAGCCTTCCACTTCCATTTCCACTCAAATCCAAGAGCTATGTCAAGAGCATTATCCTAAGCATGAGGAAACATTAACCTCTCATTCTAATCAAGATCTAGACCCTTCTAATGATCCCACTCATAACATACTTGGCCCTACTCAGGATGAAGCTTCCCTCTATGACCTAGATTCCACCTATGATCAAGAAGACTATGATGATCCCCTTAGCCAACTCTATGCATTCCATGGTCAAGAGTCTATCACTTCACCTATCCATGAGAAAGAAACCTCCATTTCTCCTATAGAACCCCTACCTAGTCCTATCCATGATCCCACATTATCCACTTGTCATGATGAGAAACATGCCTCCCAAGTAAATGTAGAAGATCAAACCAATAATGTGGATCTAAATGAACATGATCAAGATCCTAATGATCCTTCGACATCCACTATAAACCCCATTTCAAATCCACCAACATGTCCTATTGGTCTATCCATCTTTATTCATAAATTTTCCTCCATAGAACAACAACAACCTTTATCCACTTCACCTTCTTCATCTAATAATGAACTCAAGTCTGGTGTCCAAAACACACCTAGTCCCATTTTCCATCGCATGCTTCAAAACATGAACTATCAAGGTAAAGGTTTAGGCCTTCATGAACAAGGTATTTTGGAGCCCATCCATGTCAAGGTCCCTCTACGCTCTTATGGCATTGGATATACACCCCAAGGACACCAATCTAAAGATGTTGGTACTTCCTCCATCCATCCTAAGTCCTCTTTCCACCATAAATTCTATCATATGCCTAAAACATATGTTTCCATCCCTCCTTCATCATCTTACAAAAGTCAAAAGCATGTGACCGTGCACCTTCCACCATCAACTTTGCCACCATTGCTTCCAACTCCTAATATCCCTCCATCTAATCTACCTCCACTACTCCCAACACCTAATATCCCCATTATCCAAATCCCTTATCTGCCTATCCATAAATCCTCTAAAAATCCTAATCATGACCAATCAATGCACACATTGTCTAAACATGAAGTTTCCACTCATTCCACCATACCCATGGGATTAAAAAAAAAAAAATTTGATGCCTCTATCTATAAATCAAAAAATATGAAGGGTCCCCATGCCCTAGAATACAAAAGCAAGGAACCAAAGAAAAATCCATCCAAAAAGCAATATAAGATCATACTTTCAAAAGAAAAGTCTAAAAACAAAATGGTTTGGGTACCTAAGAAAAAGGAAAACAAGTCAAACGAGGCATCTACATCTCAAAAATTTCAACCATCCACTTCCACCTCACATTCCCACTCTATTCAAGAATCTCATATTCCATCCCACAAGAAAAATAAAAGTCATAAAAATACTAAATCTATGTGGGTACCTAAAGCACTTCATCACCCATCTCCTAAGCAACCATATCCATTGCTTCCTACACCCCCTCCACATCAAAATCTTTACGTTTATCACAATGTGTGCAACCATTGGTCATGGTTCCCTTCCATTTCACAATGATTCCACATACCTCCATCTCCTCACCCTTCACTCATTATCCTACATATCTCCCCCATCACATTCCTATGGTCCATGCTTTTGGCTAAGCCTCCCATCCCTCTTCCCTAGATAATCCACATCATAATTCATCATCTACCTACTCCATCTCCCTTTCATGTCATCCCTTACCAACATCTATGAGCATAATGACACTTGACATGGTCCATGCGATAACATCCATCTCTAGTGGGACTATCACCTTTCATGGAACTAGACACTTGAGTCCCTCCTATCCACATTCCCCTTCTATCCAAAAAAAAAGAAAGAAAAAAAAGAGAGTAAAGAGAAATCCCTTCACCCAATGGTGAAAACCTGGTAAACAGGCGCCCTGGATAAGTACCATAATGAAAACCTGGCAAATAGGCATCATGTGTAGGTTGATCTTCTATGTCACTTACACTTGGGGGCACTTTGTCTCATCTGCACTATCTATCCTATCATGTCATTTCTTATCATATCATTTCCATCCTACCTACCATCTTTATCCATCATACCCATATACTTATCATATTGATTCATTTCATCCTCTCTTCCTCTTTTTGATCTTGATAAAAATATGGGGCAAAATGTTGAAACATGCTTTGGATATCTTTTGATATACCTCATCCTTCCAAACAAGCCTATCATTATCCTAGTGTCATAAGCTTTGTCATGAAGAATCCTAAGTATTGTACCTAGAATGGGGCATGTTATTCCTATGCGACATAGTCTTTGGAGATCACATCCCTGCCCTCTTATGATGCATACATCCATTTCATTCACTATGACCTATCATTTTTTATCCATCCATATATCATGAGCCTTTTGTCCCTTATCCTATCACCCACCCTTTCATCCATCAATCCCATCTATCTCCTTGCACCTAGACTTGGTTTTCCCTTGTCATTGGTATCTAGCACAAAGGCTACCCAAATTGTCATCCATTGACATCTCAAAACATTTCAAAAATCCAAAAAAATCAAAAAATTTGAAAAAATCTAAAAAAAATCAAAACATTTCAAAAATCCAAAAAATCAAAACATTTCAAGAATCCAAGCAATAAAATCAAACCAAATCACTTCAACGCATCAATTCAACTTCTTCAAATCAATTTTTTCATCAAATTATCTAATCACATCACTTCTTCTAATCAAATCCATTCTTCTAATCAATCACATCACTTCTTCTAATCAAACCCATTCTTCTAATCAATCTAATCATTATCATCAAATCAAATCATTTCTTCATCAATCCAATCAATCAAAATCATTCCAAGTAAATTATTCCTCGATTTAATTCATCAATCATCATCCAAATTTTCAAATCAATCATCTTCAATCATTCCAAGCAATAATCCAAATGCAAATCAATCCTTAATCCATAGAAACCAAGCTAATCAACCTTGCCAAATCATCCAATCAAATCCTTTGGTCTTGATCCTAATCTAGTTGTAAACCCAATCAATCAATCATCCTTGTGTTGATCTAGGGATATATCATTCCCCACAATGACAACACTATCATCATCAACCAACCAATCAATCATCCTTGTGTTGATCTAGGGATATATCGTTCCCCGCAATGACAACACTATCATCATCATCAATCAATCAATCGATCATTGGTTTACAGCTTGACAGGGGCAATACCTTGTTTGTTTTTGTATAATTTGTACATGCATGCTTGCTTGTGTGTGTTATCATTTTTATCTTGCATTTGCATAAAATATGAATCACTCCCAACTAATATTCATATCTTGTATCTAGACAAGGTTGTATTATGCTGGGGCATGAGACACATCGTCACCTTGGTCCTTATAACTTGGTGCATAACGTCTAGTGCTATATCAAACATATGATTGCTCACATTATTGCAGCATAGCATGTCATTTTTCTTTTTCTTCTACTTCTTATCTTGTATCATGCATCTTATCCCTCTTTTATCATTTCATTCATTCCAAGAGAATATCTGTGTTTATGCAACCCGCCTATCCTCTCGAGGGGGCATCATCATCATTATCATATCCTATATCATCATCCCATTTCTTCATATCTTTTGCATCATCATATTCTTCTATCATCCCTTTCCTTCATTCATCATACTCCTTCACTTCTTCAAGTGGTTGGGGCATCATTTTTTTTCATCTATCCATACCTTAGCTTCTTTGAAATGATGTTACTTGACATAAATTTCACCATCTCGAACATCATCTCAAAGAGGGGCAAAATGTAGACACCTAAAATTGTCCATGTCATAACATTACCTAGTCGATACATGACCTTGTAAAACATCTTGTAATATTTTACCCTAGGTCATTACATTATCCCACTTATCCCATTTATTCCACTTAATCACCTTCCCAGTTAATTAAATAAATCTCATTTATTTAATTAATTCCCCTTCACATGTCTCAAAATAATTCAAATTAAATATTTGAATTAATCTCTCACTTTTACCACATTGCAACATGTGTCACTTAACTACAACTCTTCACATGCACACATAATTTAAATAATTTTACTATTTAAATTATGAGATTCCCACTCACATCCTATTTTTACCCCCATTCATTGTGCGTCATAAGCATCTTTTCTTCCAAAATAAAGAATAGAATCTCACTTATTTCCTCACATCCTAATTTTGGTTTCATGTCATAATCCACTTAATGTGCGTCATAGACACTAAAATAAACTTTTAATCCTAGCCACACATATCACAAATTTGACTTTTAATCTTGGCCATCAAATCAAATCAGCCTTCTCCTATAAATCAAGCCTTTCATAGGCCATTTAGGGAGATCTTCTTTTTAGCATCCTTACTCTGCCAAAATTTCTTCTTATCTATCTATCTATCTATTTTTCTTCTATCATATTCATCTTATCATTATGCTGTGAAAATGAGCAATCAACATATCAAATCATTCAAACCTTCAAAATCATGCATTCTCATGCAGGTGGAGAAGAGCAATGGAGATAAATCAAATCTAGCATGGAGATCAGTTTGCTTTGCTTTCTTGTTTTGATTTTCATGCTAGTGTGTGCTCTATTGTGCTTGTTAGGGTTTTCATATCTTGTTATTCTAGTTTTATATCTTATTTTCCCTAACTACACTTTCCATTAGCTCCTGACTTAGGAGCATACCATAGGTCTCTAGGATGTCAGCCACTTGGATATCTATTTAGGTTTGGATCCTTAGATCTAATCCAAGTTGTACATGCATGTGCTTTAGTTCTCCTACAACATTGACCTTATTTTTGTCTAACTGGATCACTTTCTTATTGGCTGGGATAGGTCTTAATCCTAACTTCTTACATATTGGAAAGGGCATGACATTACCCGATGCTCCAGAGTCCAATAAACAATTATGCAATTTTTTTCCAAAAATCCTTAAACTTACAAGAAAAGGTGGGGTATTGGTCTTACCTTTATAGATGGTTGCATTTGTCTCCTTTACTGGATTCACTTTACCTTTTCCCTTTAAGCGGTCTACCTCCTCCAAGGCATTCAATACCTCTTCACGTTGATTTGTGCACCACTTCATGATGTCAAAGAATGATAATGATGTCTTATGTCTCTTCATTTTTTCAATAAAATCAAATTTTGAATCATTCCTCACTTGATATTTAGGAAAAGGAGGCGGATTACCTCTATTATGAGGATCAGAAGGTCCCTTCAATGGCGTTGGGTTTTTATTTTGCATTTTGGTTAGGTGGGAATATGTTGTTTGGGAGTGCAGATGTAGTAAATGGGCCCTTATTCTGATTTCTCATAAAGTGACCACCTTTGGACTAGAAGGCTTGGGCATCATACACATCCTCCTCTAGCTCATTATCTCACTGCATGGGAAATTGGTATTTCTCTTTAATAGTCTCATAATTCATAGCATTAATTACTGACCCATTATCCTAATTCGAATTTCCTATTGGAGGATGGGAATCAACTTGTGCAATCTTTACCATTTTCTCCATTTTTGGGAAATTAACTTAAGAATATATTGCAGTATCGTGTAGCCTGCACCAACTAGTCATGAAATTAAGGTCAGCCACATTAGCAGTATGTGATCTCTACTCATCTGACTGATAATTATGGGAAAATCCCCTATTGTTAGGTCATGTATTCTACTACCTATTGTTATTGTTGGACCTCTGGTTATAGCCTTTGTTCTGATTTTCGTAATTTTGATTAGAGGAGTTCTGATTCTGAAAATTTCAATTGGTGTTTTGATTGGAGTAATTCCCCTAGTTTTTGTAACCTCTTTGGTTTTGATAATTCTGGTTTTGTTTGTGGGGAGGGTTTTTCCTAAGTTGCGCCATATCATTATACATTTGAGATAGAGTCTTCTTGAGAGTCTCTAACTCATTGTTTAGTTGAAAATTTTGTTCATTTTACACATTCTGCACTATGGATGGGGAATGAACATGCGTTGATCCTCCCACTTGTTGATTTTGAGGTTCTTGGGAAGAATCTTGCATGCCATTTCCAAAAAAGGGCATGGTAGGTGGGGCCTAAAATTCAGACATAGGTCCATATTAGGAGTAAGACATCCATGGGATAATGTTGTATAACGATGGATTAGTCATCTAATAACTCATGGGAGGAAGAGCTGCTCCTAAACCTCTTGATTGCAGACTTATCTACTATTGCAATTTAATGGCTAGATGATACACCTTAGACACATATTCAATCTTGTTAGGCAGATAAGTTCTCTGCAAGAATAGCCCAGTCAAGGGATCAACAACTCTTAAATATGCCTAAATGGCAATATTCTCAGCCACTAAGTAAGGATCTTGCAACCTACACAACATCCTCTAGAATCTAGTGTTGAATAGAGGCAATGGCTCATGATGATCCTTTCTTATGGTGGAAAACTGGTGATACAGGATGGAAAGGTCTACATAGACCCAGAATTGATTAATGAATGTGTTTTCTGAATCTGTCCAACCCAGAATAGATCCTTGGGGCAGATTTAAGTACCAATTATATGTCATGTCCCCTAAACAATAAGGAAACTATCTACATACCACATCTTCATGAGCCACTTGAGCACAAGTACAAGCATCTTTGAATGCTTGTATATGCTCCTTTGCGCTTCTTGATTCCCCATGCATGTACTTGGGACCAAAAAAATTGGATTCTTTGGTAGATCATGGATTCCCCCAGGAATAGTCCCTAGTGGAGAGGGGTTATTCACAAAGTAAGCCATGGGTAGGATTTGTTGAGCAACTGGTGGTGATATAGGTCAAACTGATGGTAATACTTGTTGAATCACTGGTCGTGATGTAGGTTGGATTGGTGGTGACACTAGTTGAGCCAGTGGTGGTGACATAGGTTGAACTAGTGGTGGTGTATGTGGATTTGGTTGAAATCCAAGTGGAGTAAACGGTGGTGGAAATAGTGGAATCAAAATTCTACGAGCATGTGGTCTAGGTCTAACCGGGGCTTGAAGTTCTTCTAATGGTTCAAGGTCAGTAGAGGATCTGAGAATCCTCTCGTACTTCTCCGATGAGAATGACCCAATGCGATCCAGCTTATTCCTTCAGGCCCTCCTTCTAGCGCCAGATTTGTTGATGGCTAAAATGACAAAAACAACATTAAATAGAATATCTCTACTCTATTTCTCCTGAAAAAGAAAGACAAAATATAGTAGCCTAACTCCCAAGGTCCTAGTAGTTGGTTCTCAATTGTCTGATGTCACTCAATTGGTCCATGCAACTGTAATATTCAAGGGGCCTTTGTTGGTAATAAGGAATGCAAGCAATTATAGATTCATCAATCTGTAATTAATGAACAGGGGGTTTTAAATAAAAGAAAAAGATAGATCAAGGCATATATCAGTGAAACATGAATAATATTATCTAATATCTAGACATATATTTTCAACAACGAATGTTACTCCAAAAAATTGAGAAAACCATAGCATGATGCAATTTATAGAACAATTCATACTATTGCATGCATCTAAGGTGCTTAATTTAACCATCACAATCACACATCATAAATACTTTAAAGATTCCAAAAGAACAAAATTTCATTTGTTTCTAAAATCATAGATCAACAGACTTTAATAATTCAATCCATAGATAATTTAATGAAATAATGTTTAAATCTGGTTCCTTCTAATGATTTTCATCACATAAGAAACACTTATGCTTCAACACAATCATTGGCATACAGATAGACTACAATTCATTAACCTTATCCAGTAAACTCAATTCCAACACCATATTGCGTAGAAACTTATATTTATATTCAACTATAACTAATAAGAACAAAGTATCTCTGTAAAAACTATGAAAAATCCTATCTGCTACTATCAGGTGGCTAATCTTATTCTCATCAACTCACCTTTACAATATGGTATCCTACAAGTATATATAGACATACAAAAATATGAAGTCCTCCTTATCTAAAGTCGAGATTCACCTTTTGAGGAATTTAAATTTTCTTGGAACCTCAGATCAATTGATCTCTAGTTTCCATATTGATCATCTAGTAAACTGGAGAGAAAAAGAGAAAAAAAAAATCCATGCACCCATGAGACTTCCAGTCATGCATGCGGAGGAGAAAAGAAATCCATGCATCTATAAGACTATCAGTTATGCATGCAAAGTTTTCTCTGAAGGGTACTCATCATAACTAGAGAAGACTTCTTGAAGCATATCCAAATCTGGTCCATCAATCCAACTATCTTCGAACTTGATCCTCTTCAATTCAGCATCAACAAACTCTCCCGTGTCTGTCAACTTTGTCAACTCCCTTCTAGCAGCCCTTGTCTCTTCTCTAATATCCATCAATCGATCCAACAACAGATCTTCTCCATCATCTCCCTTTTGTATGACCTCTTTAAGTCTACCATCCCATTTCTCTTTTAACTGATCTAAAGGCAAGCCTTCCTTCACCAACATATCAACATTCACTATAATAGCAATAACAACTTCTAGCTCATCAAGTTGTTCATTTAGATCCTTGTTAGAATCTTGAACTTCATTCTTATGTTTGTACAACATGTTAGAATCCTAAACATCATTCTTATGTTTGTACAACAAGTTAGCTCTAAACTGGAATATGTTGGAGGCCTTTTCCAAGAAATTTGAAGTTTCCTCTTCAAGAATTGACTGCTCCAGAAGAGTGGATTTTGGCAATTTATTGATCTCTCTTAGCTTCTGGATATACCCTCTATAATCCTCCTCATATTCTCCCAATTCTTTAGCATGTTGACTCATCTCTTCTATTAGCTTCAAATATTTCTCATGAACCTCATAACTACTTTCTAGCACCTCACCTACTTCTTGATTAAGCTTGTCGGTCCATCTATCCATCATCTCAGCCTTACTCCTTATCTGCACCAAATCATCCACCTCTATTTTGCTAAGAAAAATTGGTGTCTCTATGGTGGTAATTTTTTGTAACCTTAGAGAAAAAACATTCTTCAAGAAGGTGTGTAATTGATCCAATTGAGCCTTAAGCTCATCCTTTCTTTGTTTATCCTTTATCATTCTTGATTTGGTGGATGATGCTACCACATCAATTAAGCTCATTTGCTGATTTCTTGTGGGTCTTCCCAAATTGATTGTTCCCAACTGGTAATCAATTAGCTGCATATCTCACACATCCTTAGCCATCATCGGTATTGCACATTCAACAATAATTTCTCATCCTTCAGTGAGTCTAGTGGAATTTAAAATTTTAGCCTTATTCTTGGATCTTTCTTTTTCAATATCTTTCATCATATCATCCCAATTAATAGGTTGTGATGGTTTTATTGGCCTCTTTTCAAGATCAAAATTTAACCAAGTGGGAGCACTTGGAGTAGTGGCCATTACAGTAGAGGAAGAAGTAGTAGTTGTAGAGGATAAAGGTTGTATCATATTAACAGGTTGTGATGGTTAATAGGTTGTGATGGTTTTATTGGCCTCTTTTCAAGATCAAAATTTAACCAAGTGGGAGCACTTGGAGTAGTGGCCATTACAGTAGAGGAAGAAGTAGCAGTTGTAGAGGATAAAGGTTGTATCATATTAACCTTGGGTTGAGGATCAACCTCCTGTACATCTTGTTGTACTTGCTCTACATTTTCTTGTACAATATTTTCAGCTTCTTCCCTGTCCTTTTG
This sequence comes from Sequoiadendron giganteum, assembly GCA_007115665.2. Lineage (NCBI taxonomy): Eukaryota > Viridiplantae > Streptophyta > Pinopsida > Cupressales > Cupressaceae > Sequoiadendron > Sequoiadendron giganteum. The sequence continues at coordinate 334,541,296 of CM021104.1, read as the reverse complement.
TTCTTGCATCTTCTTGTCTTCTTGTTCCTTCTTCAACTTTTCCTCTTCCAACCATTTCTCCTCAAGTAACCGGTTTCTCTTTTTTTCCAATGCTTTAAGTCTGTCTGAGTCTTCCTTTTCCTTTTGTTGCTGCTTGGCCAACTCCTCAGCATCTTTCTCTTTTTGTATGTGTTCTACTTCCTCCTTCTTCTTATAGTCTTCTTCAATTAGCTTCAATTTGACCACAAGGGCTTCTTTGTACCTTTGCAGCTTTTCCTTTTCCTCCTCTAGATCATGAATTTTTTGTACCAACTCTAGCTTATCATTCTCTTCTTTGGTCTTGAGCTACTGCTCCTTTTTCTTTTTTTGTTTCAGTAGTTCATCAGCTCTTAGCTTGGCTTCCATTTGTTGTTGCTGATTTAAGGCATCATCTTGTGACTTAGCATCTATTGCCTTTTGCTTCTCCATTGCTTCTCCATGTGATTTATCATCTGAATCTTTCTTTGCTTCCTCAAACAATGCCCATTGATCTTCTTCAGTTAAAACATGATCAGTTTCTAGAGGCATCTCCTCTTGCACATCCTTTTCTGACAAGGTCTCATCAGAATCTATTTCAATATCATGGATCTCTATCTCCATTTCCTTAAACCTTTAAGGTTTCAGCTATGCCATGGAGACTCCCCTTAGGAATTTCTCCTTCCTATTGATTTTTAGGAAGGACTTGAGCAAATGACTCTCCTACAAATGATATTGGTGCCACCACTCCTATTGGAACATTTTCCTCCAGTGCCTTAGGTTCATCTTGATTTGAAGCTTCCAGCTCAATTTCTTCTATGGTAGGAGGGAAAAAATCTAATGGTTCTTTAGGTAGCCCTCTTCTCTTAGTTCTTTTGTATCCATTTCCTTTCTTGGGAGCTAGACCTCCAAGAGCTTTAGCTCTGAAAACAACCCATTGGATAATCCTATCCAGTATAGGTCTTGCTATATGTTTGATATCAATATTTTCCTTAGCATCCCAATCTATTGGATCTAAAAAAATTGTACCTATGCTTTGTGCCTCATAGGATGGATCCAATACTACCCCATCATCCGATAATGCATCAGGAACATCAGTTGTCACTCCAAATTCCACCATTAGTGAAAGAGGTAACCTCTCATAATTCTTCTTTCTGAGGTCATACTCATCTTGGAGATCACCCCAGAAGTCTTCCAACAAGTTGAAGTGTTTATCAAATACTGAAGCCAACAAATCATTCATCTTCTTCTTTGGATCAAAATACTTTTGGGCAGTGTATAAGCCCAAATTTAAATGCACCAATTCACTACAAATCAATTTATCTCCCACAAGATGTGGGCAACTAAACTCACTCAATTGCATGGGGAACTTGTGGCAATCGGGTTTATGTTTTATTTCCTATCGGGCATTGACCCTCAAAGCTTGATAGATAAACTCCATCAAAATCATCTTGTTATTGCAGCATCTTGGAAGTAAGTGGGGATGACCCTAAAATCTTGCCAACTTGAAATAAGTGAACTTGGGGTATTGGATATACCAACATCCCCATTCTGTAATAAAGGCCATGGCCTCCTGACTTAACTTGTACCCTACATCTCCATTAAGTTGGTTAATAACCACATACAAAAATGAATCATTAACCCTTCTAAAGTGTAGCTCTGAAATCTGTAGGGACGGTTGGTCATAATGATTCCAAACTCTATTTTTCTCGTTAGCGTCTCCCAATACACCTACTCTATTCGATCCCAAGAAGATGCCTACTTTGGCTAATACATAGATAACATAAGAGGTCATGAAGAAGCAATTAGTTTCCCTTACTCTGGTTAGCTGATCATGTATGGTATCTGAGACAATCATAGGCCAATCAAATTTTTGTTTGCAATCAAAGATTGTATGAATGAAGGGAAACATCCATTCCTTGAAATGAAATGCATCCCTCTTTCCAAAAGCTCTAGACAACATCATTATAAGATCGGATACCTCCTTGTAAAAATCTGCCCTCTTTGGCTGTTCTGAGAGCTTGGGCAGGGATTTCTTCTCCGTTCTTAACCATTTCTTGTTTAAGTGAGCCTTATTGGCCTCTTTGCATTTGTTATACATCTTCAAAGCCTTTGCTTCATTCAACTGTGCTAGGTTTTTCGGATCAGGGACACTGAACATAAGTTGAAACATTTGAGGAGTTAGGTCTATAATCCAGGCATTGGATGGATAGAGGAAACATAGTGATGTGAGCCAAACCAGACTCAGTTATTCTTCTAGTTCTCCATGTTACATCCTCATTAAATGTTTCTAATTACAACTCCTCATACTTGAATGGGCCTAGATTGGTGTCAGTTATATCCACCCAATCAGATTCCACCTTGCTAACAGTGACAACAAGACCCCTATGGTTATACCTCAAAGTATAAGGCAATTTTTTTGGTTTAACCTTATTAGGCTTATTTGATGCCTTCGATGTTTCTGCAGGCTGACTCCTCTATGAAGCTTCTCTTGATATTCCTAATATTCTTTAAATTCTTGCAACAAAACCTTAAATTAGATCTTTGAACAAATATAACAAAATATGCTTTAAGATCTTACCCTTCTTTATATACCAGAGGTGGAACTAGGTAGAAAAACATTCTAAATAGTCTCTTTTAAAACACTGCCAAGATCAGAGTCAAAACAGTTATTGAGATTATAGTAATAACAAGGTGGGACCGAAGTCGGAGTTGGAACAATAATTGGAATCAAAATCAGAATGAGAACTGATTTGGTTCCATGAAGATTTTCTAATTTTATATTCAGTTCCGGTTTCGGTTCCGCTTGGGTTACCAATAATTCAAAATCCTACTTCTTATTATAAGCGAAGTAGGAGATGGGATGGAAATGGAATCCATACTTTCTACAAAACATGGTTCAAAGTCTAAATCAATTCTAATCCCGCTTCTGCTTAAAATAACCATGATGTCATAAATTATTTCGATAGGATAACAAACACTAAGATCTAAGGACTAAGTCATATCAAAATGAAAGGGGCTTAAAAATAATCTTTAAAAGAACTACCCATATGACGAACAGATAACCATACCAATTAGGGCATCATATTTAAAACAAAAATGTGCCAAAACCCTAACTCACTAAACCTCAATTTCAAACAATTTAGGGCACAAATTTAACCTTATTAAAACTAACCAGACAAGCACAACAAAAATCTTAAGAATAATCCTAATCTACCAAACCCCATTCACTGTGAAAAATAGAAACTAATCTACCATCAAAAACCTTACAAATAAAATAACAGTAACTAATTTGTGCTTACTTAAAACCTAGGGCATCCCAGTACAGTCACGTTTAAATGTGAAAACGACTAAGATAAAAACAAACAACTGAGCAACCAAAATGCGAGAAAAACAAGAACACAGAACGAAAAAAAGAAACACAAAGAACCTAAGCTCACAAGAGGACCAAGAATCATGAAATTGCGAGAAACCAACGACCACGCAAAATGAAAGAGATGAACATAAACCCTCTCTCAAATGTAAATAAACAAGTTAACCCTCTGAGATGATTTCACACGTGATTATATCCCTTTCAATCGAATCACACATCCAAACCCTCTACTAAAAATTCCCTTCACTCTTGATCTTTTAAACAATGATAATAACATCTAGTTAATCCCTAATTGAGGTTAGAGCTGTAGCTTCATGCATGCATGGAACCTGTCATCAATGCCATAAATGCGGCAGATTGGAGTCAGAATTGCACAAGGAACTAACACATTACAGTAGTGCGACTTGATTAAAGTCAACGACCAAAACGACGAGAGTGGAATCAGAGTTGAGATTAATTTAGAAACTTTTTCCAAGTTTCACATTCGGTTCCCATTCCGACTTCAGTTCTGCCAACAAAGAAGAAAATGAAACAAAAATTCAAAATAAAAACCAAAGACAAAAATGAGAAAAACTAAAATAAAACCTAAGTCTAAACAAACAAACCAAAAGGCAAAGGCAGATGCGAAAAGAGAATCGAATTTGAAATTTGAACCAAGTTTAGGCTTAACTTCTACTCCAGCTTTGGCTTCGACTCCGACAGAGACAAACCAAAAGACAACAAAAAAAGACCGTCGGGACAGGGATCATAATCGATGTTAAGACTGAACTTAGTTTTGGTTCCAGTTCCGACAGAACAAATGAAAGAAAAAAAAAAGTACTGGAGAAGAATAAATCCAAACTTTCTTTGGAAAATAAACAAGGACAAAAACAAAAATGGGGACCCATTTTGACCAAGGCAAAAGATGGGGTGGTTATGCAAGGCATAACACTTATGTCTCCTCTACATGTATTTATTTTTTCCCTCGACGGTAATAGTTTCTAATGATTTCTATGTGACTGTGTTATATTGGAGAGACCCGAGGTCACCTCTCTCTGGCATCCCTTAATCATCGATATTTTGTGCCAAAATATTGGGGAGACTCTTGATAATGTCTTCTCGATATATTTGTGTCTCCTCAACACATCATTTTTAGGATGTCAATGAGACCTCATCCAATGTTTGTTCGATATTTATGTCTTTTTGATACTTTTCTCCTTGAGTTTCAAAGAGACTTCTTTACCTCTCCTCCACATTCCGGTGTCTCTTCGACATTTTTGTTTCATCAGTGCTTGTTCCGCCAGTGATTTAGTGTTTATTTTATGATAACCTCTCGATGTCTAAGAGATGATTTTGTTTCCTAAATGTTGAGACTCGTATGATTTTTTAGTGAGACATGTTGGATTCTCTCCTCAACATGCCCAAGTCTCTTAGACATGTCGCTCTTTAGGATGGCGGGAAGACATTTGAGTATGTCTCTTAGAAATTCAGGAGTCTCATCTACATTTCTTATCAGCCCTTTATTCTTTTGTTGAAGAGACTATGGTGAGACTCTCTCCGATAAGGCATTGTCTTGGAAACATGTCATGAGCTGCTAAGAGAACATTTTAGGTAGGAATTTCACTTTATTGTAATGATCAAGGGCCTTATTTTGGTACTTTATACTAATAACAATTATTATGAAATGGAAATGGAGCATATGGTGGATAAGGGAGGATAAGTTAAAATGGAGGTGTGTGGGACAACCAATGTGGATTTTTTTAGCTCCAACAACATCAACACATACTCTTCTAGGATATGATAATTTCTATGGAAATTTTATCTCCTAAGGCTCCAACGATGTCATCCTGCATACCCAACTTTGTATGTTAGGCCATCGTTAAAATTTAAGCTCTAACTTCCCTTCATTAATGCTCGTACTTATAAAAAAGCCCTTTTTATTTTATTTTATTCATTTGTAATTTGTAAAAATTAATTTCAAATAATCTCATATATATTATTTTCAAATAAAATTATAATGTAAAATAAATAATGTACATTATAATTCCCAATTATGGGAAAAACAATTCTCATAATTAAACAGTTTAAAAATAAAATTAAAAACTCAACTAATATACTGATAATGGGAATTATAATGTACATTATTTTTGCATATACATATATTTTTTTTAGTATTTAATTTTGTTTTTTTATTGAAACAATGCAAATAATACAAAAACGAGGCAACAAAGGTTACCAAAAGAGAGAAAAATATTACAACCAGGCTAACAACTAGCAATACAATCACTTATAGCCACCAAAAACAACAGACAACTAGTATTTAATTTTTCTTTTGGTACATAAGAAAGATATTTTATTAATCAAAATTCAAAAAATTATAGATCGTCTGACATTGAAAGAATAGATTTCCTTCCCAACCCTCCAAAAACCCAAGCATACAAGCTAGAACTAGGCTTCAAAATTTTCAGGCTACCAAAACCACCCATTTTGAGCCTCACCAAAGGCCAAGACAACCACCAAAACATCACTTAAAAACTAACCAAACCACCACCAGGAGCCACCGATGATCGCAGAAGCCAAAAAACCAACACCATCCCACCATGAGCCTGAGGTCACAGGAAGCCATTGAGATGGGTGAAGTCATTGAATTCCTCCACCCACTTCAAATCCTCAATCTCCACCAGCTCAAGAGATTTTTTTAGATACTCCACCCCAACCACAATCACCATCCAATTCCTGACCAGCGTCGGTCCAATCGGCTCCAATGGAAGCAAAAAAAATTGGACCATTGTACCAGGAGTTTTGAGCATTTTCAATTATTTTAGACGTGGCACCCTAGAGCCGAGAATACATGTTGAAATAACCTCATCCATGCCGCCCAGGAGATTAGGCTTGAATAGTTTTCTAATCATTACCTTAACTAAGTTTTTGGGGGTGCTTTTATCAAGAAAAGATGCTAGAAAATGAGAGACTATGTGGGAATTAACTCGAACCATTTCACTATAGGCCACATGCTCTCAACCCAAAACCATTTTCATTGTGCCACCATCAAGGGATCAAACTCTAGAAGAATTTGTTTGATCCTTTGGTCCGTGGCTTTTTTCAAACCCCGCTAACTCTTATCACAATCTAGGAAAATCAGAGTGTCGTGCTCAAAGGCGGATAGCACCTCAACCATTTTAAACAATACATAATTCGATTCCTTGTCCATTATTCTTTATCACCCAAGCGAAGCCTCTAGAAGAAAATGCAAAATATAGAGATCACCACCTTCATTCGATTAAAATGAATGCTACCCTTGCATGAAATTCATTTTAATGTGTGTGTGCCACCCTTTGAGCTATTGAAAACTCATGTCGAGACCACCAGCCAGAAATGTTGTACCCCTCTTGTATAAATGAGGGTGGCATTTGATCATGTTTTTGTTTAGTATTTAATTAATTATAAGGATTTGTATTATTTTTATTTTCATTTCCATTTTAAAGTTTAGAATTAGTAAGTATAATTTGTATTTATATTAGGTATTTAAATAGTTTTAAAATTTAAAAAAAACTCAACTAATATTATCTAAAAAATTATGATTACTAAATATTTAGTTTACGTGTTCAAAATTTTAAAATGAAAAAAGAAAATAAAAAGAAGACAAATCCTTATAATTAAATAATTAAATACATGAAGAAAGAAATATGTATATGCATAGAGTATTTTGTTAACCAAGTGGTTTGTAAATTTATACCAAGCAAGGAGTAAAATGATAGAATAGTCAATTCAATAGAATAAAAAGTAATTGTGTCTAGCGCTTGGTAATTTAGGGCTCACAAAACAAATAATATTTACATGCTTGTAATGAGGTAGAATAAAAAATACTTTAACCACACGCGGTAGCAGATATTATGCAGTGCAGACAAAAATAAATTATATGCAATCTTTATAAGCACGAGCCAAACTTTTATAGGGAAAGTATTACTATGTGATAAAATCAAAAAAAGAGTATCAATGGACAAAAAAGTTTCAAGGATTGACAGCCTGATATCAACCATCGATTGGCAGTTTCATGTTTGCATTCCTCAAATAGGATACTCCTTTAGCATAAAATATATAGCATCATCCAGATAAATAACAACAAAATTGGAGAAAAATACGTTAAACCCTTAATTAACCCTCAACCCTCAACCCTAGTTAAACCCCAATCCCTCATAACCCCTATACCCTCTACCCGATACATTGGACCCTCAACCCTAATCCCTCAACCATATATGTACCCTCAACCCCTATACCCTCTACCGACCTATACAATATTGGACCCTCAACCCTAATCCCTCAACCATATACCCTCAACCCTCAACCTTAAACCCTAATCCTTGAACCATATTATACCCTCTACCCTCGATCCTAATCCCTCAACCTTAGTTAAACCCTTAAACCCAATTACTAAACTCTCTACCCTAATCCCTCAACCCTCAACCCTTAA
>CM021104.1:334283209-334533379 GCA_007115665.2 Sequoiadendron giganteum | reverse complement strand
TGGATATACACCCCAAGGACACCAATCTAAAGATGTTGGTACTTCCTCCATCCATCCTAAGTCCTCTTTCCACCATAAATTCTATCATATGCCTAAAACATATGTTTCCATCCCTCCTTCATCATCTTACAAAAGTCAAAAGCATGTGACCGTGCACCTTCCACCATCAACTTTGCCACCATTGCTTCCAACTCCTAATATCCCTCCATCTAATCTACCTCCACTACTCCCAACACCTAATATCCCCATTATCCAAATCCCTTATCTGCCTATCCATAAATCCTCTAAAAATCCTAATCATGACCAATCAATGCACACATTGTCTAAACATGAAGTTTCCACTCATTCCACCATACCCATGGGATTAAAAAAAAAAAAATTTGATGCCTCTATCTATAAATCAAAAAATATGAAGGGTCCCCATGCCCTAGAATACAAAAGCAAGGAACCAAAGAAAAATCCATCCAAAAAGCAATATAAGATCATACTTTCAAAAGAAAAGTCTAAAAACAAAATGGTTTGGGTACCTAAGAAAAAGGAAAACAAGTCAAACGAGGCATCTACATCTCAAAAATTTCAACCATCCACTTCCACCTCACATTCCCACTCTATTCAAGAATCTCATATTCCATCCCACAAGAAAAATAAAAGTCATAAAAATACTAAATCTATGTGGGTACCTAAAGCACTTCATCACCCATCTCCTAAGCAACCATATCCATTGCTTCCTACACCCCCTCCACATCAAAATCTTTACGTTTATCACAATGTGTGCAACCATTGGTCATGGTTCCCTTCCATTTCACAATGATTCCACATACCTCCATCTCCTCACCCTTCACTCATTATCCTACATATCTCCCCCATCACATTCCTATGGTCCATGCTTTTGGCTAAGCCTCCCATCCCTCTTCCCTAGATAATCCACATCATAATTCATCATCTACCTACTCCATCTCCCTTTCATGTCATCCCTTACCAACATCTATGAGCATAATGACACTTGACATGGTCCATGCGATAACATCCATCTCTAGTGGGACTATCACCTTTCATGGAACTAGACACTTGAGTCCCTCCTATCCATATTCCCCTTCTATCCAGAAATTAAAAAAATAAAAATAAAATCAAAAAAGAAAAAGAAAAGAGAAATCCCTTCGTCCAACGGTGAAAACCTTGTAAAAAGGTGCCCTGGATAAGTACCATGATGAAAACCTGATAAACATGCATCATGTGTAGGTTGATCTTCTATGCCACTTACACTTGGGGGCACTTTGTCTCATCTGCACTATCTATCCTATCATGTCATTTCTTATCATATTGTATCTTACCATCTTATATCCTACCATCTTTATCCATCATACCCATATACTTATCATATTGAGTCCATTCATCCTCTCTTCCTCCTTTTGATCTTGATAAAAATATGGGGCAAAATGTTAAAACATGCTTTGGATATCTTTTGATATACCTCATCTTTCCAAACAAGCCTATCGTTATCCTAGTGTCATGACCTTTGCCATGAAAATTCCTAAGTATTGTACCTAGAATGGGGCATGTTATTCCTATGCAACATAGTCTTTGGAGATCACATCCTTGCCCTCTTATGATGCATACATCTATTCCATTCAATATGACCTATCTGTTTTATCGATCCATCTATCATGAGCCTTTTGTCCCTTATCCTATCACCCACCCTTTCATCCATCAATCCCACCTATCTCCTTGCACCTAGACTTGGTTTTCCCTTGTCATTGGTATCTAGCAAAAAGGCTACCCAAATTGTCATCCATTGACATCTCAAAACATTTCAAAAATCCAAAAAAATTACATAGGCCAAAAATCCAAAAAAAAATCAAATATTCCAAAAATCCAAAAAAATCAAAACATTTCGAAAAAATCTAAAAAAAAATATCAAAACTTTTCAAAAATCCAAAAAATCAAAACATTTCAAGAATCCAAGCAATAAAATCAAACCAAATCACTTCAACGCATCAAGTCAACTTCTTCAAATCAATTTTTTCATCAAATTATCTAATCACATCGCTTCTTCTAATCAAATTCATTCTTCTAATCGATCACATCACTTCTTCTAATCAAACCCATTCTTCTAATCAATCTAATCATTATCATCAAATCAAATCATTTCTTCATCAATCCAATCAATCAAAATCATTCCAAGTAAATTATTCCTCAATTTAATTCAACAATCATCATCCAAATCTTCAGATCAAGCATCTTCAATCTTTCTAAGCAATAATCCAAATGCAAGTCAATCCTTAATCCATACCAATGAAGCTAATCAATCTTGCCAAATTATCCAATCACATTCTTTGGTCTTGATCCTAATCTTGTTGTAAACCCAATCAATCAGTCAATCATCCTTGTGTTTATCTAGGGATATATCGTTCCCCGCAATGACAACACTATCATCATCATCAATCAATCAATCAATCAATCAATCGTCCTTGTGTTGATCTAGGGATATATCGTTCCCCACAATGACAACACTATCATCATCATCAATCAATCAATTAATCATTGGTTTACAGCTTGACAGGGGCAATACCTTGTTTGTTTTTGTATCATTTGTGCATGCTTGCTTGTGTGTGTTATCATTTCAATTTTCATTTGCATCAAATTTGAATCACTCCTAGCTAATATTCATATCTTGTATCTAGACAAGGTTGTATTATGCTGGGGCACGAGACACATCGTCACCTTGGTCCTTATAACTTGGTGCATAACGTCTAGTGCTATATCAAACATATGATTGCTCACTTTATTGCAGCATAACGTGTCATTTTTCTTTTTCATCTACTTCTTATCTTGTATCATTCATCTTATCCCTCCTTTATCATTTCATTCATTTCGAAAGAATATCCGTGTTTATGCAACCCGCCTATCCTCTCGAGGGGGCATCATCATCATTATCATATCCTATATCATCATCCCATTTCTTCATATCTTTTGCATCATCATATTCTTCTATCATCCCTTTCCTTCATTCATCATACTCCTTCACTTCTTCAAGTGGTTGGGGCATCATTTTTTTTCATCTATCCATACCTTAGCTTCTTTGAAATGATGTTACTTGACATAAATTTCACCATCTCGAACATCATCTCAAAGAGGGGCAAAATGTAGACACCTAAAATTGTCCATGTCATAACATTACCTAGTCGATACATGACCTTGTAAAACATCTTGTAATATTTTACCCTAGGTCATTACATTATCCCACTTATCCCATTTATTCCACTTAATCACCTTCCCAGTTAATTAAATAAATCTCATTTATTTAATTAATTCCCCTTCACATGTCTCAAAATAATTCAAATTAAATATTTGAATTAATCTCTCACTTTTACCACATTGCAACATGTGTCACTTAACTACAACTCTTCACATGCACACATAATTTAAATAATTTTACTATTTAAATTATGAGATTCCCACTCACATCCTATTTTTACCCCCATTCATTGTGCGTCATAAGCATCTTTTCTTCCAAAATAAAGAATAGAATCTCACTTATTTCCTCACATCCTAATTTTGGTTTCATGTCATAATCCACTTAATGTGCGTCATAGACACTAAAATAAACTTTTAATCCTAGCCACACATATCACAAATTTGACTTTTAATCTTGGCCATCAAATCAAATCAGCCTTCTCCTATAAATCAAGCCTTTCATAGGCCATTTAGGGAGATCTTCTTTTTAGCATCCTTACTCTGCCAAAATTTCTTCTTATCTATCTATCTATCTATTTTTCTTCTATCATATTCATCTTATCATTATGCTGTGAAAATGAGCAATCAACATATCAAATCATTCAAACCTTCAAAATCATGCATTCTCATGCAGGTGGAGAAGAGCAATGGAGATAAATCAAATCTAGCATGGAGATCAGTTTGCTTTGCTTTCTTGTTTTGATTTTCATGCTAGTGTGTGCTCTATTGTGCTTGTTAGGGTTTTCATATCTTGTTATTCTAGTTTTATATCTTATTTTCCCTAACTACACTTTCCATTAGCTCCTGACTTAGGAGCATACCATAGGTCTCTAGGATGTCAGCCACTTGGATATCTATTTAGGTTTGGATCCTTAGATCTAATCCAAGTTGTACATGCATGTGCTTTAGTTCTCCTACAACATTGACCTTATTTTTGTCTAACTGGATCACTTTCTTATTGGCTGGGATAGGTCTTAATCCTAACTTCTTACATATTGGAAAGGGCATGACATTACCCGATGCTCCAGAGTCCAATAAACAATTATGCAATTTTTTTCCAAAAATCCTTAAACTTACAAGAAAAGGTGGGGTATTGGTCTTACCTTTATAGATGGTTGCATTTGTCTCCTTTACTGGATTCACTTTACCTTTTCCCTTTAAGCGGTCTACCTCCTCCAAGGCATTCAATACCTCTTCACGTTGATTTGTGCACCACTTCATGATGTCAAAGAATGATAATGATGTCTTATGTCTCTTCATTTTTTCAATAAAATCAAATTTTGAATCATTCCTCACTTGATATTTAGGAAAAGGAGGCGGATTACCTCTATTATGAGGATCAGAAGGTCCCTTCAATGGCGTTGGGTTTTTATTTTGCATTTTGGTTAGGTGGGAATATGTTGTTTGGGAGTGCAGATGTAGTAAATGGGCCCTTATTCTGATTTCTCATAAAGTGACCACCTTTGGACTAGAAGGCTTGGGCATCATACACATCCTCCTCTAGCTCATTATCTCACTGCATGGGAAATTGGTATTTCTCTTTAATAGTCTCATAATTCATAGCATTAATTACTGACCCATTATCCTAATTCGAATTTCCTATTGGAGGATGGGAATCAACTTGTGCAATCTTTACCATTTTCTCCATTTTTGGGAAATTAACTTAAGAATATATTGCAGTATCGTGTAGCCTGCACCAACTAGTCATGAAATTAAGGTCAGCCACATTAGCAGTATGTGATCTCTACTCATCTGACTGATAATTATGGGAAAATCCCCTATTGTTAGGTCATGTATTCTACTACCTATTGTTATTGTTGGACCTCTGGTTATAGCCTTTGTTCTGATTTTCGTAATTTTGATTAGAGGAGTTCTGATTCTGAAAATTTCAATTGGTGTTTTGATTGGAGTAATTCCCCTAGTTTTTGTAACCTCTTTGGTTTTGATAATTCTGGTTTTGTTTGTGGGGAGGGTTTTTCCTAAGTTGCGCCATATCATTATACATTTGAGATAGAGTCTTCTTGAGAGTCTCTAACTCATTGTTTAGTTGAAAATTTTGTTCATTTTACACATTCTGCACTATGGATGGGGAATGAACATGCGTTGATCCTCCCACTTGTTGATTTTGAGGTTCTTGGGAAGAATCTTGCATGCCATTTCCAAAAAAGGGCATGGTAGGTGGGGCCTAAAATTCAGACATAGGTCCATATTAGGAGTAAGACATCCATGGGATAATGTTGTATAACGATGGATTAGTCATCTAATAACTCATGGGAGGAAGAGCTGCTCCTAAACCTCTTGATTGCAGACTTATCTACTATTGCAATTTAATGGCTAGATGATACACCTTAGACACATATTCAATCTTGTTAGGCAGATAAGTTCTCTGCAAGAATAGCCCAGTCAAGGGATCAACAACTCTTAAATATGCCTAAATGGCAATATTCTCAGCCACTAAGTAAGGATCTTGCAACCTACACAACATCCTCTAGAATCTAGTGTTGAATAGAGGCAATGGCTCATGATGATCCTTTCTTATGGTGGAAAACTGGTGATACAGGATGGAAAGGTCTACATAGACCCAGAATTGATTAATGAATGTGTTTTCTGAATCTGTCCAACCCAGAATAGATCCTTGGGGCAGATTTAAGTACCAATTATATGTCATGTCCCCTAAACAATAAGGAAACTATCTACATACCACATCTTCATGAGCCACTTGAGCACAAGTACAAGCATCTTTGAATGCTTGTATATGCTCCTTTGCGCTTCTTGATTCCCCATGCATGTACTTGGGACCAAAAAAATTGGATTCTTTGGTAGATCATGGATTCCCCCAGGAATAGTCCCTAGTGGAGAGGGGTTATTCACAAAGTAAGCCATGGGTAGGATTTGTTGAGCAACTGGTGGTGATATAGGTCAAACTGATGGTAATACTTGTTGAATCACTGGTCGTGATGTAGGTTGGATTGGTGGTGACACTAGTTGAGCCAGTGGTGGTGACATAGGTTGAACTAGTGGTGGTGTATGTGGATTTGGTTGAAATCCAAGTGGAGTAAACGGTGGTGGAAATAGTGGAATCAAAATTCTACGAGCATGTGGTCTAGGTCTAACCGGGGCTTGAAGTTCTTCTAATGGTTCAAGGTCAGTAGAGGATCTGAGAATCCTCTCGTACTTCTCCGATGAGAATGACCCAATGCGATCCAGCTTATTCCTTCAGGCCCTCCTTCTAGCGCCAGATTTGTTGATGGCTAAAATGACAAAAACAACATTAAATAGAATATCTCTACTCTATTTCTCCTGAAAAAGAAAGACAAAATATAGTAGCCTAACTCCCAAGGTCCTAGTAGTTGGTTCTCAATTGTCTGATGTCACTCAATTGGTCCATGCAACTGTAATATTCAAGGGGCCTTTGTTGGTAATAAGGAATGCAAGCAATTATAGATTCATCAATCTGTAATTAATGAACAGGGGGTTTTAAATAAAAGAAAAAGATAGATCAAGGCATATATCAGTGAAACATGAATAATATTATCTAATATCTAGACATATATTTTCAACAACGAATGTTACTCCAAAAAATTGAGAAAACCATAGCATGATGCAATTTATAGAACAATTCATACTATTGCATGCATCTAAGGTGCTTAATTTAACCATCACAATCACACATCATAAATACTTTAAAGATTCCAAAAGAACAAAATTTCATTTGTTTCTAAAATCATAGATCAACAGACTTTAATAATTCAATCCATAGATAATTTAATGAAATAATGTTTAAATCTGGTTCCTTCTAATGATTTTCATCACATAAGAAACACTTATGCTTCAACACAATCATTGGCATACAGATAGACTACAATTCATTAACCTTATCCAGTAAACTCAATTCCAACACCATATTGCGTAGAAACTTATATTTATATTCAACTATAACTAATAAGAACAAAGTATCTCTGTAAAAACTATGAAAAATCCTATCTGCTACTATCAGGTGGCTAATCTTATTCTCATCAACTCACCTTTACAATATGGTATCCTACAAGTATATATAGACATACAAAAATATGAAGTCCTCCTTATCTAAAGTCGAGATTCACCTTTTGAGGAATTTAAATTTTCTTGGAACCTCAGATCAATTGATCTCTAGTTTCCATATTGATCATCTAGTAAACTGGAGAGAAAAAGAGAAAAAAAAAATCCATGCACCCATGAGACTTCCAGTCATGCATGCGGAGGAGAAAAGAAATCCATGCATCTATAAGACTATCAGTTATGCATGCAAAGTTTTCTCTGAAGGGTACTCATCATAACTAGAGAAGACTTCTTGAAGCATATCCAAATCTGGTCCATCAATCCAACTATCTTCGAACTTGATCCTCTTCAATTCAGCATCAACAAACTCTCCCGTGTCTGTCAACTTTGTCAACTCCCTTCTAGCAGCCCTTGTCTCTTCTCTAATATCCATCAATCGATCCAACAACAGATCTTCTCCATCATCTCCCTTTTGTATGACCTCTTTAAGTCTACCATCCCATTTCTCTTTTAACTGATCTAAAGGCAAGCCTTCCTTCACCAACATATCAACATTCACTATAATAGCAATAACAACTTCTAGCTCATCAAGTTGTTCATTTAGATCCTTGTTAGAATCTTGAACTTCATTCTTATGTTTGTACAACATGTTAGAATCCTAAACATCATTCTTATGTTTGTACAACAAGTTAGCTCTAAACTGGAATATGTTGGAGGCCTTTTCCAAGAAATTTGAAGTTTCCTCTTCAAGAATTGACTGCTCCAGAAGAGTGGATTTTGGCAATTTATTGATCTCTCTTAGCTTCTGGATATACCCTCTATAATCCTCCTCATATTCTCCCAATTCTTTAGCATGTTGACTCATCTCTTCTATTAGCTTCAAATATTTCTCATGAACCTCATAACTACTTTCTAGCACCTCACCTACTTCTTGATTAAGCTTGTCGGTCCATCTATCCATCATCTCAGCCTTACTCCTTATCTGCACCAAATCATCCACCTCTATTTTGCTAAGAAAAATTGGTGTCTCTATGGTGGTAATTTTTTGTAACCTTAGAGAAAAAACATTCTTCAAGAAGGTGTGTAATTGATCCAATTGAGCCTTAAGCTCATCCTTTCTTTGTTTATCCTTTATCATTCTTGATTTGGTGGATGATGCTACCACATCAATTAAGCTCATTTGCTGATTTCTTGTGGGTCTTCCCAAATTGATTGTTCCCAACTGGTAATCAATTAGCTGCATATCTCACACATCCTTAGCCATCATCGGTATTGCACATTCAACAATAATTTCTCATCCTTCAGTGAGTCTAGTGGAATTTAAAATTTTAGCCTTATTCTTGGATCTTTCTTTTTCAATATCTTTCATCATATCATCCCAATTAATAGGTTGTGATGGTTTTATTGGCCTCTTTTCAAGATCAAAATTTAACCAAGTGGGAGCACTTGGAGTAGTGGCCATTACAGTAGAGGAAGAAGTAGTAGTTGTAGAGGATAAAGGTTGTATCATATTAACAGGTTGTGATGGTTAATAGGTTGTGATGGTTTTATTGGCCTCTTTTCAAGATCAAAATTTAACCAAGTGGGAGCACTTGGAGTAGTGGCCATTACAGTAGAGGAAGAAGTAGCAGTTGTAGAGGATAAAGGTTGTATCATATTAACCTTGGGTTGAGGATCAACCTCCTGTACATCTTGTTGTACTTGCTCTACATTTTCTTGTACAATATTTTCAGCTTCTTCCCTGTCCTTTTGTTCTTGCATCTTCTTGTCTTCTTGTTCCTTCTTCAACTTTTCCTCTTCCAACCATTTCTCCTCAAGTAACCGGTTTCTCTTTTTTTCCAATGCTTTAAGTCTGTCTGAGTCTTCCTTTTCCTTTTGTTGCTGCTTGGCCAACTCCTCAGCATCTTTCTCTTTTTGTATGTGTTCTACTTCCTCCTTCTTCTTATAGTCTTCTTCAATTAGCTTCAATTTGACCACAAGGGCTTCTTTGTACCTTTGCAGCTTTTCCTTTTCCTCCTCTAGATCATGAATTTTTTGTACCAACTCTAGCTTATCATTCTCTTCTTTGGTCTTGAGCTACTGCTCCTTTTTCTTTTTTTGTTTCAGTAGTTCATCAGCTCTTAGCTTGGCTTCCATTTGTTGTTGCTGATTTAAGGCATCATCTTGTGACTTAGCATCTATTGCCTTTTGCTTCTCCATTGCTTCTCCATGTGATTTATCATCTGAATCTTTCTTTGCTTCCTCAAACAATGCCCATTGATCTTCTTCAGTTAAAACATGATCAGTTTCTAGAGGCATCTCCTCTTGCACATCCTTTTCTGACAAGGTCTCATCAGAATCTATTTCAATATCATGGATCTCTATCTCCATTTCCTTAAACCTTTAAGGTTTCAGCTATGCCATGGAGACTCCCCTTAGGAATTTCTCCTTCCTATTGATTTTTAGGAAGGACTTGAGCAAATGACTCTCCTACAAATGATATTGGTGCCACCACTCCTATTGGAACATTTTCCTCCAGTGCCTTAGGTTCATCTTGATTTGAAGCTTCCAGCTCAATTTCTTCTATGGTAGGAGGGAAAAAATCTAATGGTTCTTTAGGTAGCCCTCTTCTCTTAGTTCTTTTGTATCCATTTCCTTTCTTGGGAGCTAGACCTCCAAGAGCTTTAGCTCTGAAAACAACCCATTGGATAATCCTATCCAGTATAGGTCTTGCTATATGTTTGATATCAATATTTTCCTTAGCATCCCAATCTATTGGATCTAAAAAAATTGTACCTATGCTTTGTGCCTCATAGGATGGATCCAATACTACCCCATCATCCGATAATGCATCAGGAACATCAGTTGTCACTCCAAATTCCACCATTAGTGAAAGAGGTAACCTCTCATAATTCTTCTTTCTGAGGTCATACTCATCTTGGAGATCACCCCAGAAGTCTTCCAACAAGTTGAAGTGTTTATCAAATACTGAAGCCAACAAATCATTCATCTTCTTCTTTGGATCAAAATACTTTTGGGCAGTGTATAAGCCCAAATTTAAATGCACCAATTCACTACAAATCAATTTATCTCCCACAAGATGTGGGCAACTAAACTCACTCAATTGCATGGGGAACTTGTGGCAATCGGGTTTATGTTTTATTTCCTATCGGGCATTGACCCTCAAAGCTTGATAGATAAACTCCATCAAAATCATCTTGTTATTGCAGCATCTTGGAAGTAAGTGGGGATGACCCTAAAATCTTGCCAACTTGAAATAAGTGAACTTGGGGTATTGGATATACCAACATCCCCATTCTGTAATAAAGGCCATGGCCTCCTGACTTAACTTGTACCCTACATCTCCATTAAGTTGGTTAATAACCACATACAAAAATGAATCATTAACCCTTCTAAAGTGTAGCTCTGAAATCTGTAGGGACGGTTGGTCATAATGATTCCAAACTCTATTTTTCTCGTTAGCGTCTCCCAATACACCTACTCTATTCGATCCCAAGAAGATGCCTACTTTGGCTAATACATAGATAACATAAGAGGTCATGAAGAAGCAATTAGTTTCCCTTACTCTGGTTAGCTGATCATGTATGGTATCTGAGACAATCATAGGCCAATCAAATTTTTGTTTGCAATCAAAGATTGTATGAATGAAGGGAAACATCCATTCCTTGAAATGAAATGCATCCCTCTTTCCAAAAGCTCTAGACAACATCATTATAAGATCGGATACCTCCTTGTAAAAATCTGCCCTCTTTGGCTGTTCTGAGAGCTTGGGCAGGGATTTCTTCTCCGTTCTTAACCATTTCTTGTTTAAGTGAGCCTTATTGGCCTCTTTGCATTTGTTATACATCTTCAAAGCCTTTGCTTCATTCAACTGTGCTAGGTTTTTCGGATCAGGGACACTGAACATAAGTTGAAACATTTGAGGAGTTAGGTCTATAATCCAGGCATTGGATGGATAGAGGAAACATAGTGATGTGAGCCAAACCAGACTCAGTTATTCTTCTAGTTCTCCATGTTACATCCTCATTAAATGTTTCTAATTACAACTCCTCATACTTGAATGGGCCTAGATTGGTGTCAGTTATATCCACCCAATCAGATTCCACCTTGCTAACAGTGACAACAAGACCCCTATGGTTATACCTCAAAGTATAAGGCAATTTTTTTGGTTTAACCTTATTAGGCTTATTTGATGCCTTCGATGTTTCTGCAGGCTGACTCCTCTATGAAGCTTCTCTTGATATTCCTAATATTCTTTAAATTCTTGCAACAAAACCTTAAATTAGATCTTTGAACAAATATAACAAAATATGCTTTAAGATCTTACCCTTCTTTATATACCAGAGGTGGAACTAGGTAGAAAAACATTCTAAATAGTCTCTTTTAAAACACTGCCAAGATCAGAGTCAAAACAGTTATTGAGATTATAGTAATAACAAGGTGGGACCGAAGTCGGAGTTGGAACAATAATTGGAATCAAAATCAGAATGAGAACTGATTTGGTTCCATGAAGATTTTCTAATTTTATATTCAGTTCCGGTTTCGGTTCCGCTTGGGTTACCAATAATTCAAAATCCTACTTCTTATTATAAGCGAAGTAGGAGATGGGATGGAAATGGAATCCATACTTTCTACAAAACATGGTTCAAAGTCTAAATCAATTCTAATCCCGCTTCTGCTTAAAATAACCATGATGTCATAAATTATTTCGATAGGATAACAAACACTAAGATCTAAGGACTAAGTCATATCAAAATGAAAGGGGCTTAAAAATAATCTTTAAAAGAACTACCCATATGACGAACAGATAACCATACCAATTAGGGCATCATATTTAAAACAAAAATGTGCCAAAACCCTAACTCACTAAACCTCAATTTCAAACAATTTAGGGCACAAATTTAACCTTATTAAAACTAACCAGACAAGCACAACAAAAATCTTAAGAATAATCCTAATCTACCAAACCCCATTCACTGTGAAAAATAGAAACTAATCTACCATCAAAAACCTTACAAATAAAATAACAGTAACTAATTTGTGCTTACTTAAAACCTAGGGCATCCCAGTACAGTCACGTTTAAATGTGAAAACGACTAAGATAAAAACAAACAACTGAGCAACCAAAATGCGAGAAAAACAAGAACACAGAACGAAAAAAAGAAACACAAAGAACCTAAGCTCACAAGAGGACCAAGAATCATGAAATTGCGAGAAACCAACGACCACGCAAAATGAAAGAGATGAACATAAACCCTCTCTCAAATGTAAATAAACAAGTTAACCCTCTGAGATGATTTCACACGTGATTATATCCCTTTCAATCGAATCACACATCCAAACCCTCTACTAAAAATTCCCTTCACTCTTGATCTTTTAAACAATGATAATAACATCTAGTTAATCCCTAATTGAGGTTAGAGCTGTAGCTTCATGCATGCATGGAACCTGTCATCAATGCCATAAATGCGGCAGATTGGAGTCAGAATTGCACAAGGAACTAACACATTACAGTAGTGCGACTTGATTAAAGTCAACGACCAAAACGACGAGAGTGGAATCAGAGTTGAGATTAATTTAGAAACTTTTTCCAAGTTTCACATTCGGTTCCCATTCCGACTTCAGTTCTGCCAACAAAGAAGAAAATGAAACAAAAATTCAAAATAAAAACCAAAGACAAAAATGAGAAAAACTAAAATAAAACCTAAGTCTAAACAAACAAACCAAAAGGCAAAGGCAGATGCGAAAAGAGAATCGAATTTGAAATTTGAACCAAGTTTAGGCTTAACTTCTACTCCAGCTTTGGCTTCGACTCCGACAGAGACAAACCAAAAGACAACAAAAAAAGACCGTCGGGACAGGGATCATAATCGATGTTAAGACTGAACTTAGTTTTGGTTCCAGTTCCGACAGAACAAATGAAAGAAAAAAAAAAGTACTGGAGAAGAATAAATCCAAACTTTCTTTGGAAAATAAACAAGGACAAAAACAAAAATGGGGACCCATTTTGACCAAGGCAAAAGATGGGGTGGTTATGCAAGGCATAACACTTATGTCTCCTCTACATGTATTTATTTTTTCCCTCGACGGTAATAGTTTCTAATGATTTCTATGTGACTGTGTTATATTGGAGAGACCCGAGGTCACCTCTCTCTGGCATCCCTTAATCATCGATATTTTGTGCCAAAATATTGGGGAGACTCTTGATAATGTCTTCTCGATATATTTGTGTCTCCTCAACACATCATTTTTAGGATGTCAATGAGACCTCATCCAATGTTTGTTCGATATTTATGTCTTTTTGATACTTTTCTCCTTGAGTTTCAAAGAGACTTCTTTACCTCTCCTCCACATTCCGGTGTCTCTTCGACATTTTTGTTTCATCAGTGCTTGTTCCGCCAGTGATTTAGTGTTTATTTTATGATAACCTCTCGATGTCTAAGAGATGATTTTGTTTCCTAAATGTTGAGACTCGTATGATTTTTTAGTGAGACATGTTGGATTCTCTCCTCAACATGCCCAAGTCTCTTAGACATGTCGCTCTTTAGGATGGCGGGAAGACATTTGAGTATGTCTCTTAGAAATTCAGGAGTCTCATCTACATTTCTTATCAGCCCTTTATTCTTTTGTTGAAGAGACTATGGTGAGACTCTCTCCGATAAGGCATTGTCTTGGAAACATGTCATGAGCTGCTAAGAGAACATTTTAGGTAGGAATTTCACTTTATTGTAATGATCAAGGGCCTTATTTTGGTACTTTATACTAATAACAATTATTATGAAATGGAAATGGAGCATATGGTGGATAAGGGAGGATAAGTTAAAATGGAGGTGTGTGGGACAACCAATGTGGATTTTTTTAGCTCCAACAACATCAACACATACTCTTCTAGGATATGGTAATTTCTATGGAAATTTTATCTCCTAAGGCTCCAACGATGTCATCCTGCATACCCAACTTTGTATGTTAGGCCATCGTTAAAATTTAAGCTCTAACTTCCCTTCATTAATGCTCGTACTTATAAAAAAGCCCTTTTTATTTTATTTTATTCATTTGTAATTTGTAAAAATTAATTTCAAATAATCTCATATATATTATTTTCAAATAAAATTATAATGTAAAATAAATAATGTACATTATAATTCCCAATTATGGGAAAAACAATTCTCATAATTAAACAGTTTAAAAATAAAATTAAAAACTCAACTAATATACTGATAATGGGAATTATAATGTACATTATTTTTGCATATACATATATTTTTTTTAGTATTTAATTTTGTTTTTTTATTGAAACAATGCAAATAATACAAAAACGAGGCAACAAAGGTTACCAAAAGAGAGAAAAATATTACAACCAGGCTAACAACTAGCAATACAATCACTTATAGCCACCAAAAACAACAGACAACTAGTATTTAATTTTTCTTTTGGTACATAAGAAAGATATTTTATTAATCAAAATTCAAAAAATTATAGATCGTCTGACATTGAAAGAATAGATTTCCTTCCCAACCCTCCAAAAACCCAAGCATACAAGCTAGAACTAGGCTTCAAAATTTTCAGGCTACCAAAACCACCCATTTTGAGCCTCACCAAAGGCCAAGACAACCACCAAAACATCACTTAAAAACTAACCAAACCACCACCAGGAGCCACCGATGATCGCAGAAGCCAAAAAACCAACACCATCCCACCATGAGCCTGAGGTCACAGGAAGCCATTGAGATGGGTGAAGTCATTGAATTCCTCCACCCACTTCAAATCCTCAATCTCCACCAGCTCAAGAGATTTTTTTAGATACTCCACCCCAACCACAATCACCATCCAATTCCTGACCAGCGTCGGTCCAATCGGCTCCAATGGAAGCAAAAAAAATTGGACCATTGTACCAGGAGTTTTGAGCATTTTCAATTATTTTAGACGTGGCACCCTAGAGCCGAGAATACATGTTGAAATAACCTCATCCATGCCGCCCAGGAGATTAGGCTTGAATAGTTTTCTAATCATTACCTTAACTAAGTTTTTGGGGGTGCTTTTATCAAGAAAAGATGCTAGAAAATGAGAGACTATGTGGGAATTAACTCGAACCATTTCACTATAGGCCACATGCTCTCAACCCAAAACCATTTTCATTGTGCCACCATCAAGGGATCAAACTCTAGAAGAATTTGTTTGATCCTTTGGTCCGTGGCTTTTTTCAAACCCCGCTAACTCTTATCACAATCTAGGAAAATCAGAGTGTCGTGCTCAAAGGCGGATAGCACCTCAACCATTTTAAACAATACATAATTCGATTCCTTGTCCATTATTCTTTATCACCCAAGCGAAGCCTCTAGAAGAAAATGCAAAATATAGAGATCACCACCTTCATTCGATTAAAATGAATGCTACCCTTGCATGAAATTCATTTTAATGTGTGTGTGCCACCCTTTGAGCTATTGAAAACTCATGTCGAGACCACCAGCCAGAAATGTTGTACCCCTCTTGTATAAATGAGGGTGGCATTTGATCATGTTTTTGTTTAGTATTTAATTAATTATAAGGATTTGTATTATTTTTATTTTCATTTCCATTTTAAAGTTTAGAATTAGTAAGTATAATTTGTATTTATATTAGGTATTTAAATAGTTTTAAAATTTAAAAAAAACTCAACTAATATTATCTAAAAAATTATGATTACTAAATATTTAGTTTACGTGTTCAAAATTTTAAAATGAAAAAAGAAAATAAAAAGAAGACAAATCCTTATAATTAAATAATTAAATACATGAAGAAAGAAATATGTATATGCATAGAGTATTTTGTTAACCAAGTGGTTTGTAAATTTATACCAAGCAAGGAGTAAAATGATAGAATAGTCAATTCAATAGAATAAAAAGTAATTGTGTCTAGCGCTTGGTAATTTAGGGCTCACAAAACAAATAATATTTACATGCTTGTAATGAGGTAGAATAAAAAATACTTTAACCACACGCGGTAGCAGATATTATGCAGTGCAGACAAAAATAAATTATATGCAATCTTTATAAGCACGAGCCAAACTTTTATAGGGAAAGTATTACTATGTGATAAAATCAAAAAAAGAGTATCAATGGACAAAAAAGTTTCAAGGATTGACAGCCTGATATCAACCATCGATTGGCAGTTTCATGTTTGCATTCCTCAAATAGGATACTCCTTTAGCATAAAATATATAGCATCATCCAGATAAATAACAACAAAATTGGAGAAAAATACGTTAAACCCTTAATTAACCCTCAACCCTCAACCCTAGTTAAACCCCAATCCCTCATAACCCCTATACCCTCTACCCGATACATTGGACCCTCAACCCTAATCCCTCAACCATATATGTACCCTCAACCCCTATACCCTCTACCGACCTATACAATATTGGACCCTCAACCCTAATCCCTCAACCATATACCCTCAACCCTCAACCTTAAACCCTAATCCTTGAACCATATTATACCCTCTACCCTCGATCCTAATCCCTCAACCTTAGTTAAACCCTTAAACCCAATTACTAAACTCTCTACCCTAATCCCTCAACCCTCAACCCTTAATCCCTCAACCCTCTACTCTCAACCCTCAACCCTAGTTAAACAGTAATCCGATCGCAACCCCTATACCCTCTACCCTATACATTGGACCCTCAACCTTAGTAATCCCTCAACTTGCATATACCCTCAACCCTCTACCCTCAATCTTAAACCCTCAAGACTCAACCCTTAAACCCTCTTATACCCTCTATGTCCCTCTGATCTACCCTATACAATAAACCCTCAACCCCCAATTCTCAACCCTCAACCCTTAAACCCTCAAGTGCCCTCAACCCCTATACCCTCTACCCTCGACATTGGAACCTCAATGTCCCTAATCAACCTCCAACCATACTATACGCTCAAACGTCCTAGCTATACCCTAAACACTTTTCCCTTAACCCTTAATGTCCCTCAACCCTAAACCCTTAAACCCTATATATGATTTTCACCCTAAATCCTAATCCTTGAACCATATACCCTCTAGTACCCTCGACCCTAATCCCTCAACCCTAGTTAAACCCTTAATCCCAATTACTAAACTATCTACCCTAATCCCTCAACCCTCAACCCTTAATCCATCAACCCTTAATTAACCCTCAAATCTCTACCCTCTACCCTCTACCCTCTACCCTATTCAAACCCTAATCCATCAACCCCTATACAATATTGGACCCTCAACTCTAATCCCTCAACATACGTACCATATATGTACCCTCCCCTATAGTTGCACCCTCTACCCTATACATGATTGGACCCTCAACTCTAATCCCTCAACCATATACCCTCAACCCTCTACCCACAATGTTAAACCCTCAAGCCTCAACCCTTAAACCCTCTACCCTCTACCCTTTGATCCACCCTATACATTAAACCCTCAACCCTCAATTCTCAACCCTCAACCCTTAATCCCTCAACCCTCAACCCTTAAACCCTAAACCCTAGTAAACCCCTATAACCTCTACCCTCTACATTGGAACCTCAACCCTAATCGACCTTCAACCATATACCCTCAAACATCCTAGTTATACCTTAAACCCTCTACCCTCAAGCCTTAACATCCCTCAACCCTAAACCCTTAAACCCTAAACTAGCCTTAAACCTGCTATCCTCTACTCTCAACCCTAATCCCTCAACCCAATAAACTAAACCCTAAACTGTTAAACCCTCTACGTCCCTCTACCCTCAACCAACTAATACACACCCTCTTATACCCTCGACCCTAATCCCTTAACCCTAATCCTTGAACCATATACATCCCTCAACCCTCAACCCTTAACCTTAAACCCTCAACCCTATACCCTATACATTAAATCGCCCTTAACCCTCAATTCTCAACCCTCAACCCTTAATTTGCACAAAGTACTATGGTAAAGGAAAATTTTGCTTTGTTTATGATTATCTGGAGGAAAATATGGGTATATACAAAGGGAATGCTAGTGACAGTATGGATCTTGTCACACAAATTGTTGTATTTCATGTTAAATACAATGAAAAATCAAAGGCAATAGATCTTTTGATGCAAGTGAAATGTAGGCAAGCAATTGAAGGCTAGTGAATATTGGGGAAGGATTTTTTGTTCTAACACCCTTAATCCCTGCTAGATCAAAACAATTAGGTGCTACATTAGGCACTAAATTAGATGCCAAAAAAAGCTTAAAGCAAGAACTAAAATAGGTGTCACTTCAGGTGCTAATATGGGCACTAATGTAGATGCTAATTTGGTTGCTAATTTAGGTGCTAATCTAGTCATTACCGTAGGCGTAGTTTTTGGCGCTAATCTTGGCATTAATCTAGGATTTAATAAGGGTGTTACACTAGGAATTAATCTTGGTGTTGATTGTGACACTAATGTCGGTGCCAATTTGTGCTTGAATTAGTGACGGCTTGTTTTGGTTGGCACACAAAATGCCAAAAATAGCGCCATCCCAAAAAATGGAGAAAAATACATTAAAATTATGGGTGAAAGCAAAAAACGAAGCAAAAAGGGGAGATAATCATAGGGATTTATTGTAGTGAGAATAATTAAAGAGAAGGTAATGAATAAATATACAAGGATGTGAATCTATGTGAGAGAGTGTTATTCAATGTGAAGCATCTCAATCATTGTGTTCCATTATCAATAGATCTTAAGGAGTGTAGTAGAGTGTATGAATCAATTTTAGACTATATGTAAGTTGTGCAATCAACATTGAAGGTTTGCAATATTTATCTTTGTAATTTAGTAGGACTATATTTCTACTCATTAATTTGGTACTCAGATTATTTTATTGGGGATTGGTGTCTCAATTAGGTTGGTGCATAAAAATACATTAGGGATTGGTGTCTTTGATAGGTTGGTGCCTACTTCATATTGCAAATTCCCTTTTTATATTCTTTCTTGGTGAGGCTGGATTTGGATAGTAGCTCCAAGAAACTATTCTCACCATGGTTTTCCCCGTCTTGGGTTTCCATGTAATCTAGTGTTCTCATGTGCAGATGTGTGTGCTTATGTGATTGCTTGATTATCAGTATCTATTTTATTCAACTTTCATGATTGACATATGTTTTCAATTAAATTTTAAATTGATTTTATCTACTAATTCACCCACCCCCCTTAGAAGATTGTGTACCTTGATGACAACACTACACATGATTATTTACTAGGGTAAAGTAACATTGTTGCTTCATGATGATTTAGTAAATAAATTGTCTAATGTATTACATACATCTAGGTTGGATAAGAAATGTTTTAGTTTCTAAGATGAATTATAATGGTGTTCATGTTTCTTTTGACAAGAAAGGTTGCAATTAGTTAGGGAATTTTTGGTTTTCCTAAAAGAGTGTTAGGCATGATAATTTGTTTAAACTAGATGCTACTATATTATGTAACTCTAGAATGATTTTTAATATACTTTCTAATATTCTAATATTGGGAAACTAAAAAATTGGCCACATCTAGATGATAAACACTTGAAAACACTAAAGAATAACAATATGATTATGGTTTTTTTTAGTTATTCTCTTAACTTTGATTTATGTGAGAATTATTTTTTTGGTAAAAATTATAAGGTTAAATTATAATCTTCCAATACTAGAGAAACAAGGATTTAAGAGTTAACTCAAAATGATTTGTTTCTAGTGGGTGTGCAATTTCTCAATAAATATCTTTATTATGTTACCTCCATATATGTTTTATAAAGAAAATCTTAGGTTAATTTTTGTAGGCACAAATATAATTTTTTATCAAATTTAAGAAATTTAAAGTGCGAGTAAAAACTCATAAGGAAATGAAAATAAAATATTTGGTTAGATAATGGGGGAAATTTTTTCTAAAGGGGGTGGTGGGCCTAGCTCGATTGGCTAAAGAATCTCGTTGCAGGCAAGAGGTCACGAGGTCTAGTCTCCCCACCATCCCCATGGTACTAGAGGGCATGTCGCGCCAGCACCACTGGTCACGTGAAATTTTTTACCAGTATTTTATATGAGGCAGCTACTCAAGCGATTCCTGCAATCTAATATACATATATATATCTTAAGAGTTTGAATAATTTTTTAAACACAATGAGATAATAAAACTTAAAAATACTTCATATACTCCTCAAAAAATGAAGTAATTGAGAGAATGAACAAAACATTAACTGAGAGAGCTAAAAATATGTTAATTAGTGTTAATTTAGAACAAATTATTTGGTTAACAAGCTTTGTAATTCTTGGTAAATCTCTCACGACCTAAATAGAACTAATCCTTTCCAAGTTATCAAAATTAATGTGAAACATTCTCTTATGCTATAACCAACTATCATTTATTTGAGTCATAAAGCATCGTCCATCAACACTATAACGCCTCGCCACGTAACCCTAGAGGATGATGCAATTACAACGGAAGCGTAACAATTTTTTTTTAAAAGTGCAATAATAATAAGTAAATTTGAACTACACTCAATGCATACATCCTCTAAGGTACACGACAACACTTAAATTTGAATCCCATAACATACAAAAGTAAAATAATCCATAGCATATAAATTATACTCATCAAATAAAGAACATAGATCCAATATCATTAAACTCATTTCAAAATATTACAAGTACATATTAAAACCATTCAAGATTGTATTCATTCAATATGGCAGTTACAAGGCTCATTTCCAAAATGAGGTAGATCATACAAAGAATATTACAATTACAATGATACAATGATTCTCCTCAAATACAAATGAGGAGTAGTACATATACAAAGATATCCAACTAATCCAATAGAACATAAGAGATGGTACAAAACAATTGGAACATGTGAACTCTCCTATCTAGAAGATCCCAACATCACGAACATGAAGTGGAAACCCAACGATGTAAGGTACACATTCCACCCAACCAAGTGGTACCCAAAGGCCCACCACCCATGCTAGGAGATAGCAAAATGGATTCCTAGGCATAACCAACAACCTCAAGACACAGGAAACAACAAGACTAAACTATACAAATACAATACAATACATAAAGGTTACATTGCTTCCAGAGTAAAAGATTCAAGTACATCCACTAAAAAATAAAATATGTTGTCATAGGAGGAGTGTCATCACAAAATATAATGGGTTACCCTGGCAGATATTCCTAGGCCCCGACCCCCATCTTGGGTTACCCTGGTAGCCTCTCACAATCCTCGGCCCCACATGCAAACCGATGCGGAATCAAATATCTTTCAAAGGGACAAGATAATGATCTTGCCATTCCAAGACTTCTCATCTCATCTCAATTCTAAACGAGCCCTTGAGCCAATGATGAAGGCACAATTAACAAGTTATGTGTTTTAAAGCTACCCTTTCCCCTAATACTTTTATTTAATTTCCACTAAATTAACTAACTCTCACATGAGTTATCTTGGCACCACTTTGTGCATCGACCCCCATTGAGAGCCACTCCCCTACTGAAAACACAAGGATCTAATCCAAAACCCAAGGGTAAACAAAGTGCACAAAAACCAATAATAAATATCAACCATAATGCTAGAGGCAATGCATACCGCTCATAGTAACCGGGTGTCTAAACTGAATCACAACCAAGTGCACTACCCAAGGAAAACAAAGGGATAAACAAAATATAACAACAACACCCACATAATATTACAACATCTAGAAGGCTTACACAATCACATCTAACATACTTCCCAACTTACGTGAACAAAAGATATCACAATTAAATAAGCAATTCAGGAAAATAATAAGCTATCATTATGATTTCCTTAATCTAATTTCCATTCCAAGATAAACAATAATTCATTGCTCAAAATAATCTAACTTAATACAATTTCATTTCTAATCAATAAAGAAATTAAATCTAATTATTTAATTCAATTTCCCAATTACATCAATATAAAAAAAAAATCCTCTTTAAATCATTTCATTTTGAAAACATCTAGTTCATGCATTCACATGCACCTATTATAAAAATAAATTTAAACATATATATATTTGAATATATACATAATTATATATATATATATATATAATTATTATATATATATATTTATATATAATTATATATATATATATATATATTTATATACAATATATATATAATTTAAATACTAAAATTAATTACCATTTCCAAACACACATTAAATATATATATATATATATATATATACATATATAAATATATTACATTATATATATTAAAAATCAATTAATAAAAAAACATATTAAATAAATCAAAATTACAAAGGAAGCAGACAAAAGATTGATAACCACCATTAATGGTTGGTTGTGTCTGGTTGTTAACACAGTCAGCTCCCCATATGGGGCACACAACCTGTGAAGGTAGTGTTTGGCACTACCTTCATAGCCCGCCTCCCCCTATACATTCTAACTTGTAAAAAAAATCAAAATTTAAAACCCCTGATTTCTGAATCACCGTACGAATTTTAAAGTCCGTTTTTTTTTTCAATAAAAATATTTATAAATTTACCAAAGGTTTTCAATTTTCCAAGCCAATTAAATCTAATTGGGAAAAGAAAAAGCAATAATCTTCTATAGGAAAATCTTTTCTAATACAATCAGAGCTTTTCTACAAATTTTGACTGGAAGATTTAAATCCATTCCTACAGAGGTTTCCAAATTTCTCTATAAAAAAATTATGGGAATTCTATTGTTTAAAATCAATTCCTACAGAGGCTCTAAAGCTTTCACGACAATATTTCCAATTTCAAAACATATCAAAGCTTTAAACAAATAAAAAAAATTCTACAGGCAATCATTTCCAAGACAATAACTAATTCTAATAGCCTTTTCCAATTTGTATTTAAACAAAAATAATAAAAAACCTATTTCAGATGTTTGAAGAATTGAAGTTTGAAGTAGAACCTCACCTTCAGATTCCAAAACTATCAAAGCTTCTTCAAAATAATCCCCTTTTCCAAAAAGTTGAAAATAATATCATAGCCAATTTCTCGAGAACTTCTTTTAATTTTCAACAACCTCTAAAAGATCTTTTTCCTTCCCGTGAAATAGCTTTTTGCCCTCTTTCAATTAATGCCATTATTTTCTCCGTGAATTATTTCCCAACAACAAATATTAATTTCTAACTCATGTCACAATCCCAAAATATCTTCCCAAATTAATCACAAAATATTTCCTCTAAGATATTTGTTTATTTAATAATTCAAAATCAAATATTTATTTTAATTATCCATTCATTTAAATTCACAACTTCATTTAATTAACTTAAATATTTAATTAAACAAATCTTTTATAATCTAACAACTTAAATATCAAATTTAATCTAATCAATTTTAATCACTATGTAAAATAAATTTAATCTAAATAATTAAATTACTTTACAAAATAAATTAAATCAAACTTAAAGCTTCTAACAACATTAATCACGATTAAATAAATAATCAATTTAAAACATTATAAACATTAATTTCCAATAGAGCATACTTGCAAAATAATTGAACGACAAGGCAGACGGGAACAACATGACAACAAAGCATGACCAAAACAAGTACTAACAACACACTATGACTAGGGTTGTGGTTTGACAAGGAAATCTCGTTATTACCTCCCAATCAACTATTATGTTGGGCAATGGACACACTCAAACCTGTGAATCTAGGTGGATTCGGTGTCCTATACCTATAGACCTGTAATCAAAACATATGGCATACAAACATATAGATCATGAACAATCATACCGTGAAGAGAAAATTGTCGAATCGCAGGGCACTCGCAAGCGAGTGATGCAATCTTGTTCCCTTCACCAATACAATGTCACATCAAAACTAACGAAACTAAAACATCAATTAACTACAGATGAACATATATCAATATCAACTGACATAATCAACTATGCCAACTAGAAACCATGTCATAATCAATAATCATCAATATAGTATACCATCACTTCTCAATATAAAAACCATCATTGCTATAATGTCAACGATAAAATAACATAGTCTATCAAAATAAAAGAATTTTCTGAAAACATAAGTGAATCAGAGGGATGCTACAAACACCCTTAAGTTGATAAATATTCCCTTCAGATTTCTTTCCTATAGCAATCAATGTTTCAGATCCTTTTCGGATCTCACATTTCTCATCCTTAACACAAGATCATATCATTTTCTGCACATCTAACCAATGCTCAAAAAATTATGCCTTAATCCCTTAACATAGTAAACATCATCAATATGATGCTTTCCATCAAAACTTACTAAACCTATCCCGCATATTTTAGCACCAATATCATCTCCAAACATAGCCAAGCCTCCATCATATTTCTCAAGCTTAATAGTCTTACTCTTATCACCAGTCATGTAATGTGAATAATCACTATCAACTACCCCAAAAAAAATTTCTTGATTAGCATGTAGGGAAGAGATAACTATACCTTCATTTTTCTCCTTCTCCAGACGGCTTTCCTTTACCTATTTTTTTGAATGAGTAGAAGTAGGTTCATCCTTAATTGCCAAGAACAAGCATTCATTTTCATTTGGATCTTCATATTCTGAATCTTCATTTGAAATACTATCATTCTCTTTCACATATTAAGCTCTATTAATCTTCTTTCCTTTCCTTTCTTTTCTTTCTCATATCTTTGTTTATTCCTTTTTTCTCTTTCTGGACACTTTGCAGCATAATGACCTATTTTTCCACAACTAAAGAATTTAAAGAGAAGGTTACCTTCATACTTACCAGAGCCTTTTCTCATTCTTCTTACAAAGTTAGGCTCTATTTCATCAAATTCATCTTCATCTGGATCTTCAACTTTTGTAGCTTTAAAAGCAGTTATTGATTTGCCTCCATTTCTTAGACTCGACTTCCTCATTTCATAAGATGTCAAAAATCATAACAACATATCCTTAGTACAAGTCTTATAATTTATAGTCTACGCAATAGCACTCACCTTCTCACTATAAGCATCAAGAAGAGTTCTGAGAATCTTCTTTACAATCCTAGTTTCATCTATAGTAGCATCAAGAGATCGCATTCTAGCCACTACTTCATCCAATCTTTGTACATAAGCTTTAACATTTTCATCTTTGAACATATGTATAAGATCAAACTGTCTCCAAATTTTGCAATTTTTCCTCTTTAACTTTTTCATCACCATCATGTGCTCTTTCTAAAGCATCTCAAACTTCCTTAGTCATCTTCAAATTCTGAACTTAATCAACTCAGAATGTATGAGACTATTCTTCAAGATGAACTTCGCCTTATTGTTCACTTCATATAATTTGATTACCTGAGGTGTACTCAGAACATTACCAGGAGGAGTGTAAGGATTTTTGTAAGATTTCTCCACATCATATCTGCAATACTCCAGATATTCTTCCATCAAAACTTTCCAGATACCATAATTAGTTTCATCAAAACTCGGATAATCAAAGACCATCTTGCTAGCCATCCTAGACCTTCCTCAAGTAGTTAATCTCTTCACCAAGGAAACAAGATCTAATACCAATTTTTGAATATAAAAAACTAAGAGGGGGGTGAGTTACTTGTCATGGATTTCAACCTTTAATTCAATCATCAGAACTAATACTTAAAATTGTTTAAATGATTAATCATAAAATGTCAATGTAGAAACTCAAATCCAACACATAAACACAATAACACTAGATTTAGGTGGAAAACCCAAAGAGGGAAAAACTGTGATGAGGATTAACTCGCACTATAGAGAATATCAAAATTGATTAAAAAAAGGATCACTGCCTGAAACAAGGATCACTTCCTGAGATAACCTGGCTCACTGCCTAAAACAAGGAATCACTATCCAAAACAAGGACTCACTGTCCAATAGGGATACAAACCAGAGGGATCACTACCACAGAGATACAAAGAAGACAAATAAGACTTGTTATAGAGAGACTACAATGCCAATGCAACAAATAATTCCACCATTGTCACTTGATCAACTTGCATGAATGATAGAGTTCACCTTCTTCTCATTGCATCCAGTAACTCAACATTAAGCTTCACACTTATCTTCCACACACACCTCAAACAAAATTTATAAATAGCATCAATGTCACGTATTATCTTTCACTTATCTTCCTTCCTTGCTCTTGTAAAATTTTCATTACTAGCTCATCCTATATTTATACTATCTCCAACCTTCAAAAAATCCAATGTCGGTCATCCAATTTCAAATTCAAATTAGGTTGATGACAAACATCCTAGGGTGGCATTAGAATGAGGGCGACCCAAACACATGTTTCACCAGGACCTAAAATATATCCAACATGCTCCATTAACTTCAAAGATAGTGCTTAACACAACGTCAACCAAACAAGTGTAAAATACATAGAACAATTAAGCTCAAAACTTCCAGAAACCAAAAATATCTTCAATGCAACCAAAACATCTTAACTCTAGAAGCGCAAGTCAAAAGATTTCATCAAAGAGAAATCCAGACAAGCAAAATTTCTCCCAGACCTCAACCAAAACACAGAAAAACATAGTTCACAACTGGTGAACACAACTCGAACTTCACAACGAACCAACAACCAAAAATCTAGATATAGCAACCTTCAACAACCATGACCAACATATATGAATTGTATGAACATAGGGGCAAATAGTGGAGCAATAACTGAATACCTGTAAACTTTATTTAATATAATTTTATCAATATCCTCAACATATATAGCCAACAACAACTAGTAGATAACCAGTTGATATCAGTGACAACACCTTCATTCTTTTCTCTATTCTTGCAACAATGGTAAGATCTATTTTAAACTCAAGAAAAGATAATATGCATATAAGCATGAATAGGTTAGATAGAAAGAGGATGGAGAATAAGAATATTAATGAGGAATTTTTAGGAGAGGAAGAGTCTCTTACACCACCAACTTTGAGAGGGTCCAAAAGATAATGAAAATAATTTGAAAGGTATATACCACCAAATTTATGTTGTATATTTTATTTATCTTATACTATGGATAATTTTTAGATTTGTGAAAGAAGCCCTCTCTTCATAAAAGATAAAATCTTGGAAAGGAGACATGAAGGAGGAGATGGTAGCTTTGGGAAAATGTAAGACTTGGGATCTAAATGATTTGCCTATAGGAAGAAAACACATAGGTTGCAAAAAGGGTATTTAAAATAAAATTCAATATGGATCTTAAGTTGTAAAATTAAAAGGATATATTAGTTGTAAGATTTTATTTCCATATTGAGGAATATTCTTTTCAAGAAAAACAATCTTCTATTGCAAAAAGAGGTTTAACTAGATGCATACTTTCTATTGTTTTTTATTTTAATTTTGAAGTAGATAAAATGAATATGAAAATGCATTTATTACATAGGGATCTCAAAGAGTATATTTATGTCGCAACCTAAAAAAATTATGTTTGATTTGAAAGAAAGACTAGTTTGTAAACTAAAAATGTTCTTGTATGGTTTGAAATAATCTCCTAGGATGTGGTACCAAAAATTTGATGTATATGTTTTTGGATGTTGAGTTTTTGCATATCCAAGATAAGCATTATGTTTATTATAAGAAAGTTGATGAATATATTATAATCATTATCTTGCATGTTGATGACATACTTCTCATTGGAATTAATAAATATTATTATGGAAATGAAAGCTCAATTGTTCAAAAACTACAACACAAAAAAATTAGGAGTTTTTAAATAATTAAAGTTCCAATCATCCTAATAGTAAACTTTGATTGAATTACAGGACACTTGTTGAATTAGTATTGCATAGGTTTGAAATGCATGATAGTAAACCAACAAATGCACCTTTTTTAGTTAACACAACTATATTTTGAGCAATGTCCTAATATTGATGAAGATTTTTAAGGAAAGTATAATGTTCCCTATGATAGTTTTGTGCTAGACCAAATATTGCCTAAGAAATGGGGGTTTTGAGGATTTTTATATCTAAGCTTGGAAAGGAAAATTAAACCTTTGTGAAAATCTCATTTGGTTATTTTTGAGTAACTTCTAACTATTATATTTGTTACCATGAAATGGTTAATATCAAAGGTAGTTTTACATATAGGGATTTCTTGATGTAGAATGGGATAGAGAATTGGATAACAAGAGGTTGAGTAGTGGTTATGTATTTTCTCTTTTTAGGGAATGTTTTAGTTGGAATTAGAGTCAATACTTATTTTATTTCTCCACTATTGAGGTAGAATAGATAACTACTATATTTTCTTGTAAAAAATCATTGTGGTTATAGAGATTGTATGTGAAGATTGGTTTTATGAATAAGACAATGAAGGTTAGTTGTGAAAATTTGAGTCCCATCTTTATTTGCCAAGAATATTTATTTTTGTGCTTATATGAATCATATTGATGTAGAGTATCACTTTTTAAGGATATGGTAGAATGCAAGAAGGTCATGATGTAGAGGTTGACACTTTGGTGATCAATGTAAATTCACTTGTTGTGTTAGTGGATATAGATAAGTTTATTTGGCAAGGAAGAAGTGTGAATTCCCACCTTGTCATTTATCCTATTTTATATTATTATTCACTTGAAATATATAAAAAAGGAATAATTCAAGACTAAGTTTTTTAATGTTCCTTACAAGTTCTAGTTATAATATTATAATATTATTGTAATATTATGTTGCTAGTTTATAATAATGAAATCTAGAGTAATATTACAATAATATAATGTTGTATCTATAAATGTTTCCCCTATACACCCATAAGATTATTCTAGATTCTCGGAATGAAGTGTAAGATCATCTATGATGCATTGTAAGAGAATTTAATGGGCTGGTTAGTCAATTACGAAAATGACACTCCATTTTCGTGAAGTGCAGAGTCACAAGCGTCATTTATTACATGATAGTTTTAATTAGGTGAATACCTCTGAATTTAAATACTTAGTGCATGTTAAGCATTGGTACAAGTTCCATACAATTTCTTTGACAATTTTTTAATACAACTTGTGGTATTGCTCAAGCCAAAACTCTATAAATTGGAGGCTTGGGTGAGTAGATTTAAATTCACAAGTTTAAAAAACATTGTTGGATTGCTTGTATCTTTTGATAAGTGGGTGGTTTCTATAATAGGAAGACATTTCTATTAGCTAATTGTATCTTTATATCCATGGATTATCAAATTGTAGATCATTATTTGGTGGTGGGTAATTTTCAAAAAGGATTTTATACATTACATATTGTGTTGATATTCTTATGGTGTTCCTATTGTTACTATTCATTCATAATTTTTAGTTTGATATTATTATCATGTCTTATTTACATTATATTTTATTTCTCCTCATCAAAGGATTGTATCATCGATTATATAATGCAATCTTACATATTTACATTTTATATGATATACTTATTAAATTGGCATGATTACATCTATAATATGGCCACTCTTACATACCTATTACTCAATTGTCCACAAAGGTAGCTTGGAGAATATTTACACAATATATAATATGGAAACCCTTTTGCAAAATAACCCTACATAGCATATCTTCATTCATAGCTCATTTTTACATAGATTGAGGGGGCCACACCACTTCCAACTCCTCAAAAAACTTAAACATCATGATTGGACTTTTTAAGATTATTTTTTTATAAGTTTTTTATCCTATTTTTTGTTGTCATTCGCTCAAATTTCAATATTTTTTTAAAATGATGTATTAAGTCTTCTTTAGGTGTTCATTATTTAATGTTACATTCTTAATCAAATTGTGAATCTTGTTCTCTCTTCAATGTCAGTTTGGATCATATTATTTTCAAAGTTATTTAAGTGTGTTCATACCATGGTCAAATTAGTTCCACCTAGTTTAATAAATTAGTTGGTTCAAGTCCAAAAATCGGGTGTAGTGGAAAAAATTGGTGAAATTCACAAAAAAACTAATGGTGCAAATTCCTTTAATAGGGATATTTTTTGGGGTATTTTAACCAATGTGGCTAGTTTTTTAGTCATGGAACCTCCCATAAAGAGATATTTTAATGCTTTAATTTTTCACTTATGTGATTATGTAAATAATTAAATTTGAATTTTTAGAAAATATCGATTACTTTCGCTCACTAGGTTTCATCATATTGGTGTTTCCTTGAAAATCTGAAAAAAAAATAGTCAAAAATTTGTAGCCAATCAAATGTTATGTTAAATTCTTTTTCATTGGGCTCGCAAAGTAAACTGGTTTCTAGTGGATGCATCAATGGTTTTTCAAATCTTTGTGGATTAAATATTTTTAAATCATGAAGCATGTTAACTTGATGCTCAATTATGGAGGTGGTGATGATGAAAATCCTTCTAAGAAGATCGATCTCAAAAGCATATGTGGGGATGATCTAAAGATTAGAAAAAAGATCAAATCCAAAGGAAAGGACATTGAATGCTATATAGGAAGAAACTGAAGAGAAAGATCATATGGATCCTCAAGCTTATCTTGGTGGTAAAAATCAAAACATAGTTTTTTCTCCTTTTGTTCTCATCATTTCTCCACACCATGATGATTCTAATTCTCATCCTACTATAAAATATTTAGCCTTGCCAACTGTTGATGTGATTTTAGGAGATAATTCTCTTCTAGTTATCTCCAATCTACCTACATCTTTTGATATATCGGTTTCAAGTATCCCATGTTCATTGGCTCCTATTGCTTCATGGTTACAATAGAACTTAGCAAAGAAAAGGAGTGTTTCCCAGCTAGTAATTTTGGCCTTGCCAACTATCGATGTGATTCTAGGAGATACTTATCTTCCAATTATCTCCAATCTTCCTACATATTTTGATCTATCATTTTCAAGTATCCCGAGTTCTTCATAGGCTCCTATTGCTTCATGGTTACAATATAGCTTAGCAAAGAAGAGGAGTGTTTCCCAGCTAGTAATTTTGGAGTTTGAAAATTTTGCAAAAATAATTCAGAGGTCTACCAAAGCAAGAAAGACCAAAGAGACATCAAGGTTGGCAGTTGACTTTTCTTCCCAAAATATGTGTATTGAAGTGGTTCAACCAATTTTAGACAAAATTATAGATGAAGCTAATGAAAGTGATTTAAAATATTAGCAAGTTAGATCTTGGCCCTTTGATACATGCAGATGATTCATAACTTTTAGGTTTTTATATACAAGTTGATTCAAAGGATGGAAAAGGAGAAGTATACAAAAGATCAACTCAAGTAGTAGGTGCAAATTTTGATCATATTTCATGTCTATTATGGATACATCTGCCTTACCCATAGATTTTTCCCCCACTTCTAAAATTCCTATTTTTGAAGGGATCATTGAGAAAGGAGTCATAAAGGGTGTACAAAAATATAAATCATATGGGAAGGTAACCAAAATTTGGGTAGATCGGATGAAAGAAAAATCTTTTTAGGACTTCATCAAAAAACTAAAGAGGTTTTTGATAAAGCAAGTTTTCAGAAAGAAGAGGTTGCCAAAGAACTAAAAATAATGAGAGAGGAATAGGAAATATGGTAGGGAATTTTGAAATATCTCCAGGAGATGAATCAAATGAGTGTTGATGCCTTGATCCCTAAAAGGGTTTTCTCAAATATTGAGGAGAATAGATGTAACATGTAGTTTTAGAGCATGAAATAAAAATTTGTAACAATTAGTTAGTTTTTGAATATACAAGAAATTTTTCTAGTGACTTTTGAATAGATAAAGATAAAGGCTCAAAAATGACCTCCTATCGCTCAACATTGATACAATGGAAGAAGGTGGAATTTAGGATTTGGGGGTACGTGCAAGAAGATGGGTCAATAAAGAGGGGAAGTTTTATGAAAAAAATGTCAAAATGAATGGGTATTCATTTAGGAATGGGGACCTGAGCCTCAGATCAAGATCTTTTTCCTAAACAAGTACCCATTCCTAATAATAGAATGGGTACCCTCTTTAAAACATGTACCTTCTTTAAAATGGACACCCGATCTATTTTAGAACAGGTACCCATTTTAAAGTGGGTACTCATTCTTAAAAAATTGTAATACCAACCCACTTTTTTGTTTTCTTTTAGGCTCGGGAAAGGCTTGGTAACCTAACCCTTAGCCTTGGACCTACAACTAAAGACTAAGGCAATGTCAAGAGAAAAAACTAACTTTGGCAATATAGTTGATAGGCTTTTTTTCATAATTGGTTTATGAAATTAAAAGACATTATAGATTATGATGTGTAGTTTTCAAATATGTAAGTTTTTTTATGATTGGATCATTTTTTATTTTTCAATTAATTTCTAAGGAAACTAGTCCATAAACTTGAAATGTTAGGCTTTTGTATTTTTTTAATAACTTTTAATTTGTTATTTTTTGTAAAAAGATTATATGACATCAATCTAAAAACAATTCTCTACACAATGAAAAAATTCAAAAAATGATTAGTTTAGGTCAAATTATGGTGTTTGTACACACGGGTTTTCAACAACAACTAGGGCCAATAAAAAAAATATTTAGAAAAAAATTATTAAAAAATATCCCCATCAATCTTCAATGTATTACACATTTTTCCTAAAATTAATTACAAAAATACTTTTATTTAAATCAAATTATGGTTTCCATACACGTGCATGGTATGCTCCTAAAATGTGACTTTTAAAAGTGGTTTTTATACATATGCCTATTAAAAATTAATGTGTATCATCTGGGTATTAGAATAAATTACATATTTGGAAACTAGACTTCAAATTATCAAGAATAAATTTGAATATTTGATCAATGTTGAATTATTCAACAAACATTTTTTCGATGTGGAGGTGATGAAGAGATTAAGTAGCATTTCTACTACTCTTAGTATGTGTGATGGTCACTCACTTGATTATTACTAGAATTTGGAGGAGACTTGAAAAAATCATGAGAACTAAAAATTGAGAATGAGCAATGTGATCATTCGTAAGAACAAGCTCCTAGCCCAAGCTATCGATTTTTTTAGAATATTCAGAGCAAAGTATTCCCATAAGAAGCAACTAAGCCCACATGACTTCTACAAAAGGCATCAAAACTAATACAGATGGAAGATGAGTTTCTCAATAACTCCAATTGCACATGTTCCTATTAATTTTATAAATGTTAAGTCACTTATTATGTTTTAATGTTCTTTTTATAAAAGTGACTTTTGTATCTCATAAAATTATGAAAGGTTAGATAATAAGCCTTCTTCGTGTGAAAGTTGAGAGATTTCTAACTTAATAAATTTATTTTTATCTCTCAATATTGTAAAAGGTAGTTACCTAGGTAGTTATAAGTTGGTTATGAGTTAGTTACTGGGTAAAGCCTATATATACAAAGCTTATGCTATTGTTAAGGGACTTTTTGACATTTTCAAAAGTTTGCATAAGGGGATTTTTGGAATTGTTCAATTCTACAAAGCAATAGAAAGCATTCTTGAAGGTGCATTCATGGTGTTTTCTATGTGTTATCATTAATCTTGTCATATGTTAATTTTGTGATTACCTTTGTGATCCTAAAATATTATTTGTGAATGTGAATGGTCAATCTTTCATGAATCACAATTGGAACATGTTTATTTCTTGGTATCTCAATCTGAATGTGTTGTCGTTTTGAAAAACTAAAAATCATTATGAAGCTCATATGCATAGTCTATGATCTTGGTAATGAACTTGTTTAATTTTCATTTCATTTCTATTTAAAAATCCAAATAAGATCACATGAAGGATCTACCCCTCTCAAACGTAGAGGAATATTGTTGTTTCACAAGCAATCTCTCCAACTATTGGAGCATTTTTTCCACTTTCCATTGGGCGAGTCAAGCAATTTTTCAAGTGTCACTCTTCTTACAAACAATATTGAAAGGGATTTAGTGATTTGAACTCCTCAACAATGTTATACAACCTTAATCGTTTTCCCTTGTCTTATCATTTTACATGGTTTCATGGGGATCAATTTGATTGCTTCCTCTTTACTCTATTTTTTATACTTTGCCTCTACACCCCTTTTCCTTTTTACACTTGGTTAAATTCATGTTAATAAAAATGCAAATAGTGATGAATTTTTTTATATCCTACTCATGCTTATCTACATATACCACTAATTATTTGTTTATAAGTGAGAATGCAACACTACTAGAAGCATGGGGAAACTAAAAAATAGCATCCTACTACATATCTTGTAATATGCTTGTTCATTTCGATTGCTATCTTAATTACTCAAGCATGCACATGATTCATTTTGATCACATGCATGTCAAATTTGGGAGAAAATGTGGAGGGGAAAAGTGAATTCTTTTCCCTTTTTACCCTCTTCTTTTACACTCACTTTTGACCTTCTCATAAATACATTTTCATATGCTCAATATGTCTTTTTTGCACACAAGTTGACCACAACCTTGCATTTATCACTAAAAACCATTATCATATCAATAGAACTATATCATTATGGATCTCTAGGGTTTGCCCCTTCCTATATTGGATCACTAAAATGACTCTTTCCCTTGGACAAATTTGTGCTCCTAGTCCTACCTCACCTTTCCAAGATTTATTTTTTCTCTTGAAGCTAACATTTACATATTTTTTTCTTATTGGCTTGTGTGTTAAAGTAAATTCAAGAAAATGACTATTACATTACATGGATTGCATGCCAAAATAATTCAAATTGAGTGCCTCAAACATTGTATTTACTTGGACAAACCTGTAGACATTGGTGCTCACAAGTTATCATCATAAATCCTTTATCAAATGTATTATCAAGATGATTGCATAAACATTAATATAGATGCCGCATCATCATAAGAATTCCACATATTTATCTTGTGTGTCTTTGAGTTTTTACACATTACTAAAGGAGTTTGACTTAAAAATAAAGAAATTTCAAACATCTATCTATATAGAGAATCCTCAAGGTGCTTGGAAGCACCTCGTTTATCTTAGAAGAAGCTACAAATGAAGGTGAACAAAATACAAATATTGACAATAGTAGTAGACATGATGCATGCATAGGATGTGACTGTGACAAGAGGACTAGATTATGAGAGTGGCTTTATCTGAGATATCCAAAACACAAGTATCAATTGGTCTTTGTCATATGCACATCATTTTAGTTTTAAATTTGAACTATATCATAGATAAAATTAATAAATTACATTAAAAGAAATAATTATTTCTTATACCAATCGTTTCCATTTACAATAACATGTTTAGATCTCAACTTTGATTAATTTAAGTTCAAAATACTTATAATTATTCATTAGATATATACATTAATTATAGAGGATGTATTTTATTTCTCTACTCCCCTCAACTCAACATTCTCTTTTCTATTGAAAAATATACTACTAATATCTTTTAAAATTTAAAATTATATATCTTTTATCTTTTTGCTTGTACGATGTTTATGAATGTCAAACCATTTCAAAACTTTTTTTGGGAAAATATCTAAATGTTAAATAAATTTAATAGTATACTAGATTTCCTCATTCAAAAGATTGTTGACCTATTAAGTCCAAAGACAATCTCCAAATTGGAATCCAATAGATTCCTCAACAAGAAAGTTTGGACAAAAAGCTAAACTTTAATGAGATTATGTGAGAGAACCCTTCTCTACCTA
Organism: Sequoiadendron giganteum; assembly: GCA_007115665.2. Lineage (NCBI taxonomy): Eukaryota > Viridiplantae > Streptophyta > Pinopsida > Cupressales > Cupressaceae > Sequoiadendron > Sequoiadendron giganteum. Next base: position 334,497,583 of record CM021104.1, on the reverse strand, counting down.
AACTCAAATATGTTTCCAGGGATGCCAAGGACAGATTGGTTATGGAAAGGACAGAGTAGTTATGGCAATGACAGACTGGTCTATAACACATGCAAGAAACTCAAACTTGAAACTACCAATGAAGTAGAGATATAAGAACTACTCTACGCTCTTGACATATGCAAGATGTAGGTGGTCTCTCCCATTTGTATAGGAGGAGAGTGGGTGATGATTAAAACCCACAAGCCAAACTGTAATGTGATAAGCATCCTAGGAAATGATACATTTGATGCATACACCATTCAACATTTCTGTGGGGCAAAATTATGATTTGGAGTGCAAACTTCGACAATTCCTCGAAACAAGTAATCCTTTATAAAGGATAATGATATGAACAAAAGCTATCATCATTGAATTTTCAATCCCAAAGGCAGTTCATATGAAGATTCTCCACAACTAAATCATAATGATTCCAAATGGTGGCTCTAAAGATGAGTTTTGACCCCAATCATTAATGCAAATGCTCTGATTAACAAGCATCTGAGTTTTGGGCACCGAACAATTCTACACTAAAATGGAAATAGAGTTAACTCAGGACTTGGCATCCATGTTACAGTATTCGGCTCTGGGTCACCATTGCAAGTAATTATGAAAATGTCTACAGGCCTAATCTTCCTTAAACTGGGTTACAGGCCTGATCAACAATGATAACATAGACTAGAATTTTACCTCCACCCACACAAGACAACGAACCGTTTGAATTTGGCAGGGTCTGTTGTCGTATAGATTATTTTTTATGTTTGGACAGTCAGGTTTTTAACAGATAGTTCAATAATATGAAGAATTGGGTATATCTTGGAAAGTACCCCATGATTTTTATAAAAATCAGAGAATCACATAGAGATAGTTGCAAAAATAGTAAAAAAGGATCCTGTCAAACAAAAAATAAGCTTTTTTATTATTATTTTATTGTTGATGAGAAGCAAACAAATTTGACTATGATTGGTGGTTGAGCTATGTGAAGTTTAATATTGGATTCAAGATAAATAAATAGAAAAACAATAATATATGAATTATGTGATTGTCAATCAATTAGGTCAATTCTACACTACAAGAGTGATCTTTGTGTCTAAATCAAATCTCATAATCATGAAAATATATTTGGCATGTGTCTTTGAGTATGATGTTTGCATGTCTTCAATACCTACAAACAAATATTCATCTTAAGTGTCCAAATCCTTAATTAAAGCTAATGGTATTGATGAACACCTTTTGGAGTTTGTTTTTGCAAAACAATCTCCTTAGTCAAACCCTAGATCTAATCCAATTGATTTTGATAACATTAGATGGTAACAAGTAGTGATGTGCAAATGGCAATGATGTGTTTGTAGTAGTGAATGAGACTATACTTTAATGTTTAAAAAAGGTGATATAATGACATGGTTCAAAAATTAGGACTTCAAAATTTATTGACAAAGAAGTAATGTGACCAAAATAGGTGGTGAAGAGTAGTGTTATGACGAGGGCAATAGTGATTTTAAGAGGCACGATGCTAGAAGTGAGCGATTATTGACAGTATAATTGATCTAAGTGTTCTATGAATAATGAACTAGGGATGGTATCCTTTTATACATGACCTAGACACATAAATTTAGAAGATTGACACACAAGGCAACAAAATGGTTAGTTGCAACTGGATCACCTTGGGCACAAGGTGCAATTTGGAACTTCAACAAGAGGGTCAAATCTAAATCATAGAATTGATCTAGGCCATTCTTGTCTATATAGATTGATGCACAAATAAAATCTATCAATTTGATAACTAAAAATTGATTGAAAAAAAATTGAATTTTATTTTTGAGTGTCGACTTATAACTAAGACTAATGAGAACACCAAATCAATCAAAATCGTCTACTAAAATAATATACTTCAAATAATCACACAAAATAAAATAAAAAGAAAAATAAAAATAAAAGTTCCATTACATTAAAACCAAAACTAAACTAACAAAAATCTATAAAGATGACTCTGAAAAGTACACACTTTTCACCACGTTTCTAGCGAAGTATATCCATATGCTACAACTTACACAAATGTAAGGCTAGGTAGAGTAGATGGATTAGCTGAGCAAACAAAATATATAAACTTGTCTTACCAAAGAAGATTTATGTGTGTGACGTAGGAACATTGACACGGTCACATTGCAATGCCGTTACTTACAAGCAACAACATTAAATAAAGCTAAGCAACAAAAACGTTTTCATTAATGGGAAAGATGCATGTATTGATTAGGGAGATTAATATTAGAGTGTACTACGTCGTCATTTAGAGGGCATTCCCATGGAACCGTGGGGCGCAATAGAAGGAGCTATAAATTGTATTATTTATTGAAAGATATGGTACATTTAAGTCTGGCAGCCTAGTGCCGTCAACGGTGCGGAAGGGTTAGAGCGTGATCACTTTAATGCTAAGGGGAGGGTGGTCCCCTTCCATCATGTGCATGGCATTATGGTGGCACAGGCCTTCATGATAATTTAGAATAATATTTAAGATATTCATTTGGAATGTTCTATAATTTTTAAAGAGTAATGTTAATTTAATTTTTATATAAGTATTTAAAGATTTCTTTGAGGATTTTTTTTTAAATGTTTTAAAAGTTTTGGTATCTCACGTGGGATGTGGTTAAAATGTGTGCCATTTATTGAGAGGAAATACATTATTAATACATTTTAATAATGTAAGGGGAAATAAACTAGTATTTAGGTAGATTAGATAGTTAACGTAATTTTGTAAATAATTAGTTTATAAAAATGAATTGAGATTGATAGAAATATGTAGTGGTTAGTGAGAATTTCGGAAAAGTAATGTTGAAGATGTTAGAAATTAATTTGTTATAATATTGGATTTTTAGTGTTTATTCAAATGAATGAGTTTTAGAAATTACGAATTGATTATGCATTGATCTAGTTGAAATATGTGCTTGCAATCTTGGTGTTAGGGTAGTGTTATAATTAAGTAATGGTAGATTTTTAGTGTTCATTCAAATAAATATTTTTCAAAAACTACAAATTGATTATGCATTGATCTAGTTAAAATATGGGCTTCAGTCTTGGTGTTAGGATAGTATGATATATTGTTTTTATGTCTCTAACAATCTTGCAATGGGTACGTGAACACTCATGTTGTTGAGAGATTACTATATTATTATTATTAACCTTGTTTACTTGGAATATTTGTTGTAATGGCATTAATGAAGGAGGTGAAGTTGGTAGTGGTAGTTATAAAGTTATTTTTTGCGAATTCCTCAACTTGGCCACTAGAATTGAGTAGTAGAGCATCTTGCATTATTAGTGGGATGTGCATGCATGCATGAAGGTGGATTTGGATGCCTACCTTGTAATGAGAGGAGTTATGTCAAAGATGTCTATTATTAGTATAAAGATTACATTTTCTATTCATGACTTATTGGGATTTACATTTATTACTCTTGAATGATCCTCTTCATTTTGGACATGGGAGGTTTTGAGTTTTACCATGGTTTTATGGTACATTGTTTTGGAAAATCTTTCATGCTATTCATTTTCCATTTATTTATAAATTGAAGGCATGAGATAGTAGTTTTATGAGGTTATTTTAGAGGTATATAGTTGCTACTAAAATGATGCTAGATTGAAGGGAGTTAGAGTGTTGCATATGTATTCTATTCTTGAAGGTTAATGCATTCTTAAGCCTTTCTTTCACAATGGATTTTTTTTCCAAAATGATTTCTCCACGTAAATCTGATGTTATGTGTTTACTTATTGCGATTTGTTGATTTTACACACTCACATAATATTTTATGAGTAATCTAATGTTGCATAACAAAAAGTTAGATTTGCATCACTATGGGAAAAAAAATTGTTAGCTTTCTTCACCTTGAGTTAACAACACCTAGTGTACACCCATATGGAACTAAACTAGCACGTAGACCTAAACATATACCTATAAGACTATTTTTTTTTAAAAGTGACTGTTGGAATTCACTTGTCTTGATCTTCTAAAATTTCAATCTAACTAAGGATTGGTGATTTTTAGGAACCCCTTTAGAAATATATTGAATTGCAAGTGTCATGTTCTCCTTAATCAAACCACTAGTAGACTAGCATTACAACTTTGAGTGAAATAATGAAGATGACAATCAAGCAATGTGCAATTGACCTAGGATGATGTATATTGATGCAATGCTTTAATATTTTTTCAATTTATTTTGTACTCCTTTGATAACTCTTAGGTGATTTCAATTGGTTGAATGGTTTGTATTTAGATACAAAAACTAAGCACACAAATCAATACAAACATGTGCAAGATCAACTCACAATGGCTATGAGGAGTGACTCAATAGGATTTATTTGAAATTAAATGAAAAATTCAAGGTTTAGATTCATGATTGTGGAAATGATCTCAATCAAGTCAAAACTTATGGATATAATCCAAGGTGACGAATGGGGAATTTTTCATCTAGGACCAAATTGTTGGGGATGAATGACTATGGGATTAGGATATAGTGATTTCATGAGTTCAATCCACATAATAATATGCCATGTGTACACTTATTATTATATTTAAGAAAATGTAGATACAATACACCCAAAATATAGGGAAAAGGGTATGTATATGGAATTTTCATGATAATGTTTTACCCCCATTTTTTGATGTGCATGTGAAATACTAAGTAGATGCATGTCAAAGTAAAATAAGAAATCAACATGTTGGAAATTAAACATTTTTTAATCACACAAAAGGATATATATATCTACTCAAACTATATACATCATGCTTGAATTCCTCTCACAATGAGAACTACATTAAAACCCTACAAAACAAGAAAGAGCATGCAATGTGTATGAAAGGAAATTAGACAATTCCTACATTAATCCTATGAGAGAGGTGATGGAATAAGTTACAAAACTAAAAAATTATACTAGAAAAAGAATGTACAACATAAGATATACATTGGGATAACCCTCATAAGGGAAAAACCTAACCTCCAAAGCACACCTAATGTATTATCTAAATAAATGATTAAAATCTACAATGAGTCATTGCTATTCATTATCCATCTCACATAAAACTCTATTCTCTCATCTATCTAAAATTCTATCCCAAAATACACCAATGACTCATTGTATATGCATTATATCCATCTCACATAAAATATTCCTTGATTATGGATTGATGGAGGAATTATACAATATTTCTACTAGACTATTGAGGGACTATTTCAAGACTAAAATTATACTCCAAATCTATTATGTGCTATAATTGTATTGCAAGATCTCTAGAATACTAAAGCAAGTCCACTACAAGACCTCTACATGAATATTGTATTATTGAAGGACACTTCGATTACAACACTTGAGGCTAGATAAATGCTAACTTCACTAAGAAAAATCATCTCAATGCTAATAGGTATCACTCTCAAGAAACCTAACTTTTCATATTCAACAACCAATAAAACTTGATGCTCAACTTGAAACATCTTTTTAAATCCAATAGATACATGAATGATCATTTGATGTCAAAACACTCCCTTCAATTTTAAAATATCTATGAGCTCACCATGCAAAATGATCCATGTGTAGAAGCCCACTAATGTTCCTTAAAATTGGTATCAGACACACAATTCAGAGGAGGTCCTAACTAAATAGTCCACTAAACCCTTGGAAGGTCTTCATTTAATTATCAACTAGGGCTAACATAAGCTTGTGATGTTGTTGGCATTGTCTATGCATTCATAGACTCTATATTGTCTATATCATCTTAGTATAGGTGTTTACACATGCAAGGAAAATGTAAATTGCATAATAGTGAAAAGAAGTAATGTTGGAACTATTGCCATGGGTGCCCATAGCTAAAGAATATGACTAGTTCATTGTCAAGAAATGAATTATGTAACTAAATAATACTACTAACTTATTTAACTTGACTCACTCTGGAGGATAATGCATGTAAAAAAAAAAAACATGAATACATGACAAGATCTTATTCACAATTTCATTTACATTTACAACATGAAGAATTCGATTAAGACAAATACAATAATAAAAGTAACTACCATAACAACATAAATAAATGTGTAGAAAGTAAAGTGGGGAAAAAATACCTTGAGTGGCCCTTGCTCAAGGGACTACCTCCACTAGATAAACTCAAATCTAGCTCCTCAAATTAATTTACCATAACAGTAACTCAAAACCTCTTTATTGCATAAATGAAGATATCACAATCTAATAAGAATCTTTTAGGATCTATCTTATTCATAAGAACATGATTAGAATAAAATTATCTATGAAAAAATAGAAAACTAATTAAACATATCTATCTGCTATATTTTTTGCATTTATTCAACCAACTAACTATTCACCTCAACCACCAAACCATATATATAGGTGTGGAGTAATCTTACTGGAACAAGGCCTCAAAATGGAAATATAAATGCAAATCACCACTCCCTAAGAAATAGAGTATGACAAAGTCTGAGTAACTAAAAACACAACTAAAAGGTAGAAGAATTTGATTAGGACCGCAACTTTGCTGCAACAGTAAAACTAAAACATGGACTACAAAAATAGTCTCATTGGATTCCCAATCATGGTAGATATTTTCTCGTTTAGTATTCTTATTAAATGATATGGTGACTCACAATCTTCCTGACAAATATATGCCTCTAATTTTCCAACTTTTGTGCTCTACTTATTTTGGAACTTACCCTTCATCATTTTCTCAAACTCATTTGGTTATGAGTTGCATCCCTTAGTTGTTGCAGGCTATAGTCTGCTTACTCCTACTCCTTGGATGTAGAGAGTTAATTCACACACAACATCTACACAATACTAATAACCATAGTTTAAACAAAAATATACATTGCATTTCATACATATTCACATATTAACCATGCAATGGCTATCATACCTTAATCACATTTCCATATACTTAAAATTGGGTTCAATTTTGTATGATGATCATAAAAGATAGTAAAGTTTAGGAATATGTATGAAATGTACTAAAAAAATAGAAAACTAACTAATAATTGGCCTCATCATCCCCCCAACTAAAAATTTGCTTGTCCTCAAGCAAAGTGATTTGAACACTAGAGGTTATACTGCAAGGTCGTCTCCCTAAGTTCTATGATCAAATCCACTCCTTTCAGATGCTTCAAGTAAAAAACTCCATAGCATGAAAGTCTTGCCCACCTGAGATCCCCAGCTTCCTCTCATTCTTCATTCTTTTCCCCCTTCTAATGTGGCACTAGGTAGAGAAGCATAGGTGGAGAGAAGGTAAGAAGTACCCATTGAAGTTCCTTATCTTTTGCAATGTCCATGTACCTGTGGATCCTTTCAAGCATGGCTATAAAGTTGTATACATAGTGGGGTTCCTTTTTCTACTATTCAGGGGTCAAACTATCCCATATTTCTTGTACAAAATGAAAAGAATGATGGATAAGACCCATAATTAGTCTTTGCATCTTGTCATAATCATTTACCCTTAAAATATCCTTTGAATCAGATTCAAAGGTAATTGAAATATACCATTCTCTTAACCAATATATGAACATCTTCAAAAACATTTTCTATTAGTTCAGAATCTTCCACTATCACACTATTTTCTTCCTCCTGCTTCTTGATACTACCCATCATAACACCCTTCTTTTCCAGGTGGTGTGAACGCCTTGGCTGCGTGGGTTCTTCTTCTACACTTTCTTGGGTGCAAAAGAAGATCCACCTTTCCTCTTTCTTGTTCTTGGTTTTGTAGAAGAAGTTGGGGTTTCTTGGACATCCTCTGTTGTGGGTTTCTTGGAGGCTGTAGGTGGTGAATTTTGTAAACTCCACTCCTCTAGTTCTCCTTTGCTATGGGTAGGTGAAGCAACAAGTGAACCAAAGGGTATTTCCCTCACTGATGTAGTAGGTGATTCCAAATTTTTGGAACAGTTGGTTCTTCAAGAATGTGGCTAATATGATTACAAATTACAAATCTTTCCCATGAAAAATGTGCATGTTGAACCCTTAAACTTATTTTCACCAATAGGGTAACTAAGAAATAATGTGATAGGGTTGTATTGTTTCTCTTTATTTTATATTCAAAACTCATCTATTTCAATAGTTTATATAGAAAATTGAGTACATTAACCCTCCTATTGTGATGAAGCTAACTCAAAAGCTTGAAATGCACTATGTATAAAAGAGATTGCCTACCATCACATGTAAGATATTTAATAGTGTATGCAGCACTAGAAGACCATATCCATGGTAATGATAACCTTTTAGTGCCTTGAGATGTTGAATCCAGGTTCTCTCCATGTTCCCTAAATTCATCTCTGGAAACTACAACATTTTCCCTAATTGGGAATTCGTGGAGATCTCTTGGAAATCCAAAAACTTCTAAAATTGTAGCTTTCGAAGCATCAACCTTTAACCCTCGAATAGTGGCTTCATCATTTTGAAGTATTTCTGCAAACTGTCGTGTCATATCCTCACTAGATTTTGTCAGCCTCAAGAAATAATGTAACCATCCCGATTGTCTGAAAATAGGTAAAACCAACCTATCTTCCAATATATGTTGATGTGAAGATGGTTCTCTATGAATTATATCTCCTCCCATGATGGAAAGCTATTCTATTTTTTATTTTTTTTCTACAAATTTTTGCTCACAACTTCAACCACACCAATCCTTCCTGTTGGTTATACTTGAATTCTTCAAATTCAACTGATATAACTGTCTTCTATAGCTTGAATTGACTTGGATTAGTTGGATCATGGCTTAAAAATGGGAAAATAGATGAAAAAAGGTTGTAGAAAGGTTTTTGGTGGGGAAAGTTTTGAAAAATTTAGAAAATGTACTCTTCCCCAACTGAAGCCTTTAAGTGACTGATGAGTTCAATTATTAGCCTATTTTTTGTTGCTTTTATGTATACTTTCATACACTCTTAGGTATACCTTTTAGAAAATACTCCTATGCTATGCTATCTTTTCATGTTTATTATACAACCTTGGACCTAAATCATAGTAATGGAAATATGATTATAATATAGTAGCATTACATAGTTTATATGTGAGTATGCATGAAATGTGGATGGAATTATGCTTAATTATGGTGGTTAGCTTTGTGTATATGTTTTATGGATTAACCTCTTACATCTCACAAAGAACTGTAGCACATAGCAACTGGAAGGTGTAACCTACAACAAAAGGAAGACTGGGACAGTGAAACAAGGGAAGTGCCAGATTAAGTTGAACGTAATAACTAATGTATGAAGACACCTAATGGAGTTGGTTGTGCATCATTATGATAGGGAATAAAGCATTGGAGAAGAACTCTTTTGTTCATAGGATTCTTAATAACTGTTTGCGTGTTTTACATGCAATTATATTTTACAGAGTTTCAGTTCTATTAGGACTCTTCTTTCTTTTGAGTTATAGTTTGAACAATTCAATATTAACTATATGATCTGATATATTGAAGTGCAATTTAATGATTGCAGTTAGTTGTTGCTTAGAATAAAATCTCTTGTGCTTGTATATAGCCAATGGATGAGTCCTTAGATAAGTTAGTTGATTTCAGTATTTCGTTATCAGTTGCTTTTCAAGTTCAATTATTATCTACAAGACATGTTATTTATTTAGAATAATTTCATTTAATACAATCTATGAAGAAGATTTTGTGTAATCTTTTGTTATGTGTAATGAATGAAGTTCAATTTCACATGGATGCATAGAATCTGATATTTAGATTTGGTTCTAGTTAAGAGAGGATAAACACTAGAGAAAGTCACTCAAGGTAATTGTTCTTCACTTCACTCATAGTTGTTTATTTCTATTTAAGTATTTTTTTTGTTCATCATTGTTTCATAAATTATATGCAAGTAGAATAGATCCTCATATTTTGATTATCAATAACGAATGTTCATGAGCATGCATGTATTTGATTAATCTGTTGTACTCTAGAGATTAGAAGAAGTTTAATTGCTAGTTTGAGTAGTTTTGAGTTAGTTTAATAATTCTTTATTAGTAGTAGTTCAGTTACAGGTTAAGCTATAGGAATTTGTAGCCATTAGCTCTAGTTTGTTTCTTTCACTATTATGCAATTCTGTAAATTTCCAACAATTAGAACATCTTGAATAGGATAACCTAGATAGCCTTAAGTATCTAAAGGCACATATAGTGCAACACCATCACAAGTTTACAAACCTTGGCTTGACATTTTAATGTAGTCTTTACAAGGTTGTGTGGACTATTCAGCCAAACATACCTCTGAACTATGTAGGTTCTACCAAGTTTATAATACATTAGTTTAGACTCTACATTTTTGGCACCATTACCGAGGATGGTGCTATCTTCATAGACCCGTTTTTTGAGTTTTCATAGTTTACATTTTTTTTTTATAATTAGGACTATTAGACTTAATCTTTTTCAATAGTAGAAAGATACACTAACATTGTGCAGGACTGCTACTATATAAAGCCATATTTCATGTATGCATATGTAGAGAGACTCTTTTGGGTAGATTCCTCCCCTCTACACGCCAATAATCCATAGCAAAAATTGGTGAATCTAGTACTTAGAGTGGGGGTAATATCGAAGAATACATTTCCCTCAACAATATCTAGCACACAAACAAAGGGGACACACCGAACCATGGGTGATGTAGTGGATGATCTTGAACAACCAACCTTTGAGTTTCCAATCACCAATCAAGAAAGAGCTACTGTGTTGAAGAATATCCCTATTTCAACATTACCAGTCTTTTATGGGTTGGTGACTGAGGATCCATATACATTTATGTTTGAATTTGATGTCATATGTAGAAGTTATGACTATACTTCTACTCAAACTCTTCCCTGTCACTCTAAAAGATGTAGCCCTAAGATGGTTTCTGGTTAATGGGATTAGGAAAGGATGTTGTTCTTGATTGGGATACCATGAAGATAGTGTTCTTAGAAAAATACCAAGACTACTCTAATGGACTTGATAGGATGAGAGATGATATTTTTAGAGTGTCACAAAAGGAGGATGATCCATTAGAAGATTATGTGGAGAGATTTTAGCTTGCCTTGAAGAAAAACCCATAGAACAAGTTGTCTTAAGAATCCCTCAAGTTGGTATATTTTAGGGGAGTCAATGAGGACTGCATTGATGCCCTAAACCTTATTGGCCAAGGGGATATCTCTCAAATATCATTTGAAGATATTTGAAAAGTCTATAGGAATTACTCTAGGAATTTCGCTGAGAGACCAAGAGGAGACAAGACATCCACTATTAGCAAATCATCCACAAGGGTTTCAAAGATAGAGTTAAGAAAATTGTTGTCTAATATGAAGGAGGAAAGTATCAACCACTCAGATACTCAGTTGGATACTTTCCAAGTCAAGAAGAAGCAAGAGGAAGTTGAAGAAATGCTCACTGATTATTGTCCCAGTTGTAGGAAAAGGAAAGCAAACTATAAATGCAAGAGGGTGGCTAGTATTCAACAAGATAAAAATGAGAAACCTAATTTTCACACACTAGAAGGAGAGGATGGGAAGCTAATTTACATCGATCAAGGAAGGACATGGAAACTAAGACAAGGTATGCCAAAATACCCTCTCAACTTTAATTCATCCTTTCCCATTAGAAATCATGATTTTTCTGCTTGGAATTCTCAACCTTGGCTAGCTAATCAAAATTAGTGGCAAAACCATAAAAAATGGCCACAAACTCAACAAAATTGGAACCAAAACTAGCCAAATCCTTGGTCACAAAAAAAATTCTAAGGTTCCAATTACAATCCCTAATGGCCAACACAACAAAACTAGTGACAACCTCAATGGCAAAAAGGCTAGCAATGGAAACAACAAAACATGAACTATCAGTAGCCTATGCTTCCACCTCAACCCCAACATTGAGCCATTATGCCTCCATCAAAGCCTACATCCCAACAACCCAAGCCACAAAAAAGACCTTCCCAACCTGCACCTAACCCTAATCACAAGCCTTTCTAACAAGCTTATACTAATGAAGCTATGCAATACCCCACTTATGGGGTAGAGGTGAGTGATGTACACCTCAGGTCAGGGAAACAACTTGTTGGACCTTCATCTCCTCAAATCAATAAGATGGAGGATGATTAAACTATAATTGAAGCTTCAGACAAAACACCTTTGGAACCTGAGTCAAATCAGGTACACCAAACTATCTCAAGTCTCGAGTCTCCTTTCTCTGAATGTTTAGCCATTCAAAATCATCATACAAAAGTTGAGACAGACCTACTCGGTCAACTTAGGGATGTCAATATAAATATTCCTCTCATCCAAGCTATTAAGGAAATTCCAATCTATATAAAGGCAGTCAGGGACCTATATCTTAAGAAACCAGGGAGGAAAAGGAAGGATCCTCATATAGTACACATCTTAGGAAACCTTGTAGATATCATGTTAGGGAACACAACTATCCCTAAATATATAGACCTTGATAGTCCAGTAGTGGGCTTTAAGATTAATGGGACCCTTATAAAGAACACCTTAATAGACTTAGAGGCAGCAATCAATGTTACGACCAAAGAAACAATGCAATTTCTTCAATTGGCCAACCTTAGACCTGCACAATTTATTTTACAATTGGCTGATAGGTCAACAATCAAGCCTGAAGGAATCATTGAAGATTTAGTTTTGCATTAAATTCTTGGGAATATCCTGTTGATTTCATATTTTTATAGCCAAAGGTTAATCTTGAAGGCTACCCACTCATCCTAGGAAAAACATGGTTAGCTACAACTAATGCATTCATAGGATATAGGTCTAACAACATGATAATATCTAATGGGACTATGACAAAGAAATTAGTCCTCTATCCTCCAACCCAACCTTATGTTGATCTTGAGAAAACTATTTGGCCCACTTTGGATGAGGAAGATAATTATTCCCTACATAAATTGATGACTATAGAACACAACCCTCTATTGGATGATCAAGATGAATATGAGATCATTTCTCACATAATATAGAATGAGTGCAGTAGGAGCCCACAACAATGAGACTATCTCGCATGCCTACAAGACCCCTTTCAAAGTATTATACCCAACAATTCCTTGAAAGAAATATCTCATATTTTCATTCCTTACTTCCACAATAGTGTGTGCCAATTACTCCAAGCCTTGACCTCTCACCTATGAAAGAATCATCCAAGGAATTAGAATTCATTCCAAGAAAAATGTTGAACATAAACAATGCATTGACTGAAGAGCAAAAAAATTCCCTGCACATAGTGCTGCAAGCACACACAACAACATATGCATGGGATTACCATGATATGAAAGGCATAGATTTTGACTTATGTATGCATAGTATTTATACCAATGATGGTTATAGATCCATTAAGAAACCTCAAAGATGAATGAACCTGACCTTGAGAGACAATCAAAGTTGAACTTCAAAAACTCCTTCATGAAAAATTTATCTATCCAATATCTAACAGGTGAATGGGTCTCACCTTTGGTCATTGTTCCCAAGAAAGGTGAAAAATGGAGAGTTTGTGTAGATAACAAGGAACTGAATACAACCACTAGGAAGGACCACTTTCCATTTCCCTTTATAGATCAGGTGCTTGAATCTTTAGCTAGGAAGAAGTACTTTTCATTCCTAGATGGTTTCAATGGTTACAATAAAATAAAAATTTCTCTAAAGGATCAAGAAAAAACTACATTCACATGTCCCTAGGGTACTTATTCCTACTTTTTTCTACCCTTTGGTTTATGTAATACTCTAGTTAATTTTTAGAGGGCATTGCTCAACATCTTTTTTTATTATTCTCATGACTATATGGAGATATATATGGATGATTTCACCACATATGGGGAGAATTATGAGGAATCCCTTAGTAATTTGGAAAAGGTATTAAAAATATATAAAGAACACAACTTGTCACTCAACAATGAAAAGTGCTTTATGATGATGACTCAAGGAATTATTTTAGGGCACTTCATATCCAGTGCATGGATTCAGGTTGATCCACATAAGATAGAAATTATTTCTACATTACCTATTCCACAAAAGCAAAGAGATATCAAAAGTTTCATTGGTCATGTAGGCTACTATAGGAGGTTTATTAAAGACTTCAATAAGATTATTGCACCATTGTTTGTTTTGATGAGTAAATACATTGAATTTGAGTGGACATCAAAGTGCTAACACTCCTTTGAAGAGTTGAAGAAAGCCTTGACTCAAGCACCTATTTTGAGGGGGGAAAATTGGACCTTACCCTTTCATATACATATAGATACTTAATATTTTGCTAGTGGAGTAGTTTTGTGTCATAAAGAAGCTAATAAAGAGTATACGATTTACTACATTAGCAAGAATATTTAGGGATAAAATCTGAATTATACTATTATAGAAAAGGAGATGTTGGTAGTGGTGTATTCCATTAATAAATTTAGGCATTACATTATTGGTTATTCATTTTTTATCCATACAAACCATACAACTATCAAATATTTAATGAATAAGCCTCTAGTTGGGGGTAGATTAGTAAGATGGTTGCTACATCTACAAGAGTTTGACATTACAATAGTGGAAAAACCCGATAAGGCCAATCTAGTGGTATATTTTATATCAAGATTGCCAACACAATCATCTAAAGGAGTAGTGGATGATTCATTTCCAGGTGAACACATATTTTCTCTAAATGTGCATATACCCTGGCATGCTGACATTGCAAATTATTTAGTAATAGGGAAGATTCCACCACACTTTTCTCCAAGGAAAAAGAGATAGTTGGTACACAATCATTTTCCATACTCTTGGATATCATGTTATATGTTTTACACTAGACCTGACAACATCATGGGAAGGTGCATAAGGGAAGATGAAATATTTGATATCATGAAGGCTTTCCATGATGAGCCATGTGGGGTTTTTTTTAGCAAAAATAACAACATTCAAAATCCCCACAACTCATTAATATTGGCCAACTTTGCACAAATATTTTTTTAAGTACACAAGGAGCTATGATAGGTGTCAAAGAATGGGCAAGCCAACCAAGAGTGATGAAATTCTATTACAGGCTCAGTTAACACTATCCCCCTTTGAAAAATGGGGTCTAGTCTTTATTGGACAAATCTCACCTACTTCCAACAACAAGGAATAAATTCTAGTTTGTATTGACTATTTGACTAATTCAGTAGAAGTAAAGGCCATACAATTTTCCAGAGATAGCAATGTGGCTAAATTATTATATGAAGAAATTTTTATTAGGTATGGAGTACCTAGGGAAATAGTCACTAATCAAGTTCCATGGTTTACTTTAAACTTCATCACCAAACTGGTTGAAGAGTACCAAATTAGGCACACAAATTCCACACCTTATCACCCTCAAGCCAATGGTCAGGTGGAGGTTACTAATAGAGAAATTGAAAGTATTCTAACCAAGACAGTGTAGTTACATATGAAATATTGGGTTGCAAGGTTACTAGAAGCAATATGGGCATATATAACAACTTAGAAAACAACAACTGGTTTTACATCCTATGAACTAGTGTATGGGAAAATAGTAGTCCTTCCAATTGAGTTTGAATATAAGACATTAATAACAACAATAGAGTTAGAAATAGATCTAACAACAACTCAAAAGGATAAGTTACATCATTTAAATAGACTAGATGAAATCAGGATGGAGGCAATCCATCACACTAAGATAGTACAACAACAAAGGATAAAGTGGCATGACCAATATATCAAAGCAAAGGAGTTTAATGTAGGGAACATTGCATTATTATATGATTCAAGGTACAAAGATTTCAAGGGAAAAATCCAATCCAGGTGGTTGGGACCTTATGAAATCAATCAAGTCTATCCTAATGGAGTAGTAAAGTTGCACACCATAGATGCAGTTAGATTCATTCTTCTAATTAGTGGCCACAAATTGAAGCTATATAAGAAATTGGTACAAAAAGATAATTTTATTTTCTTTCCATTTCAACAATATGGTGCACACAGTGATCAAGATAAAGGTTCAAAAACACAAAGTGATATCTCAGTGACACATGACATACTAAGTACTTCAGGTGACCCAGTGATTGAGCTACACAACTCAATTCCTAAGATCACTCAAGATTAATTTCATATTTTACCTCACAAGAACACACAACAATATTATAATGATGTTCATATTTTCTCCAGAGGGACCTATTTTCTATTTAACTATTATATTCATAAAGGGTCTTGTTGTAGTAGGGACATGTCGCATAATAACTATCAACATTCAGAAAGACTCTTATTGCCAAAAGTACCCGTAGTGTCATCTGCCAGAGAAAAAGTTCAAATCACTTGGCACCACATTAATTGTAGTTCATGCACATTCACCTCACACTACTCACATGCACTATCCATATTTTCATAATAAGTGCCCACAACATGCTTCTTTTATTTCCTACTACCAATTCAAATTTTAAACGTTTGAGCTTTCACATCACTGACTATTATCTGTCTAATCCATTTCATTACCTTACATTTGCCACCTCATAATTCACTCACCTACAGTTATTTCTGGTCACATCAAATCATATTTCAGATGCATGCTATTCAGTTTACACGTGCAACGATCAGTTGGACACTTCCGGTAGGTACACAAGGTACGCTATCATAATTAGCATAGATTTCTTTAAGATTTCATTATGTCTTTAATATTAAATTAAGTCACGTATAGATTTTATTGATTATTTAAATGCAATTGGATATGTGCAGGATCATCATGGAAAAAATAGGTCCTTAAGTGGCAATGAAAACTCATATAATCAAAGTTAGGCAACTTGACGTAAAAATTTGAATACGTTATCTATATTATTTCAAAAATATTTAAAAATAGAATTTTTAGAAAATTGAATTTAGTTTCTAAACTACTAGGTTTATTTTTTAAAAAAGAAAAATCTATTTGGTGAAAATTTGAAATTTCAATGCAATAGTACTTAAATTTAAGAGAAAAATAAGAAGTAGGTGTCTATCTAACCACCCTAACCACAATAAAATGATAATATTTTTTTATAAGATTTTAGATATAAGTAGAGGACTCATGTCCTAATGTGATGCATATTTTTTTGTAATTTTTTTCCAAGTAAATAATTAATTATGAATTTTTAATTATAACTTTTAAAAAAATTAAAAAAATCGTATGTCTAACCACCTTAACTTGGTCAAAAATTCATGAAATTCAATTCATTTTTTTTAATCCTATATTATGTGAAGCATAGAATATGATGCATGTTTTGGATTCAAAAAATGTGATACCGTTTGAAAGCTATAATTTTTTTTCAATCAACCTATCAATCAAGACTTTAGTCGTAATTCAAATAGAAAATGAATAATAATTATTTATTAAATTCAAAGTAAAGCATAATTTATATTGGTGGAAAGCTGAGAATCTCCTTTAAAAACCCTTTTCATTTCATCAATTTTGGGTAAAAAAAAATTCGTCGACCATACGGGCCATCATATCACTTTCATATCGCCACTTTTTGGCCCATCATGATCCTGCACATACCCAATTATTAATCATGATATTGATTTATATTATGTTAAAAGATTATTTAAATTGAGATTAAATTGAAATGAAACTGAAATTCAAATTGAAATGCAAGTGAAATGATTTGTAATGCATTTTCATTTAAATTTGGGTTTTGTCATTGCTAATGAAAACCCGAGTGCAAGTGAATGCAAGAACAAGTGAACGTGATTGAAGGCAAGAACATCAATCAGGTAGTAATTTTAGCCATTAGATGTTTATGAGGATGATGGAATCACACACACTCACTTAGTTGATATTTTAATGCATTCTTGTGATTATTGTGCTTACAAATTTTAAATTAAGTTTAATTGATTTTTCAAAATTCATGAAAAGAATATGTCATTTTAAATGGCGATTTGGTTAATTTTAGAGGAAATTGATTTTATTTAAATGAATTGGATTCCTTGTGTAGATATTTTATTATTATTTAAAAATAATAATGGTGTTATTTTAAATTAACAGAATATACTTTTTATTATGAAATTTATTAAAATGTAATAAATAAAGTGTTATAAAATTAATTGTTTTTATTTCTCATTTGAAAATTATGAAAGAAAAAAGATTTAGATGAAGAAATTAAACAAAGATCTTAAATTGAGTTATTGAAAACAAATGGGAAAATAAATCATGTGCAAAATTGAAATTGAATTTAAAACTTCAGTTAAACATATTGAAGAAAATATCTTCAATCAAATGGAAGAATCAAAATTTAGAACTTGGAGTCTTGAAAATTAGAACTGGAGATCACACTAAAATTGTGGATATTGCCTTGTCAATAACTCCATCAATGCATGAGAAAGGATAATCAATCTGGGAAGAATTTTGAATTAGAAGAGAGTGAGAAAATTCGTTTTTGTTTGAATAGGAAAAAAAGAGACAAAGATTATCTAAATTAACTACAAATTATTATGTTTTTGGAAGTTAGAGGGAGTGATATTTTCCTTCTTATATTTGTTGACTGCACACATCTCATGCGCCAAAGGAGGCTGGAGAATTGTATTAAGAGATCCCTTGCTTCCCACGCAGCCAATAGTGAAGGAAGGGAGAGGGTCTAAGAACCCACGCATAGGAAGGCAAAGAGAGGGCAGGAGAAGGCAAGGGGACAACCAAGGAAGATAGGTGCAAGTTTTATCTGCTCCCCATCCTCTTCTCTTCCATGCAGGCACAAGAAATTCTTCCACACCCCACACAACCACTAAAAGTCTCCTTACTTCCCACGCATGTAAGGGAAGACTGGTAAAGGGGCGTGCAGGAAGAGGGAAAGCTGCTATATGCAGTCTAAAGACTCTTCATTCACTCCCCATGCACAGTGAAGAGGTGCGCCTGAAGAAGGAATAAGCTAGTGGGAGTAGGAAAGCAATAGGGATAGGAAAAGAAGAATATGGCAGCAGGAAAGAAAGATAAAGCATGTGGGGAGAAGAGAACAAAGGAGATTTATGAAAGAAGAACAGGAAGTGGAACAACAAGAGAAAGAAAAATAAATAGAAGGATAGAGGATAGATGCAACCAAGGAACAAACTAAGAACTACAGGAAATTGACAGAGGTAGCACACATTCATCATTTCTAGAATTACCAGGCAAGATTTTATTTAGAAATTATTAAACAAAAACATGAACATAGTGAATTCAATGAAATAGTTAGTTTCTTGTTTTGATTTTTAAAAACTATTAAAAAGTATTGTTGTTTGCTTCGAATTCTATAGAAATTTTGCAAATAATCAACTATAATTTTTCCAGAAAACATTGAAATTGGAAATAGAAAATTGTAGGAAAATAGGATTAGAAAACAATGAAAAGCAGTTGAATTATAAATTTAGAAGAGAATTCAAACTTGGAAAAAGATTTTAGACATAAAACTTTATTTTAAATCAGACTTGAAAAGAATTCAAAACAAAATAGATTGTGATGAAATATCTTTTAAATTTTTAAATGTGATTCCAAAATAGAAGTTAAAATCAATACATTTTGCAATTAAAAACTCAAACATTCAAAACTGAAACTGAAACAATTTATTTAAATTATGTTCATGAAAAAGTATTTATTTATTTTTTGCAAGTATGAAAAACAGAAAACAAATCAATTAAATTTAAAGAAACAATTCACTTGAAGCAAAACGAATTAGGATTAGTTCACAGAGGAAACAAGATAGATGAGCAAAAAGAGAAAAAGAATGTGTGCTCTTTTATGCCTATTTTTATATGTATTTAATTTACATACTGGAGATACACCTTCTTTATTTTGTTTATTATTTTTTATTATTTAATTTACTCGATTTGAATATGAATTTAATGTTATATATGAATTAAAATGATGAAAAGAACAACATATGAACTTTTTTGCTTGAAACGAGATTTTTGTTAAATTGTTTGTGAAAGATTGTATTTATTTGATTAGAACCATGCATGCTTGATAAATGAATGTGCATGTCATGTGTTTGGAAAGTTACCTTCTGGGACGGGTGTCAAATATGGGTTATTAGAGAGTGTAGTTTTTCTTTTCCAAAATTGCTTTATTTGTTGTGCATGACATTTTACTTGGCCAAGTAACTTAAGGACCATTGAAATAGACTGAATTATTGAACTCTCTACCATATCCTAGTATCGAACTTGCTTGTTTCTTAAATGGATTAGAAATATGAAAACGCTTGTGGTTTTACTAGTTATACTAGGCATGCACTAGATTCCATCTTGCTTGTCGAATTCTTTTTGCTAAGCGATTCGTGCAAGGTCAGGTATTATTTGAATGATTTAAGAATTTCGGGGAAGCATAAGCTTCGAGTTTGGGCAAAAAAGTGCCTGATCCTTGTTCTCGTCTTCATTTTGAAGATTTTCTATTGGATTGAAGATCAAAGGATGTCATCTTCATTTATGTTATATTATATTTTGTAATTATGTATTGAAGAGCTTAAGGCGGTTGAATGCCTAAGTCTCGATTTGTAACTTATATTACAACTTCTTATGTATGTTTATCATTGAAGTGTATTATGACACGTTTATGTATTTAAATTGGAATTGTATATTGAATCTATCTTATCGACTTTAAGTCATTGTCTGGAATCGACTAAATTTTTATGATGTCTAAAGAAATGAATTGTCGACTTTATTTTGAATATAAATGAAATTATTTAAAAAAAATTGAATTCTTGGATATAAGACTTTCGCACATTGCATTTGGTATTAGAGCAACCAAGTTCTACGCTGCAACCTAGGAGATCATTAAGCAATAATGCATAAACCTTATCGGAAGTTAAAGGTTGAAAATTTCTTATGCCAGAATGGCAAGATAAAGGAACTTAAAGAAGTGAAAAGGAAGATGTAAGTCTTAGTAACTTGGGTAAATTGGGGCTAGTTAAAGATTTTTCCCTGGAATCAGATTTCCTAAACCATCAACTTATGATAAAACCTAGGATTGCGGAAGATTATGCAATCAGGGTATGTAGGAAGGTTAGGAAGAATAACCTATACATAAATGACTCTAAGAAAAAGAGAATGAGTAGGAATGAGATAACTTGAACTGTAGAAACCTACAATTGTAAAAGAGTCAAGAACTCTTGGATTAGTGTAATCACTACGAATTTACATATGCAAAGTCAACATAATTTTAGATTGTTAAAAAGTAGGATACAAACGAAGGAAGTATCCTCAAGGGTTGGGAAACTCATGACTTAAAATTTTGTGTTAAGATAAAGACCTTGTTAGAAAAGATTCAGTATCAAGGAATTGAGAAAAGACCAGAATGATCAGAAGAAACAATCAATGATATGTGCAAGGTTCCTCCAACCGAAATCATTTAGGTTATTGAAGTTTTCTAAATCAAACAACTTATGAATAATGGTTCCAAAGGGGAATAGGAATACAACATGGCTTTATGTGTCAGGACACTAGAAGTTGTAAATAAAGCAACACTTTGAGTTAAGAAGTACATCAACAAAAGAGGTTAGTAAGTATGGAAAAAGGATATTAGAAAGAAGATGGCAATGAAAGGTCAACAATAAGGAATGAAAAAAAACCTTTTCCAAGGAAGCAAGTAGACTACTAAAAAGTTCAACATAAGAAGAATGAAATTTGTGGAAACACTAAAGAGGGGGGGAGGAAGAGAGCAGATTGACTCAAGCTAAGTACCCCACCCAACGAAACTTGGTTATGAATTCTTTGCAAGTCATAAGGACAATTAAGTCATACATTTTATGATCACAAGGGAAAAATGACAAATGGAAAGGTTAAGAACTATGATCTGTATACCTTATGATTATTTGATCTAAAGATCAAAGCATATTATTATAAATACCTTAGAAAAAGATTGGCAAATAAACTGATCATGATAAGGAAGATCATCATTTATGGGATTGACAAGAAAATATCTAAGAGACTCTTGATTGTAAGAAAGTGTCTCTATACTTCTATATACTTTATATAGAGAATTTAAATAATGAGGTTATTTTGATATGAAATATATCCATGTCGTGAAACAACTTGACATTGAATCTCACTATGCTAAGAAACCTTTGGACGAGAAAAAAAAAAAGTTGACTATTTAAGCCATTGAGATGAAGTGTAAAATAAAGTAAGATGTGACGTTATGTGAACCTCACCAAAAATTTCTTAATGAGAATGATTAAATAATTTAATCACGACCTTAATTTTTAATGGAACTTTAGGTTAAAGATAACCTATGTGGGACAAGAAGTTCATTCAATAAAGAAAAATATCTAATGATGGGACTAAAACCTATTAAGATGGGTTGTGTATCGGATTACTTTTAACACCTATAAGTAGGAGTTAAACTTTAATGAGCGGTACATTGGGTCTTGACTATAGCCATATAAGTGGAGAAATCTATAAACAATCGGACTAGTCAGCAATTAAGGATTCCATCCTAAGAATTGGAAGGGAATATTGGGTTTAAGATTTTCCCATGCGATTGAATATCATTGGAGTTAATGAAACTCTGTAAGGATAGAAGCCTAGGAGGGATGTCTTCTAAGTTAAAGGAAGTCATATTATTGACAATAATTTACTTTAAGTAGATCTTATATTAAAAGAGAAACACTTTCAAAAGGAAGTATCGATTGTCATGACATAACATAATAGAATTTTCACTTAGCAAGAAAAGTTGAAAATCTTACAAAAAAGAACATTGGAATTGTTACTTGTGCTCAAAATGAAATATTGAAGTTGAGACTGTCTTATAATTAATAAATTCATGGAGTTGAATGCTTATTCTTGATGATTAGGTATGAAATTAAAATTGGTTATTATCTAGAGATCGACGTGATTGAACAAGGATTAATATTCAAAAATTTGTATCAGATTAAATCAAGGAAATTAGATTGAGTTAAAAGATGAATTGAATTTTTGAAAATAATTGAAGGACAAAAGAAAATCCAAGGTATGGATGTTCTGAGATAAATGGGAATTAACTCGGCAAAAACCTATAATCATTTACAGGAAGAATAATAATGGTGTAAGATCAAATTAGGTTATCACTTAGTCAAAGGATAGACTATTGTTGGATATAAAAGAACCTATGTGTCTAAAATTTGGAAGATTTAAGAATGGAGCGAGGAAAATAATGTCAAAGTTAGTGGTGCAAGAGCACCCCATAGTTCATCTAGGAAAGTTGTCTAGAAGGTTATGCATTGGCAATTTGTTTAGGCCAAATATAGCAATCTCTTCCTATTTCTTTGATTTTGTGCCTTAGAAGCATTTGAGATCATGTATGGTGTTGCTAAAGTGCATGTTGCCATTTGGTAGGTTGACGTTTGGCTACAAGGATAGTTTAAGACCTTTGTAGACCTTTCTGGGTGTTAGATTCTTTAAAATTTTGCAAATAAGGCCTATTGAAAACCACAAGCGGCCATGGAGCAGTTAGGACCAAGCTTAACTGAATTGGAGAACCCATATATGGTGTGCCTTGACCTGAAAGTGAGGTTGGAAGCTTTTGCATTGTTAAAAATTCATGAATACAAGTGAGGACAGTGATAAGGTTGTGTAATTTTCTGAGTTTTTTTTTGAATTTGTATGGTCACGAGTGATCATGGCACTATGAGTTGATGTAGAATGTAGTGTAGTTGAATTTGAAGCTTTGTGTGGCATTACTTGTTAGTGTGTTCAATTTTCCAAGCGTTACTTAGTAGTTAGTTTATTTCCTTTAGTTGCTATTCTGACAGACAGCCTGTGAAGAATGGAGGTTTAGTTACATTCCCATTATACTTTGTGTATGGGCCCTTGGGAATTGTGACTAGGCTCCATGTCTATAAATAGGATAGGGTTAGGAGTGGTTAGGAGACAGGGAATCATTATGGAATTCTTCTCCTAGGCGAGCTTGATAGTGCCCGGCTAGGAAAGAAAAGAAATGCAAAGCACTTGACTTGCAGGGGTGTCCATCTCATTGAAATTCATGGTTTGGAGAGGGCAGGTGTATGCCTTGCCAAGGCTTAGCAAGAAGGAAGAAGATCCATCAACCTATTTGGTGAGAGGAATTCTTAACAATCTGCAAAGAAGACAGGAAAAGACCCAAAATAACCTAAGTTCTTGATCATTTCTAGTTTGAGGAACTGTACAGGCAGTTGAAGGCAAGGACCACTACAATCTTCAAGTGATAGGCATGAAGAACAAGAACCCCAAAGGAAAATTCAGTGTTCTTTGGTAGAGCTTGGAGTATTAGTGTGTTTTCTCAGAGATGGAGACCTAATTGGGCTCTTGGGCTATTAGCCTTTTTAACCCTAAATGAGGGTTTGGTGAAAGCGATGGAAAGATGGAGTTAAGTGGATCTTTCAAAGCCATAATAGGATGGAATGAAGTCAGTGGAAACATCTCCACATCCTTGCAAAGCTAAGATTTAGTTCTTGGAGAATGTTAGTCTTTAGGGTAGATTAAGGGCTAAGGAAGAGTTAGAGGCATTGCACCAAGATTGACTTGGTAGGTTGGATTGTGATGGTAGTGGGGTTGGCTAGGAGAACTAGGGGTACCTTAACATGAAGAAGGTCCTAGAGGTTAAGGGGGTGAAGTAAGACACCAAGGAGGTCTTGCAAGTAAAGATCCAGAGCATGGAACAGTGATTGTTCCATCCAACCCTACCCTATCAGTTAGGATATTGGATTGACAAAGGCAATTGTTGGATAAGGATTCACTATCATCTGGATGAAGATAAAGTAAGAAGTTGCACAAAATGTAGCAAGGTAATATATAGTATGCCAAGAAATGAAGGCCAGAAGTCCTCATTGGTAGGACAAGTAACTCTTTTGAGATTCTAGAAGGAAAATGGTAGAACACAAGACAAATTGATTTGTCTTTGATCTATAGAATTAACATAATGTTCTAGAGGATGGACTCATCAAAGAACCCAATAGTTTTTGAAAAAATCAACTTATAGGATTTTGATGCTAAATAATATATTGTTGGTAAGTAGTTACTTAGTAAATCTGAAAAGTTGTTTCACTTTAGCATATAATGATAGGATTGTGTAAACCAAAATCATACCATGAGACATTCATTTGAATGAATGTGCTTTATATTATTTTAGTCAAATAAGTAAATGGTGGACTAAATCATGAATGAATTGTAAACTCTAAAATTGAAGTTTTGAACATTATATGGAAAGAAAGGAGACTCTATTAAAGCTGAAAAAGGCTTGGATATAATAATAGACTTGATAAAATGTCAAAAAAAGAATAATAGATCAAAATGATTGATGAAATTTAATTGATAAAAAGCTTAAGTGTGGAGTAGTATCAAAAATGATAAGTGTCTAGGAGCAAGGTTATGCTCGAGATAGACAAGCAATCAAGGAAAAGTACTTTATGGTAGGAATAATAAATGTGTAAGTGGCAGATCGACTCGGTTGAAGTTGTCTAAAAGTGTAAGTACAAAGGAAAAGGATTGGACCCATGATGTAGTGTACAATACATCGACATTCCTCTTCCATTTGGGTTATACTAAGGATAAATTCACGGACCAATGAATTCCGATCACTAACTATAGTTATTATTATATATAGGATGTAATTATGGAATAAAGCTCTTTGGGAGAAGTAAGTATGTGTGAAGCATACGAGATTTCCCTATGTGATAGTAAGGATACTTGAAGCAAGGTCTAGAAAGGATACGATAACTGCATAGGATGACTGTTTTATAAATCTTACGTATTTTGGGAAATCATCAAAGTTGGCTTCGAAATTTTGGTGGGACCCTTTGATGTACTAGAGGTCATTAATTCAGTCGACTATAGACTAGCGTTAACAATGATAGTACTCAGTACAACGTCCAATGGGACTAGTATACTAAGGATAGTGCTACATGGGAGGATTCTGTGACGATTGACCGTCATTTTCCTCATTTTATTTCTTAGATTAGTATTTGCTTAATGCATGAGATACTTGATACTCTGGTTTTTGATTCACATGTTGTGAACTTTAATAGCGTGGATGCTACTATGATTTGTTTATGTTTGTGTTTGAGAACTATGTTGTTAGTTACTACTTCATTATGATTGAGATACTATGTTTATGTATTGAGATACTATGCTTTTACTTATTGAGATAGTATGTTTTATTGATTGTGATGTTATGCTTATTGAATGATTAATAATACATCGAGACGATTTCTCTTCCAAGAGGGGAAGGATGTCACTTATAGATTTTATTGATTATTTAAATGCAATTATTAATCATGATATTGATTAATTATATTATGTTAAAAGATTATTTAAATTGAGATTAAATTGAAATGAAACTGAAATTCAAATTGAAATGCAAGTGAAATGATTTGTAATGCATTTTCATTTAAATTTGGGGTTTTATCATTGCTGATGAAAACTCGAGTGCAAGTGAACGTAGGAATAGGTGAACGCGATTGAAGGCAAGAACATCGATCAGGTAGAGTCATTTCAGCCATTAGACATTTATGAGGATGATGGAATCACACACACTCACTTAGTTGATATTTTAATGCATTTTTGTGATTATTGTGCTTGCAAATTTTAAATTAAGTTTAATTGATTTTTCAAAATTCATGAAAAGAATGTCATTTTAAATGGCAATTTGGTTAATTTTAGAGGAAATTGATTTTATTTAAATGAATTGGATTCTTTGTGTAGATATTTTATTATTATTTAAAAATAATAATGGTGTTATTTTAAATTAACAGAATATACTTTTTATTAAAAAAATTATTAAAATGTAATGAATAAAGTGCTATAAAATCAATTGTTTTTATTTCTCATTTCAAAATTATGAAAGAAAAAAGATTTAGATGAAGAAATTAAACAAAGATCTTAAATTGAGTTATCGAAAACAAATTGGAAAACAAATCACGTGCAAAATTGAAATTGAATTTAAAACTTCAGTTAAACAGATTGAAGAAAATATCTTCAATCAAATGGAAGCAATCAAAATTTAGAACTTGGAGTCTTGAAAATTAGAACAAGAGAGCACACTAAAATTTTGGATCTTTCCTTGTGAATAACTCCATCAATGCATGAGAAAAGGAGAATCAATCTAGGAAGAATTTTGAATTGGAAGAGAGTGAGAAAATTCGTTTTTGTTTGAATAGGGAAAAACGAGACAAAGATTATTTAAATTAACTACAAATTATTATGTTTTTGGGAGTTAGAGGGAGTGATGTTTTCCTTCTTAGGTTTGTTGATTGCACACAGCTCATGCGCCAAAGGAGGCTGGAGAATTGTATTAAGAGATCCCTTGCTTCACACGCAACCATCAGTGAAGGAAGGGTCTAGGAACCCACGCATAGGAAGGCAGAGAGAGGGCAGGAGAAGGCAGGGGGACGACCAAGAAAGATAGGCATAAGTTTTATCTGCTCTCCATCCTCTTCTCTTCCATGTAGGCACAAGAAATTCTTCCACACCCCACGCAACCACTAAAATTCTCCCTACTTCCCACGCATATAAGGGAAGATTAGTAAAGGGGCACACAAGAAGAGGGAAGGCTACTATATGCAGTCTAAAGACTCTTCATTCACTCTCCACACACAGTGAAGAGGTGCACCTAAAGAAGGAATAAGCCAGTGGGAGTAGGAAAGCAATAGGGACATGAAAAGAAGAATAAGGCAGCAAGAAAGAAAGACAAAGCATGTGGGGAGAAGAGAACAAAGGAGATTTATGAAAGAAGAACAAGAAGTGGAACAACACGAGAAAGAAAAAGAAATAGAAGGAAAAAGGATAGATGCGGCCAGGGAAGAAACTGAGAACTACAAGAAGTGGAACAACACGAGAAAGAAAAAGAAATAGAAGGAAAAAGGATAGATGTGGCCAGGGAAGAAACTGAGAACTACAGGAAATTGACAGAGGTAGCACACATTCATCATTTCCAAAATTACCAGGTAGGATTTTATTTAGAAATTATAAAACAAAAACATGAACATAGTGAATTCAATGAAATAGTCAGTTTCTTGTTTTGATTTTTAAAAACTATTAAAAACTATTGTTGTTTACTTCGAATTCTGTAGAAATTTTGCAAATAATCAAAATTAATTTTTCAAGAAAACATTGAAATTCGAAACATAAAGTTGTAGGAAACTAGGATGAGAAAAAAATGAAAAACAGCTGAATTATAAATTTAGAAGAGAATTCAGACTTGGAAAAAGATTTTAGACAAAAAAAACTTTATTTTAAATCAAACTTGAAAAAAATTCAAAACATAATAGATTTTGATGAAATATCTTTTAAATTTATAAATGTGATTCAAAAATAGAAGTTAAAATCAGTAAATTTTGCAATTAAAAACTCAAACATTCAAAACTGAAACTAAAACGATTTATTTAAATTATGTTCATGAAAAAGTATTTATTTATTTATTTTCTGCAAGTATGGAAAACAAAAAATTAAATCAATTAAATTTAAAGAAACGATTCACTTGAAGCAAAATGAATTAGGATTAGTTCACAGAGGAAACAAGATAGATGAGTAAAGGAGCAAAAGAACGTGTTCTCTTTTATGCCTATTTTTATATATATTTAATTTACATACTGGAGATACACCTTCTTTATTTTCTTTATTATTTTTGCTTATTTAATTTACTTGATTTAAATATGAATTTAATGTTATATATGGATTAAAACGATGAAAAGAACAACATATGAACTGTTTTTCTTGAAACAAGATTTTTGTTCAATTGTTTGTGAAAGATTGTATTTATTTGATTGGAACCATGCATGCTTGATAAATGAATGTGCATGTCATGTGTTTGGAAAGTTACCTTCTGGGACGAGTGCCAAATATGGGTTATTAGAGAGTGTAGTTTTGCTTTTCCAAAACTGATTTATTTGTCGTGCATGACATTTTACTTGGCCAAGTAACTTAAGGACCATTGAAATAGATTGAATTATTGAACTCTCTACCATATCCTAGTATCGAACTTGCTTGTTTCTTAAATGGATTAGAAAAATGAAAATGCTTGTGATTTTACTAGTTATACTAGGCATGCACTAGATTCCATCTTGCTTGTCGAACTCTTTTTGCTAAGTGATTCATGCAGGGTCGGGTATTATTTAAATGATTTAAGAATTTTGGGGAAGCATAAGCTTCGAGGTTGGGCGGAAAAAGCGCCCGATCCTTGTTCTCGTCTTCATTTTGAAGATTTTCTATTGGATTGAAGATCAAAGGATGTCATCTTCATTTATGTTATATTGTATTCTGTAATTATATATTGAAGAGCTTAAGGCAGTTGAATGCCTAAGTCTCGAATTGTAACTTATATTACAACTTCCTATGTATGTTTATCATTGAAGTGTATTATGACATGTTTATGTATTTAAACTGGAATTGTATATTGTTAGAATCAAACATGCTCTCATACCATGTTAGAATTGACTATGGATGCCAAGATCTATGGACCAAATGGAAAGCACAAAGAAGAGAGAAAATAATGTGACATGAATAAATTGTACTCAATGTCAATGATATGATATGCTATCAATGTACAAATGTAGTAGAGACCCCTTGGTTATTTAGCCAAGGTGAGAACATAGGAGTGCATAAGATTATGAAAAGTGTCATAATCTTATGACATGAGACAACAATGAAAAGTTATCACTCCACCTAAAGTGGAAAGTGATAATATGATAACCACCACAAATAGTGGATCACCCACAAAAGGTGGAAACCTAATCACATGATATGTCCATAAAAGGAAGAGGTGATAAAGTAATAAGAAGATAAGTCCACCAAAAGTGGAAATTCTCCAACAACTCATATGTGGTCCCTAAGTAAACTTAACTAAGGTGTAATTATGACCTAAGATAAGGTACAAAACATTTAATTACACTAACACCCCCCTCTTATGTGAAACGTAGGGAGAATGTACACAAAGGAAAATATTGCAAGATGGGTCCCAACAACTAGGCCATGTTCAGTATCCATGTACAAATGCAATGCAATCTCTCACAAATGGAGAAAAGGATAAAACCTAGTGGGACAAAACTCTTCCCCAAAAGAGAGATGAAATACAAAATATAAATTCTCTCAATGATGCATGAGAAGGAAAAAACCGCATGTGAGGAAAAAGACTCCCCACCCCCATAAGAGAGAAGTAGAAGAGAGACAAGATAGCCCCTCCTTCAATGCGATAACCTGCTACAAGAGAAACACTAGAAGTACATTGTGGAGTAGCACTGGAATCCTCAATCTGACAAGCCATGAAAGATACTTATGTTTTCTATTGAAACCATATGCGAGTCACTGATTGACTCAAGGTGGAATCATGAAAAAGCAACAGCATACCCGACGCTCAGGGACACTAGAAAACTCACAAACTAGAACAACCCTAGAAGCCATGAAGCAACAGTAGATGATTAAATGATGCCCCCCATAAGAGGGAATAATATGATGAAAGAATTTGGAAGCTATGTGTATCTCAATGTTGATGCCAAACTATGACTAAAACTGATCCATAGGAGCAAGTACCATGAAGATTCTGGAACATTAACCATAAAATGAATGGCCCTCAAACTAAGATGTCACCCAATGTGAATCAAATGTGATTCAAGATCATTAACCATAGGCTCTCAATCTAAGATGTGAACCGATGTGAACCAAAATTTGTTAAGCTATGAGCAAGATGTGGTCAAAAGAAACAATAGAATCCAAATACAACTCATGCGAGTTGTCATCAATACAAAGATGAGATCAAAGTGCAACTACACTCTAATCAGATTATTATGCAAGAAGCCCCCCAAATGGAACTTTATGTAAGTTCATTTATTGCAATACGCCATGATTGTAAAAGAAGAACATGCATAAAACAAAGAGAAAATGCAAACCTAATGCATACAAAAAAGGAAATAGTTTATGCACTAATGAATGTTAACATCTGCCTCCATGATGAAAAAAACTTCAAATTTGTGTAGATGACAAAATCTGAAAAAATGGCCTACACCTGAAGTGCTTGAAACTAGCTTTCCGTCGATATCTCGTTTGCCAAAAACGAACACCGTGGCCAAAAGTTATGAATTTTTCAAAAATTGAATTTAGCTTGCAAGAAACGAGTTTTCTAACAAAAACGTCTATTTCAAATTATTTTTTTGAAAAATATATTCATTGTTTGTAGACGAAAACAAAAACCCAAAAATATTTTGATGCTAGAAACAAAACCCATAAATCGTTTTTTGATCCAACAAGCAGAAGATGAGAAAATGTTTTTTTTTTACCTTCAACCAAGAGAAAAATGATGCGCACCGCTTTTTGGATAACAATTTTCTCTAGATCTATACAAGATATGTAAAATCAAAAAGATACCCAGTTCAGATTTCAACCCTGCCTACAAAACCCAAAAATTATTTTTCCTGCAAATGAGTGAAAATTGGATTTTTGAAGCAAAAATGATGACGACTGCAATAAAAAAACGGCTTGTAACAAACCCTTGCTTGTCAAAAATGCAAATGGTGATCAAATTGA
The DNA here is from genome assembly GCA_007115665.2 of Sequoiadendron giganteum. Lineage (NCBI taxonomy): Eukaryota > Viridiplantae > Streptophyta > Pinopsida > Cupressales > Cupressaceae > Sequoiadendron > Sequoiadendron giganteum. The sequence continues at coordinate 334,466,132 of CM021104.1, read as the reverse complement.
CTGAAACAAAAGTCAAATATGACTTTCTCAAACCTCCAGGATGCAATGGTGAGCTTAGATTTGCACCAGCAAGCTCCAATATGAACCTGCAATAAAAAACAAAACAAAAATGGATCCTCTCCAAATCTAGTGCCTCTCTTCAAAAAAAGACTCTCCAATGGCACCCAACCCACTCTGATACCATGGCAGAATTGACTATGGATGCCAAGATCTATGAACCAAATGGAAAGCACAAAGAAGAGAGAAAATAATGTGACACGAATAAACTGTATTCAATGTCAATGATATGATATTGTATCAATGTACAAATGTAGTAGAGACCCCTTGGTTATATAGCCAAGGTGAGAACATAGGAGTGCATAAGATTATGACAAGTGTCGTAATCTTATGACACGAAACAACAACGAAAAGTTATCACTCCACCTAAAGTGGAAAGTGATAATGTGATAACCACCACAAATAGTGGATCACCCACAAAAGGTGGAAACCTAATCCCATGATATGTCCAGAAAAGGTGGAGGTGATAAAGTAATAAGAAGATAAGTCCACCAAAGATGAAAAATCTCCAACAACTCTTATGTGGTCCCTAAGTAAACTTAACTAAGGTGTAATTATGACCTAAGACAAGGTAGAAAACATTTAATTACACTAACATATATTGAATCTATCTTATTGACTTTAAGTTGTTGTCTCGAATCGACTAAATTTTTATGATGTCTAAATGAATGGATTTTTGACTTTATTTTGAATATAAATGAAATTATTTAAAGTTTTGTCAATTCTTGGACATAAGACTTTCGCACATTACAAATTACGCATGAAAAATATTCATACCATTAATTTCCATACTTTGTAATCATACCCTTCCCAATCATGAGTTGAAGTGAGGTCACTTCAAAGAATAAGTTGGGGGGAGGGTACAACTCAACCAGTTCTTTTGAATTTTGCCACCTAAAAAAATGCAATAGGTAGATACGAAATGAAAAACCCTCCTAAAATTCTACCTACTTTTTACTAATACTTTCAATTTCCAATTCCTTAATTCTGTGAACTTGATCTAAGTAGAACGTAGAGTCAAACCCAAAACCTATTTTTTGAGCTCAATTAAGATGATACTAAGAATGGGAGTTGCAGTTATGGTATGGTAGTGAAAGTGCATGAGGAAATGATAGAAAGGAGAAGGTTTTTGAAGATGGTGGAGTGGAATTGAGCTGAATTTTCAAGGTTAACACATTGAGCAGAGTAAAGAGAGTGATAATGGGAGGCGATGTTATTAGGAGGGAGTCGTTGGATCACAAGCAAATACTAGAAGATGCAATGATCCTACCTATTTTCACAAGAGTGGGTTGGATTGATTATTTCTTGAAACTAATAGAATTTTAAAATGATACAGAAAGAAGGTTTGCAACCACATTGGAGAATGATGAAGCAATGGTGAAAGGATTATTAGTGGATGCATCTAAAGTCACCATAGCACAAGTTTCTAGGTTACCTAGAACTCCATAGCAGAGTTTCCAATACATGCAAATGCAGTTGCAGCTAGAGAGGAATTATGTGAGCAAGGAGAGAATTTAGACTCATCTTCAAAAGGTACAAAGAGGCTCTCTCTTCCCTAGTTTTTGGCTAATTTTTCTTCCTATATGGTTAGATATCTTACTTGTGACGGTAGGAAAAATCTTTTTTATACAATACATTTTAAATTGATGTCACCTTTGACACAATAGGATGGTAAATGTGCCAAATTTTGTTTATAATATGTTGAAAAGAATGGCATCAAAGTATCAAAGGAACTACCTTATACACCACAATTTGATTTCCTTACTAGTAAAGAGAAGCTTAAGAATTCAGTACCCACAAGTAGACTGGGAAGATTTTAGGAAATGTGGATATATTAATAATTTACTAGAGACACCTATAGTGCTTGAGACTTTAGAGCCACAAGTTGAACCTGTAGGAGAAATTAATCATGTCTCACCTATGGCTTCACCTACTCATATCCAATGTGAGCATGAGGATCACAATGTTCCAAATTCTAGGTCACCAACAGTGGAGGAATTTCCATCTTCTTCAAAACCACCAAAACCAAAGAGTAGAAGAAGTAGTACATCCACATCATACACACCTTTTAAAATAGAAAATAAAAAAAAGGATTTCAAAAGAAGAAGAAGGATGTTAAAAAGGAAACGCCTACACCTAGGTATTCAAGAAGATTGAAGAAACAAGGTGTCATGAGGGGAAGTGTGGAGAAACCTAAGGAAGAGGAAAAGGGTAAAGAATGGTAGGAGGAAGATGTCATGTTAGTAGAAATAGACTCTAAAGGGAAGGGAGATATCCCTGGTGATGTAAATACACCTGTGATGAGGAAGAGATATGTGTCTACCATTTCTGATACAAAATCGGAATATGTGTTTGTTGCTAAGAAAATATAAAATAAAACCCTAGATAGTCATACCTATGAAGACTATGAAGGGGGAGGTAATGAGCAGTTTATGGAAATAGAGGAAATGTATATAGAAGAAATAAATGTTAGGAAGGAGCTCCAAGAAGCATTGGACAAAATCAAACATTTGGAAGAGTTAGTGCAAAGCTTTGAAAATAAAGACAAGGAAAGGGAAACAAAAATAAAAGAAATGGAGGAAAATTTGCAAATATATGGTCATGGTACTTAACTTGATTTATTGGCACCATTGACCATTACTAAAATAGGGGATGGTGAACTTGCAGTACCAAAATAGAAACCTCCTCCCATAAGAACTCCAATTCACCATACAACCTTGTCACTTAGTTATTAGCTATGAAGGGTGACTGATGAGTTTGCACAAGAAAAATAAAAGTGGAAGAAAGAAAAAGAAATTTTGATTGAAGAACATGCTAAGGTGCTAGAAAGGAAAGATATTGAGTTAAGAAGATCAATATTCAGGTTGGAAGAAGTGGCAAACAAATCTGCATAGATCATAAGATGTTGACCTCCAACAAGGACATATGTACGATTTCTACAGGATTTTTTTTTGAGTTTTCAGTTTAGTAGGCTAATTAGTAATCAATCAGTTGGGATGAGTAGAATTTTCAGTTTCTTAATTTCATTTTTTATTCTACACCTGATGAGAAAGATCAATTCTGTCAATACTATTTACACAACTATGTGGTGCTAGATGAAATAGAATGGAATCCTCTAATGTTTGTAGGGGATCTTCAGGTAAGGGAACTGGCATCTTATTACAAAAATAAACAATCCAGGGGAGAAATAATGAAAGAATATGAGGAGAGGGAGAAACTAGTTGCTCTCCCCAAAAGGAAAGAATCTAAAGACACTGATGCATTTATAGATGAATGGTTGAAACTCTTGGATCATAAAGGTGTAGGAAAAATAATTATGAAAATAAGGACAACAAATTACAAAAGAATGCAAACATTAGCTATGGGTTTGGGTCAGTAATGCTACAGTTATATGTAGAGAAGATGGAATAGCTTGACCCCAGAGTTGTAGAGAAAGGAACCTCATTCCATGTACAATTTTACCACCATGCTTGAAAGGGTGCATAGATACATGAGAATTGGTGTTGATATAGGAATTCACTGGGTACCACTTACATTCCATCCACCTATGTTACTCTATCTAGTTCCACATTGGACTGAGGAGAAAGGCGAGGAGTGTGAGAGAGCTAGGAATATTAGAATGAGACAACTTGCAACTCACAAAGGTTTTTACTTAAAGTAGATCAAGGGATTTGATGTTGTTATGGACCTTAGGGAGATCACCCTACAATATAATCTATACCCCTAGTGTTTTTCTTCAGGACAAGAAAAATTATAGCTGGGGGGGATGATGGATTCAACTATTAGCCTTTTTTTTTCTTTCTTTTATGCATACTTTCTAACAATATTAGATATATCTTTTAGAAATTACTCCTATGATATGCTATCTTTTCATGTTTATTATACAACCTTGGGCCTAAATCATATTAATAGAAATATGGTTATAATATAGTAGCATTTTATAGTTTATATGTAAGTATGCATGAAATGTGGATGGAATTTTGTGTTTAATTATGGTAGTTAGCTTTGTGTATATGTTTTATGGATCAACCTCTTGCAACTCACAAAGAACTATAGCACATAGCAACTGGAAGTTGTAACCCATAGCAAAAGGAAGATTGGGATATCGAAATAGGGGAAGTGTTAGATTAAGTTAAATTTAATAACTAATATATGAAGACACCTTATGGAGTTGGTTGTTCATCATTATGATAGGGAATAAAGCTCCAAAGAAGAACTCTTTTGTTGATAGGATTATGAATAAATTTTTGTGTGTTTTACATGTAATTCTATTTTACAGAGTTCCAATTCTATTAGGACTCTTCTTTATTTTTAGTTATAGTTTGAAAAATTCAATCTTAACTATATGCTCTTATATCTAGGAGTGGAAGTTAATGATTGCAATTAGTTGTTGCTTAGAATAAACTCTCCCATGCTTGTATATAGTCAGTGGATGAGTCCTTAGATAAGTTAGTTGATTTTAGTATTTTGTTATCAGTTGCTTTGAGTTAAGTTATTATCTATAAGACATGTTGGCTATTCAAAATGATTTTATTGAATACAATTTGTGAAGAAGATTTTGTGTAATCTTTTGTAATGTGTAATGAATGAAGTTCAATTTCACATGGATGTGTAGAATCTGATATTTGGATTTGGTTCTAGTTACATGAGGAAAACCACTTGAGCAAGCCACTAAAAGTAACTACTCTTCACTTCATTTATAGTTTTTTATTTCTGTTTAAGTAGTTATTTACATTCATCATTGTTTCATAAATTCCATGCAAGTACAATAGATCCTCATATTTTATTATTAGTAACGAATGTTCATGAGCATGCATGTATTTGGTTAATCTCTAGTAATTCAGATATTAGAATAAGTTTAATTTCTAGTTTGAGTAGTTCTGAGTTAGTTTAGTAATTCTTTATTAGCAATAGTTTAGTTACAGGTTAAGTTGTAGGAACTTGTAGCCATTAGCTCTAGTTTGTTTCTTTCACTGTTTTGCAATTTTTTAAATTTCTAGCAAGTAGAACATCTTGAATAGGATAACCTAGGTAGCCTTAAGTCTTTGAAGGCACATACAATGCAGCACCATCACAAGTTTATAAACCTTGGTTTGACATTTTAATGTAGTCTTTACAATGTTGAGTGGACTATTAAACCGACATACCTCTGAATTGTGTAGGTTCTACCAAGTTTACAATAGATTAGTTTAGACTCTATAGTGACCTCACTTAATTGTGCTTGAATAGGTTGAGGGTGTAATTACATGTAGCAGAAATATGAAAATGAATATGAAGAATGCAAAATTAAATAGAAACATATCCAAAAACAATTACAATCTATGATAATTATGGTAAAATAGTATGTGTACCTATCAATGTGAAGTGAACTCAGCTCGGATTTTGTGAAGCTTATTAGGAGTGTTTGCAACATGATTATGATTTTATGTTTTCTTAATTACAATAGGCGATTCATGAAATGACAACTAGGTGTGTGGTTATGAAAAGCCTATAGGATGTTCAACTTATGTGATATGAATTGACCTCCTGAATGCATGGAAATCAAGGAATGTGGTGTGGGATATGATAGTGAATTTTCATGTAATGTAATGATATCTATATGAATTCATGCATGAAAAAATAAATTGTAGGTGGATGACATGCAATTAAGTTGGTAGAAAAATTTAAAATATATGACTATCGAGTGTTGCAGGTACCTTCAACAACAAGTCCCTATCTGAAATGTGTTGAATTTTATTTAATGAAGTTGCAGGTCCTTATTGCATCATGGAGAGTACTTGAAAAGGATTATCAATTGTTTCACCTGTGCAGTGTGTACATGTGAAGTATGATAGAAAATTATACCTAGTTGACCTCAGTAGGTGAACCGTGTAGCTCATCTACTGAGGCATTTGTAGAACATGTAGTATGTATTGTTGTACTCCCTGGTTCAATTGCTTTGTCATCATCACTGTCTGGTTCAATTTCTTTATCTAAAGCACTACTTGGTCCATATTGTTGCATCAATGAAAGAAGGAAATCATCCTTATGTACTAGCTTTTAAAAAAAATTAGTCTGCAGCTATTGACCAGTAGTGAAAATATGTCTGCATCAATGGTTTGCAACTTGACTTCTCCATTTGGGAAAACTTTCTCTATTTCATATGGTCCTAACCACCTTGTTTGAAGCTTCCCTTTATAATATTTATACCTAGAGTCATATAACAAAGCCTAATCTCCCACTCTTAAATCCTTTGTCTTGATATACTGAGAACACCATTTGACTCTCTATTTTTAACAATTTTAGTGTGGTGCATGGCCTCCATTCTAATATTATCTAATCCATTTAGATTGTGTAGTATTTCTTTTTGTGCTACTATCAAGTCCATATCTAGTTTAATTATTGACCTGAGTGTCTTGTATTCAAATTCAATGGGTAGTAGTTTTATTTTACCATACACCAACTCATAGGGTGTAAATTTTGTTGTAGTCTTCAAGTTGTCATATAGGCCCATACTACCTTAGGTAACCTGGCTACCCAATATTTTTTGTGAATATGCATTGTTTTGGTTAGGATGTTTTCAATCTCCCTATTTGTTACTTTCACTTTCCCATTGTCTTCAGGGTGGTAGGGTGTTGGTTTTTTATGCCTAATCTCATACTCTTGAACCAAATTGGTAATCAGATCTTATGTGAACTGGTGACCTTGATCTGTCACAATTTCTCTTGGCACTTCATACCCTGTAAATATGTCTTCATACAAGAATTTGGCTACATTTCTATCCCTAGAAAATTTCAATGCTTTGAATTCAACCCACTTTGTTAGATAATTTGTGCAAACTAGGATATACTCCTTGTTATTGGATGTTGGTGATATTGGGCCAATGAACTCTAGCCCCCATTTATCAAATGGTGCTAGTGCCAACTGTGGTTGTAAAGGAATCTCATTTATTTTGGTTGGCCTACCCATTCTATAACATCTATCATATCTCCTTGTATATTTCAGTACATCCTTATGAAGATTTGGCGAGTAATAGCCAATGGTGAGAATCTTGAGTGCAGTCCTCTTTGTTGTACAGTGTCCCCCATATGGTTCATCATGGTAGGTTTTGAGGATATCAAATTCCTCATCCTCTCTTATGCATCTCCTCATAATATTTTTTCAGTCTTGTATAGAATAAATAACCAACTACCCAGGAGTAGGGAAAACTTTTGTGCAATAACTATCTCTTTTCTCTGGGGAGAAATGAGGTGGTATCTATCCTAATACTAGGTAATTAGCAATATCAACAAACCAAGGTGTATACAATGTTAGAGAAAATATATGCTCATCTAGAAAATAATCATCAACAACACCTTCTACGAATTGAGTTGGTAACTTTGATAGAAAATCTGCCACCATATTTTCTTTTTCAAGCTTGTTCACTATGGTGATGTCAAATTCTTGTAGTAATAATGACCATCTGACAAGTCTTCCACTAACCATAGGTTTATTCATTAAATACCTTATTGCAGTGTGATCAGTATGGATGAAGACTAGATACCATGTGATGTAATACCAAAACTTGCTAATTACATAGAAAAATACAACCATCTCTTCTTTTTTACTGTGTAGTTGAGTTCTGACCCTTGTAAGTTCTTGCTAGTTTAGTATATGACATACTCCTTATTACCTTCCTTATGTCCAAGTATTGATCCTATAGTAAATTCAAAAGCATTTGTGTGTATGTGGAAATTCAAACTCCAATTTCATCCTCTCAAGATAGGTGCCTTGGTCAATGTTGTCTTGAGTTCTTCAAAAGAGTTAGCATTTCATGGTCCATTCAAATTCTATATCCTTTGTGAGTAAAACAAATAAAGGTGCTAATTTTTTTTTAAATTCTTGAATAAATCTTCTATAGTAGCCAGCATGTCCTAGAAAACTTTTGACATCTCTTTATTTTTGTGGTGTAGGGGGTGTGGAGATTATCTCAATTTTATTTGGATCCACTTGAATCCCTTCACTTGATACAAAATTTCCTAGAAAAATACCTTGGGTCATTGTCATGAAATATTTCTCATGAATTAGGGATATATTATGTTCTTGAAATCTCTTCAAGACCTTCTCTAGAATATTAAGTGATTCAACATATGTTTATCCATAGGTTGTGAAATCATCCATGTAGATTTCCATGGAGTCATGTGCAAAATCTAAGAAAATACTTAGCATTTCCCTTTGGAAAGTGGTTGGAGCATTGCATAGTCCAAAGGGGAAAAAAATAAGCATATGTGCCATAAGGGCATGTAAAGGTGGTTTTATCCTAGTCCTCTAAAGGTGGTTTTATCCTAGTCCTCTAGAGATATTCTAATCTGGTTGTAACCATTAAATCCATCTAAAAAGGATAAGTACTTTTCACTTGCTAGAGAGTCAAGCACTTGATCAATGAAAGATAGTGGAAAGTGATTTTTTTCTAGTGGTTGTGTTTAATTCTCTATATTACACACACACACACACTCCATTTCCACCCTTATTTGGGACAATAAATAGAGGTGACACCCATTAACTATCAGAATTAGGGTAAATGAAACCTATATCAAGCAATTTTAGTAACTCATTTTTTACTGTCTCTTATTGTGGGGTTCATTCTACTCTGGGTTTGTGTATTTTTTTTGAAACAATCATTAATGTATATCCTATGCATGTAAAGGTCTAGATCAATCCCCTTCATGTCATGGTAATCCCATGCACAGTTTGTTGTGTTTTCTTGCAACACGGTGGTTAGGGATGTCTATTTCTCAGCAATTAATCCACTGCTAACATTTTACATTCTAGCTGCAATGATTTCTAAAGTCTTGGATGTTGATTGTATAGATAAAAGGTCAAGTCCAACAATATCTAGGACACATTATTGTGGAAATAAATAATGGAAAAGCTAGGATATTAATTCTAATGAATTGATAGGTATAATATTTTGTAGAGGATCCTGTAGACATGATAAACATACATGTTGCTATAGGTGTAGAGTCTAAACTAATGTATTGTAAACTTGGTAAAACCTACACAATTCAGAGGTTTATCTAAATGTACAACTCACTTGACATTGCAAAGAATACATTAAAATTTCAACCCAAGGTTTGTAAACTTGTGATGGTGCAACATTGTATATGCCTTCAGAGACTCCAAATTACCTAAGCTATCCTATTCAAGTTATTATACTTGTTGGTAATTACCAAAATTGCATAACAGTGAAAGCATGAGTTGGAACTAATGGCTACAGGTAGCTACAATAGAAACTGTAACTAAAATTCTATAAATAAAAGATCATTGTATCAACTCAAAACTAATCAAAACTAACAACTTAGCTAATGTAACCTTTGAAGTACTACTATTTAACCATTACATGCATGTTCATGAACATTCACTAACAATAAGAAAAGTATGAGATTCTGGTTTAACTTGCATAAAGTTCATGAAGTAATAATGAATAGAAAACAATTAATTAAACAAAGACAAACAACTAGAAATTGAAGTGAAGAACATTTACCTTGAGTGGCCTAATCAAGTGGATGTTCTCACTAAACTAGAACTAAATCTAACTAATAGATTCTACACATCCAGTAAAATTGACTTCATTCATTTCATATCATGAAATATTACATAAGATCTTCTCAAAAATTGTATTCAATCATTCCGAATATCCATCATGTCTTGAAGCTGAAAATAACTAATAATGAGAAACTAAAAACAACTAACTTATCTATGGATTCAACCAACAAGTATATACAACCTTGAGGGAATATTATTCAAAGAAGCAACTAACCACAATCATTAACTTCCACCCCTAAATATCAAAGCATATAGTTAATATTGAATTGTTCAAACCATCATTGAAAAGAAAGAAGAATCCTAATAGGACTAAAACTCTGTAAAACAAGATTGCATGCAAAAACACACAAACATCTTCCAAAATCCTATCAGTAAAGGATTCCTTCTTTTCCAATGCTTATTAATCTTATCATAATGATGCATGTTCCATCTCCAACAGGTGTCTTCAACAATAGTTATTACATTTCAACTTAATATGGAACTCCCCTGTTATGTTGTTCTAGTCTTCCTTTTGTTGCGGGTTCAACTTCTAACTACTACATGCTATAGTTCCTCCTTGGCTGCAAAAATTTTCACAAAGAATGTACACAAGACCAAATACCATAATTAAAACATAAAATTCCATGCACCTTTCATACATATATACATATAAACCATGCAACACTACTATGCCATAACCATATTTCCATTGTTATATTTTAGGTCCAAGTCTACGTAATAAGTAGGAAAAAGTAGAATAAGATAGGAATATTTTCTAGAAAGTATATCTAAAAAATTATAAAAGTAGGCATGAATGTAATAGAAAACAAGCCAATAATTAGACCCATCGACAGGTTCTTCCCATAGTTATTATGTATAATGTGTGCAATTAAATCATCCTCATCTTAGTCGCTCACAAGGAGTTGTGTTCAATATTCATGAGAGTCTACAGGGAATACTGGTCTTCTCCATCTAGGGTAGGCCAGATGGCCTGTTCTAAATTTGCATGAGGTTGGGCTAGTGGATAAAGGACCAACTTCTTAGTCATAGTTCCATTTGAGATAATCATGTTTCTAGACCTACATCTATAAATGTATCAGTTGTTACTAACCATGGCCTTCTTAGAATAAGAGGATAGCCTACAAGATTAACCTTTGGATACATTACTATAAAATCTACAATTTACTCCCATGAATCCAAAGGTATGGCCAAGTCCTCAATGATGCCCTTAGGTTTCACTGTTCACCTATCTGCCAACTATAAAATAGTGGGTGTAGGTCTAAGGTTTACTAATGCAATGGCTATATTGTTCCTTAGTCATCACATTAATGGTTTCCCCCAAGTTGATCAAGGTTTTTTCTATAAGGGTGCCATTTATCTTAACATCTACCACTGGACTTCCAATATCCATATACTTAGGGACAGTTATGTTTCCTACCATAATTTCAGCAAGATTCCCTAAGACATGTACAGTCTGAGGGTCGTTTCTCTTTCTTCCTGGCCTTTTAAGACAAATCTCTCTCACTATTTTTGTGTAAATGGGAACATTCTTGATGGCTTAGATGAGGGGTATCTTTATACACACATCCTAAAGTTTCCCTAATAGGTCAGTTCAACTTGGTTCTAATGTTTTTGAACAACTAATCACTAAAGGAATGGAAGCTATGGACTTGAAGTGGTCTAGTTCACTTGATTTTACTCAATTTCCATAGGTGGATTGTCCAAGGATTTTTTTGAGGGTTCTTCATCTATCAACTCATTGATTTGAGGGGATGAAGGCCCAGCCAATTTTTTCCTTAACCTGAGGTGGACATCAATCACCTCTACCCCATAAGTAGGGTATTGAATAGCCTCATTAGTGTAGTCTTGTTGAACATGCTTGATATTTGGATTAGGTGTAGGTTGGTATGGAAATTGAGGTGGTCTTGGTGGCTGAGATGATGGATTTATTGGATTAGTCATGATGGCTTGTTTTTGTGGTTGTAAAGGCTATTGTAGCTGCTATTAATTCATATTTTAGTTTTTCCATTTATGCCCCTTTTTCCTTTGAGGTTTCCATTGATTTTGATGTGGTCGTTGGGGGTTGTAGTTAGATCCTTAAAAAAATTGTTGTGACCCCATTTTTTTATTGTTGGTTCCAATTTGGTTGAGGATTTTTCCAATGGTTTTGTGTGTTTTCCCAAGGCTAAGGGCTCCAAGTAGAGAAATTTTGATTACTAACTGGAAATGATGTATTGAGATTCAAAGGATCTTGAGGCATACATTGTTTTGATTTCCATGGTCTCCTTAGTGCAATATAGAACAGTTGTCCATATTCACCCTCTAATGCTTGAAAGTCTATTTCCCCTTGTCTATCCTCTAAAATACTTGCTTCTTTTTTACACTTACAATTATCATCTCTCTGTCTGCAACTAGGGTAGTTCTCAATAAGGATTGTGTTTGCCTCTTCTTGTTTTTTCTTTACATGTAGAGTGTCCAATTAGGTTTCCAAATGGATTATGATATCTTCTTTCATGTTGGATATCAGGTTACTTAATTCCACTCTAGATACTCCATTAGATGTCTTTCTAATGGAAGATATTATTTCCCCTTTTGTCCTCTTAGTAAAGGTCCTTGAATAGTTTCTACAAACTTTGGAGATTTCTTCAAAAGGTAATTGTGATACATATCTTGACCCAAAAAGGTTAAGGGAATCCATGCAATCATCATTAACTCCTTAAAAACACAAACTTCAAGGATTATTCTAAAAGTCTATTTTGTGGATTCTTCTTCAAGGAGAACTAGAACCTTTCTACATAGTTCTCCAATGGCTCATATTCTTTTTTTAAAATCCTTAAAATGTCATCTCTTCTTCTATCAACTCCTCTACAATAGTCTTGGCATTTCTCTAGAAAAATTTTCTTCATAGTTTCCCAATCTAAAATAACATCTCTTCCCAATCCCATAAACTATATTAAGGTATCATCCATCAAGGTTGCTGGAAAAAGTTTGAGTTTGTGTGCATCTGTTGTGTAATCATAACTTCTACACAATAGATAAAACTTGTAAGCCCCCATCCCTTGTGGCCTTAGTGATCTTGTTAGTCATCGATGTTTTATGTTCTTTTATGTTGGAAAATATACATTAGTGATTATTTCTCATATACATCGAGTTGCTTATATTTTGATTATTAACTAACTAGTGGTTGTTGTGATTTCATGTGATAGCCGAATGAGTTCTATTCCTTATCTGCATAAGTATGCAATGATTGAGATGTCTCATTTTTGGTAATATCATTATGTATATCAAATGGATTTCATCATGTTAGGTGATTTTATATTATGAGCATGAGTAAGTGTGAATGTAAAGATAATGATTGATATTTAATATTTTCTTGTAGTAGTATTCATTATAGGTTAAATAGATTATTTATAAGTGGTGATATTTTGATATTAAATAGCATGATCAATCATTGCTTGACTCTAAAAGGTATTATGCAAGTAGGGAGAGTTAAATTATACTTGTGTAGATTTAATCCTCTAGTTGATTATTATTCTTGGAAGGTTATTTGTCAAGTGCCATTTGTTTCAATCATTATTAATTATGAGAATTACTGACACCTTTTTCTTGGTTGAGTAAATAGGTTAAAATTGGCCAATGTTGATGAAGGGGTTACATAGCTACTTCCCTTATGTTATTATTTTGAATGTGTTTTAACCTTGTTTTGTAAGGGTTGTGCATGTGTGAGAGGTTGTTTTATTACACCCTTGAGTCACCTTTTTAAACATGATTATTTATTGTATGTTTTATGAAGTCTTTATGTGGTTTTAATTGTATAAAAAGTCTCCTAGGTGGTAGGCCTATGGGTTAGGGGTATATTCCATAAAACCCCTTAAATAAAGTCTAAAGTCCACTCTAATTACCCACTTATGAAAAGTGGCGAAAATTGGAGTTGGTTGGGTGGTTGAAAATTTATGGGGAGTTGCTTACCTTTTTCCTTCTATGTAGTCTTTCTTCTTGAAAGGAGAAGGGGCTTCTGTCTTTGGCCTTGGCTTCTCTCTTTTTGTTTTTTGGTTTGTTATTTTCATTGGGATGTTTCCTCATTTAGGAGGAGATTTCTTGACAGAGAAGAGGAAAATATGGGTGAAGAAGAATGGAGGAAAGGGCTTGGAGAAAGAGAGATTCTTCCATATTTGGGTTAGAAAATCTCTTGGCAGATCTACCCTTTATGGTTTGATTTTTTTGTTGATATAAAGGAATGTTGGAGTGTTTCATTGGTTTATGTATATCCTTGTTGATTCTTGCTTAATTTGTATGTTAATTTGCAGTTTGAAATCTATATGAAGATTTATTGTTGGATTCCTTGTGATGATGTTATGTGTGTTGGGGTTTATTTTAGGTAGGATTTCCACCTTGTTAGGTTGTACATGAATAAAAAATAATTGTGTGTTAAATTAAAGCATTTGGGTTATGTGAATGAATGGTTGAATCATGCCAAGTTGGGTAATGTGATCCCATGTGTAAAATAAGTTTGGGAGAGCTATGTGACCCTTAGAGCTTGGGGTGGATTGAATTTCAATCCTGTGGTTGAGAGGAGAGATTTTTGGCCATATTATTTTTTGTTAACTTCCCTTTTCATGTTTTCCTAAGGAAGTTGGAATTAATTGGAAAGTTCTTCGATTTCATGCTCAAGAAGGTAGAGATTGACTTTGTGAAATAGGGAATATTTAAGTTTCCAAGAAGGAAGTCTTGTGAAAATACCATTATTGTAAGTGATTAGTGATTCAAGCTTATCAGTGTGATATACCTTTTAAAAAAAAACTAGTTGAGTAAATTCAATGGAGGATATTGGGAATTAACCATTATTTGGTTGAAAATTAAAAGGATTATTGAAGTCTTGAGTAAAATTGTTGCATAGTAGGTTACTATTTAAACCAATTAGATTATGTTTGTCAATTGTGCATCATTTTGGTTTTTTAAGGAACAAAAAGAAAGAAAAAGATTTGGCTTTTCCTTATTGATTTATTTTTTGTATAAGTAGAGATTAAATGGTTATGTTCATTGTAATACCTTAAGGAGTGAGAAATGTAGCAAGGATTTAGAAGAAAAGAAAAGAAATTATTTCACAAATATTCTAAGGTATTTGTTTGTAAAACAAGATAATCATGCTCATTCTTGTAAAAAATTAGGGACATTCATTTAATATGTACATACATTATATACATATGAATATAATTAATTTATGAATTTGATAGATGCTAATATTGATGTACATCTATAAATAAATATTTGAATATTTATCGATATGTTTTAGATAGAGAAATGAATATCTAAATAAATATTAATTGTTAAATTTTTTATCAAGTAACACATACGTATATATTGGGGTGGCTAAGGGTAATCTTGGGCCAGCTAGGTGTGGGGGAGTGATCAGGAATGAGAATGGCATCTTCATTTCAGCAATGGCGCTCCCCTTGGGCACCCAGACCAACCACATTGTTGAAGCCATAGGGGATCTTCAAGTCCTTAACCTTGCTAGGAAGTTGAATTTGAAGAATGTATGGATTGAAGGGGACTCCAATAATACAATTCAATGTATTAAGGGGGCTCAAAAACCCTCATGGACTATTGAGAACTGGATAAATTTATCTAAGGAAATAATTAATTCCTTTGAGAACAATTTCATTACCCATATCTATAGGGAAATTAATACTGTGGTTGATTAATTTGCAACATGGGGGTTAAGGCTAAGACTAAAATTATTTGGCAAAGGAATGGTGGTTTAGAAGCTGATATATTGGCCTTAATGAAGTATGATTATATACATGGGAAAATCCAATTTCCCCCTCTGAATTATGATTAAGATGAAGGTGTGTCTTTCTAAGCAATATTAGAACTGTTGTATCATCGTATTTCCTCAAGGGATGGAGTATTGAGGATTTAATAGCCTAATTATTCTCCAGTACTTTGCATGTTTTCTGGGTGTTTTTGTGCTTTGTTGTAGAGGTATGTTGGAGTCTTCGAAGGAATCTTACATTGTAGAAAGAATGGGTGGTGACCATTGTAGATTGGAATCAGTGGAATGTAAATATTTGAAGACCAATGATAAACTGTGGAGGGTGTTGGAGAAGGGTGGAATTACGGGCTATATGGAGAAGCTTCATGGAAAAAATTAGCAGGTTACTAGGGCCTTTGCTAAGGATTGGAACAATGGTAGCATTAAAATCTTTGGGAGGAAAGTGACAATTGACGAACAATTGATCTTAGATGTTACTGGGATGCCCATGGAGGGTCTTAAATTCTACGAAGATAGGAATCTCTCTAATCAGGCGATCAAGAATTTTTCATGCATTGACAAGGAAAGGAGGGACTTGTTAAGATCCACAAAGAGTAGCTATGATGCTACTAAACTCAAGTTGTTATGGAGAGAGGTTTTGAGGGTGATTATGGAGTATGTCACATTAGACGGGAGATATACCAGAGTTTTTTGGGTAGCACTTTGTGCTTCTGAATCACTTCAAGCATCGGGTTAGGGTTTCCCTTTCGTATTACCTTTCCACTTCTTTAATTTTGAACCTTCAAGACCATGTGTCTAATCTGGTTAGATATCCCTTAATCCATAAGGGCTTTCTCATGCTTATTTATGAACATTTTAAGGCTATGCTAGCTATCTCTTAACATACCCCTTCCCTAGAGAAAGAGGAATTGGGTGATGGTTATTCTGAGAAGGATGAGTGGGATACTGAGATGGAAGGGGAGGATGAGCACCCTATGAGAGAAAAGAAGAAGGGTAAAACCAAATGCAAACTTAAAGACTATACCCTCCCCAAGCCTAGTGCAATGAATCCTACTAGTAGGGCTAAGATTATCTATCTAGTGTCTAATATTACTAATTTGAAATGTACTCCTAGTGTCTCTCCCGAGGGGAAGGGTAAAAGAAAGTTGGAGGAGGATTCCTCCTATCAAACTGACCAAGAGGATTCCCAGCATACTAGCCCATCTAAGTACTCCACTTATCTAGCCACAAATAGAGAGGACAAGCCTTGGTTCCCTGATGATTTGAAGGAGGAGGATCACTATTTCAAAGCAAAGCGTGAATACCCTTCTGATGTCCTTGCTATCACCCGTAATAGCTCTGTTGATAATTTTTGTCTGTTCAGGTGGGCCTTTTTTGAGATCAAGGAAATTAAGCTCAATCAAAGGGCTTATAATAGTAGGATGGAAAAGGTGGAGGAGTCTGATAACATGAGTAAGGATAAAGATAGAGCTAAGGATCTATGGATAGAAGTTGAAAAAAGGTATAAGGTGGATTGCTCGAAGAAAATTGTAGAGGACCTAGAGCTCTTCAAGAACAACCATCATGTGAAGTTTTTTTATATGGAGGGGAGGATAAAGAATATAAGAAATTTATTTATAAAGTTATGGAAATGAGCCATAAAATCCTTAAATCCATGGCCAAAACTATGAACATGATGGTTGAGAGCTTGGAAAGAGCTCATCTGGTTAAATTTGTGGTGGAGGTTGAGGATGATAAAGATCAAAGTCAAGTTGAAGGGGTCGAGCCAATTAAACGTACCAGAGAAAATTTGAAAAGGAAGATGGACAAGACTCCTGTGGACATTCAGGAGATGAAGAAAGTTGCTATCAACATGGATAACTTAGAAAAGGAAATTGCTGAAGTTTTGAGAAATCTGGCTTAGGTTTCTTGTTGGGTTTTTGTTGTGTTACCTCTCTGCTAGTCTTTTGTTTATCTCTTTGGACAACTTTGTTTCTTTTGTTGAACTCTTATTATCTTACTCTATCTTTATCTACTGTTAAAGGGTTTTGGGGCCCCTTCAAAACCTATTTTTTCCTTAATAAAAAACACATGCGTATATATACATACACATATGATTATGTAACAAATAGAAATAAAGTGAAGGAGTGCTTGGGCGGGACGTGAAGTGACTGAGGATTTTCAAATTCTAAAAAGGAAGGAGAGGAGGATTTAGACGTACATGGCAATGATGGTAGGGGGAAACAATTGTTTGGGGCCCGCATTGATTTGGGAGGGCCTGTGTTAGAGATTTTTAGAGGCCAATGAGAGGGTGAGGGGGTTTGTTGGCATTGTGTTCCTAGACAGGGGGATGCAGCACGCTCGGGAGGAGTTATTGAACCCTGTGTTGGCATCGATGGAGCTAACATGGTAGGGGCTTCTCCCTTCATTTGGTGGGCTCAACTTTCTATGGATTCTGGGAGGGTTGGCTTCTCTCCTTCACTTTGGCCCCTGCCTTCTTTGGGGATTTGTTTTATGCTTGGGAGTTTGGATGCTTCCTTTATTTATGTGGGACTCCGTGGAATCTGGCATTGCCTCGACTGGGTGAGTTTCACGTTTGGTTATTTTAGGGCCTCTGTAGATGTTGTTGTTTCATCTCTATTCCTTTCATAGAAATTCAGTGGTTTCTTTGCTCCTCTTTGGCCCTTGCTTTTCCTGATTGGGGATTTTTTTGTTAGGGATTTTTTTGCAGGGATGTCTGGAAATTTTTTTTGCCCTGACTGGAAGAGATCACTGTGTGTTTATCAGAGGGTTGCTATGAATATCTCAAATTCAACTATGTCCCTTTGGCAGAAAAATGTTGGTCTAACTGTTTCTTTTCTCTCCTTGTATCCTAAAGTGCATTTTGTGTTTCTAGGAGAGGTTCTTTTGCTCTAGATTCCTTTGGAATCCTTAAGGGTTGTAATTTTATTTATATTGGGGTCTGATTTCCTCTATTTACATCTTTTGACCTCTAGGCTTCGTTGCGGTGAGGATTTTGTTGTCCTTCACCTTCTCGGTTCTATGGGTTTCCTTTTTACGCTACTATTGGCGCATCTTGGGGTTACTCTAGTTTTTCCTATGGAGGTGGTCCTATCTT
This sequence comes from Sequoiadendron giganteum, assembly GCA_007115665.2. Lineage (NCBI taxonomy): Eukaryota > Viridiplantae > Streptophyta > Pinopsida > Cupressales > Cupressaceae > Sequoiadendron > Sequoiadendron giganteum. The sequence continues at coordinate 334,447,659 of CM021104.1, read as the reverse complement.
CTATTGAGGGGAGATGGATGTGGCTAGAAGTGACCTGTCTCCTATAGAGGTGGAGTGGGATGTTATTGATTTTTCCTAGAAGTGTTGTTGGGTGGCTGATGAAGCCCTATTTTGTGGTTCCAAGGGAGTTGATGAGGGCCTTCCTACTATGTTCATTTCTTTATCTTCTATAGAGGTGGAGATCTCAAAAGTAAGTTTTTCAATGAGATGTTCACTCCCGAAGTTAATGGTTGTTGTTTCCATGATGGTTTGGAGGAGTTTGGGTTACTTTCCTATAGAGGTGGAGAGAACAGATAGTTCTTGAAGTACATTGGTGGAGCCTTGTGCTTTTGTTATTACCTTCCCTATATAGGTGGAAAGAGCGGTTGGTTGGGTTCCAATACTTCTGTTGTTGGAGCTTCGTTCCTAATCTATTTTTTGATAGTTGTATTTTTGGGTTTAAGGTCCTTGTCAAAACTTGGATGTGCTGGGTTGTGGATCCCTTCAAAATCCATAGGTTTGGGTTTAAGGTCCCTATCAAAACCTTGTTTTAATGGGTTGTTGGTCTCCTCAAAACCAATGGATTGTATTGGGTTGTTGGTCCTGTGAAAACCAATGAAGCCAAGATTTATGTGATCTCTTGGTTCTCTTTTGGGCAACCTGTTGGCTTTGGGCTGGTTGTCGGCTTGTTGGATCCTTGGTTCACTGTTGGATGTTTTTGTTTCTTTCATTTGGGCATCTTGTTCTTCTTGGTGTGGATTTCGGGTCCCCTTAAAATCTAATGATTTCAGGTCCATTCAAAACCTATTTTTTCCTCTATCAAAAACAAATAGCAATAAAATTATATGTTTACGCAATATTTAATAAATATTAATATAAACTTAAAACATTTAAAATAAATAATTAATATTTATAATATATAATATATAATCTAGTAAAAAAAAATTTAAAAACTAAAGGTATACATATTAAATATTAAAATTTTAAAAAACTAGGGGTCGTAGCCTTGATGGGCTTCAATGTAAAATAAATAAATAATAATATGCATTGGGAAAATAGATAGAAAAAAAAATTTATTTTAATTAATATTTAATATTTCATTTCAATCTGTAGTAGTAAATAAAGAAGAAACATAGGTAAATATGGATTTATTTTTTCCATTCCTTCTAGGCTGCAAACTTGGGTATATAAATAATTTGGAAATTCTACTGTAACTAAAGTTGCAACATACATTCAAAATCAAGTTGATAGAATTTTTAAAAAAATGAAATTGAATATAAGAACAAATTTAAGGTGTTGCAAATGATCAAACAAGATGAAAGAATTCAATATTTAAAATTTAAGAAGTAGTTGTGAGTTAGTTGCTAGATAGGAATTAATTTGTTAGGCTATCTTATAGTTTTTAAATTATTTTAAATCTAATTATATAGTTAAAATATTTTCTAATGAGAAATTTAATTTAATTTTAGAGGATTGCAAATCTAATTCAACTAAGACTTTTAGAACAAATAATTAGAATAATAGTGACAACAATTATTAAACATTAATATTAGAATTAATGATATTTCTTTTGATCTTTCAAAGAGAATTTAAAGTTGCATTAAGCTTTTAGATATAATATATCTCAATTAAGATTAAGTTACCGAATTTTGTTGGTTCATTGATAATTAATGCGATTAGCAACTATAATGTCCCCATTTTAGAACTACACATTCCAATGATTGTTAGCCCATTTTCAGATGCTCATAGGCTAGTCAGAGGCAAAATTAGGGTTTCCAGCTGCTTAGAGGTTTCTTTTGAGGATTCAGGGGTTTTGATGGTGGAGTTTTGCAGATTGGTTGTTGATTTCTTTCTAGGTTTTATGAAGATTCAGAGAGATGTGACATGCATTTCAATCAGGGGTTTGCATGTAGGTTTGGATTTTGGATTCCTTCTAGGTTTTTAGAGAGCTTCGCAGTGGTGTGTCATGCAACTCAAATAGGTAACTTTTCCAACCATTTTTTTTAGTAAGTCATGACAGCTGCTCAAAATGTGGTTAAAATGTATTTAGAGATACTTACTATTTTTAGCAGTATGTTATTTATAGTAAGTTCTATTTTTGGCAGTTTAGTATTGGGGTTTTCGACACATATCAATATTTTCGGCGTATATCAGTATTTTTTAGTTAGAGCTTTTGGATGTCACTTGATATTTTTAGTAGTGATACTTTTAGCAAGGTTTCAGCGGTTCATTTCATAGGCTATTTCAGGCAAGTCTGTTGAGTAGTTTGGTCTCCAGCATTTGAGGTACTTATTTTGGCAAGTTTAATATTTGATGAGATAATGTTTAAGTGAAAATTATTTCCTATGTTAAAGTGGATGACTTCATAAGGGATATATTTAAGTTACTTCTAATGTATTTTTCACTTAATAAAGTGGGACACCAAATTTAAGCTTTATTTGTATTTTTAATAAAGTCACTTCCTTCTCATGTCGAATGCCAAGTTATGAAGGTGAATGAAGTTTGAAATGAAATCCAAATGCATCTTGATACAAGTGAATTTGAATGTCATGTTTGGGTGCCCTAATTGGATGGAAATGAATTTGAATTGATGGAGAAGTTTATAAATAAGTGTTGGGTTTCATTCTGGTCATCTATTAAAAATTATAATGAAGTGTTGTCGAAATGGTTACTCGCCCGCTTTGAGGAACGCATACCTCCTAGAAAACTTAGTTTCTTACTTGAGAGATAACAACTAGCTAAGATAAAGACTATTCTTTACACTAAATAACAAATGAAATTTATTGAGATGAAGGTGTTTGGAGTTTTTGAAGTTTTTGGTGTTTTTTCCTTAGTTTTTAGTTTGTTGGTTTTGTGCTAGCTGTAGCACATTTTTACTTGTAGCTCACTGGGTTATTTTTTGTTGAGTTTGGGTATTGACCCCATTTTTTAGTCTTCCTTGGGTGTCTCACTTTGTGGAGTTTTAGATTTTATAAGGGTGAAATGAAATTCTTCTTGTTGGTTGCCCCTCCTTGAAGGTTGTACCTTGCCTGCAAGTGCCTTGGGAAGCATGTATAAAATATTTAGAGGTGTTTTTTGTTGTTTATTGCTTGATATTTGGGTGCCTACCTCCTATGCTCCATTTTCACTTTGTTTCATGTCAATCAAAGGAGTATCGAATGAGTTGTGAGAATTTTGGTGTGTTTTATGCTTGCTGGTTTGAGTTTTTTGTATGCTGGTTTTTCATATCAAATTGTTAGAAGTTCTGATTTTTGACTTATTTTTCATAGTTGAGAATTTTGAGAAGTTTGGAGAATCATCTAATATCATTTGCAGTGGATTGGAAAACTACAACTCTTTGTAATGTGCAGATTATTCTCATTGTATGGCTGAAATCAGTAGTACTGATTCAGTCACTTTATACTTCTGCTCTTTACTTTGTAATTCCCACTTTTAGTGGAAGGGAAAAGCCTCACCATCCATTTACTTTCATAATTTATTTTTTGTACTTCCCGCTGAACAAGAGAAAGGGGTCGACAAGCCCCCCATACTTTACTTTCAGTAATTTTTAATTCTTCATCATGTTGATCGAATGAGGCGTCAAAATACTCTCATTGAATAAGTGGTCGGGTTGCATATGCATTGTACCTTTCCAACAGTTTTAGATTTATATGCTTATGATTCCCTTTCTACCATATGGTCTCACCTTTCCCACATTGGGATCTGGGTGATTAGAAAGTGAAAGGGTTCCTTTCAGCTAGTTTATTTGGATTTGCTAATGCTAACGGGTGACGTGTTGTGGCAAAAAATTGAAAAAATTATTGGGGGATATTTCAGCAACAAATATCAAAATTCAATAGTTCATTTTAATTAATTTATTATCTTATTATTTTTATACTTCAATAATCTTAAAGAACCTTAGATTCACTAATCCATCAAGAAACACCAATCAAATCTGAGAAACCAATGAACATAGAAATTGGAAATGAACTACAATGCTAAATTCAAAAGGAAAGCTAAGGAAGAATACAACATTTAAAGATTTTATAATTGGTTACATGTAATACCCCTCCATTTTGTTCCTTGTTTTAGACAGTGTTCTACCTTTCTTAGATTTATTTTCTGGCCCTCCATTTTGTTCCTTGTTTTAGACAGTGTTCTACCTTTCTTAGATTTATTTTCTGGTTGCACTTATACTTTGATATACTCTATGATGTTGTTTATTATTTGATCGATATTTATAGAGCGATGTGGACTATATGTTGTGATGTGATGTTACTCTCTTTGATATTTATATTTGACATGCCTTTGATTAGCATTATGATTATTTGGAATAACATGGTTATTTGCACATGAGTAGTTTATATATGTTAGAACTGTTAGTTTCATGATAGTGTATTGGTGAAGGGGAAAAAATTCCATCACTTTCTTGTGAGCGCCCACGATTTCGTGATTTCCTCTTCATGGTGTGTTGTATTATGATTTTTATATACATGTTTTATTTATGTCTCGTTTACAGGTTTGTAGGTACAAGACATCGACTCTAGTTGGCTTCACAGGTTTGAGCGTGTCCACCACCCAATGGTAATGTTGATTAGGAGATAGTAGCTAGGATTCTTGTGTCAAGCCTTTACCCTAGTCTAAGTGTGTCGTCGAGTCTAGTCGGTTTTTCTTGTTAAAAGTTTTTTATTTTGCTTTGAATTATTATGTTGAAAAGTTTAAAAAGGGAATTTAATGAATTTAATTATTTAAAGTTGATTATTAAATTAATCTTATTTTAATGTTAGAAGTGGTGAATTAATTAACTAATAAATTTATTTTAGTTGGTAAATAGTATACTTTTAGGATTATATTATTTATTAATTAAATAAATTAGATTAATCAAGTTAAATTTAAAAGGGGAAATATTTTGTAATTATTAAATGTTTTTAAATTTAAATTTCTATAGGATTTTATGCAAACTGGTTGTTAAAGATATTTTGTGAGTTTTAACATGTGTTAGAAGAATTAATGAGGTTGTTGGAAATTTATTCACGCAGAGAAGATTTTGGCTTTAACAATAGAAGTGGGAAGATTCTTCACGAAAGAAGCAGGAGGATATTTTTGTGTGTTGGGAAATTTATTGAGGGAGTCTTTTTATGATTTGCATGTATTCTGGAAAAGTTTTGGAGTAATTGTTGTAGAAAGAATTTTTGTGTTCTTTAATTTTTAGAAAAATTGTTTTAGAGAATTGTTGTTGTGTTCAGGAAATTGAATTATTATGAAGGAAGATATTGTCTATCTAAGAAAATTGCTTGGATTTGTGGAGGAGGTGCTACCTCATATTTACAATTTCACAGGCATTGGACTACAGGTTCATTCTTTAGATTTTGTTAAGTTTTAAATTGAAAAGCTTCTAGTTTAGATCTTCTTTGTAAAATATTGCCTGTGCAAACTTTTAAGTTTGAGTTTTGTATTAAAAAATTGTATTGTCGTAAATAAATTTCTCTATAGATTCATTTCCTTTGTAGATTGAAATTCTCTGTGGAAACTTTAGCAAAATGGAAAATTGGTATTATAGTGAATTTAGGGGAACCCAGAAGGAAACACTTAGGGATCTGGAAAGAAAGCCTCCCTTTGAAAGAAATTTAGTTTTTGTAGGAAAAATTCTTCTATAGGTTGAAATCTTCTTGAGAAAATTCTTGTGAAATTAATTGTATGAATTTCATTATTCTTCTTTTACGATTCATTTTTTGAATAGTTGAAAGAAAAGAAACATCTCTGTTTGATTTGGAAATTTCATCTCTAGAATTTTCTTTGTGAAATTTGTATTTCCATGGTTTTTGTAAAATTTTACCTGTAGAACTCATTCTGGGAAATTATTTCCCCAATTAAAACTATTGTTTTGAAATTTTGTATATATAAATTATATATACATATATGTGCATCTATATATATATACATACACATATACGTATATACAAATACATATATATTGCCTTTGTTTATTTTGGTAAAGCTTCTTACTTTCCCTTCAAACACCGTACGACAAATTCCTTTTCAGCTGGGAATTTAAAATTTTGTGAAAAGTTTCTATTGTTTCTTTTTGTATGGAAGTGTATGGGGAAGGGTGTGGAGGTATTACCTCCACCACCACCCTTTATGGGAGTGATATTGTGGAGGTAATCCTCCACAGCTGCCCCCATTCTCCATAAGGTTGTGACCTAGTTTCATGAGGAGGCTTGGTTGTATTAAGCACAATCGACCCCTCTTAATTTTTGTGAACTTTGTTAATATGTCTTTTTCATAGTATGATTATGTATATATTCTTTGTATATATATTTACATATATATAATTAATTTTATTTTAATGGGTGCATGCATATATGCACGAGTAGAAGAACTGGTAGAAGAATTATTTTGGTGGAATTATTGTTATTTTAAAGTAATCAAGGAAATTGAATTAGTGATAATATAGAGCTTCCTTTTTATAGTTGTGAAGAGGATTTAAGTTTATTTTATTTTATTTATTTACTGGGGCAATTATTTACTGTAAATTCATTGTAGAAGGGAAATGTATTTAATATATCTGAAAGTAGTTTATTTTTTGTACGATTGCCTTGCATGTTATTTCCTCTATTTATTTATTTGGGGAGATTGGTTAGAATTGTTTAAGTCTTCCAATCGTACTATGGATTTGGGGGTTGTGAATTATTCTTGTGTCAACCCAATTTGTTACCCTTAGATTAGTGCATTTTCTATTGTTTGTGATTACCTGGTTTCCATGAACGGGGAAGTGTTTCCCTAATGTCTTGACTGGGGTTGTTGTTATATTTATAGTAGCACTAGTTTGCCTTGGGTAGTGGAATTTCTCCATGAGGTTGTCTTAGGGGAGTGGCTTGCAACGAGCTCCGACACACAAAGTGGTGCCAGGATAACTCATTGTAAGTTAGTTAATCTAGTTATAATGTAATTAATTTGTTAGGGGATTGGGTAGTATTCAACACTTAATTAATATTAATGTGCCTCACTCATGGACCCTTATTTGTCTTGGGATGAGACGAGAAGGCCTGGAATGGCATGATCGATATCTTGTCTTCATGAAAGATATTCGATTCCACTTTGGACTACATGTGGGGTCGGGAGTCATGAGAGGCTACCAGGATATCCCAAGATGGGGGTCAGGGCCTAGGAAGACTTACCAGGATATCCCATGCAAAATTCTAATGAAACTCCTCCTAGGTCAACTGTTTGATAGTTTTGTGATCTAAATTATTGTGTAACACTGGAAGCAATGTGACCCTTGTGATTGTAAGGTTCTTGTATTTAGTTTAGTTTAGTATGTGTCATCCTATGTCTAGAGGTAGTAGGTTTGGTCTTGGATCATTGTTAGTATCTCCTAGCATGAGGGGTGGGCCTTCGAGTACCACTTGGTTGGGAGGAATGTGCACCCTACACTGTTGGGTCACCTTTATCTTCATATCGTGATGGCAAGATTTTCAATTGGAGAGCTCATGGATTCCAACGTGTATATTCCATGCTTGATTATTGCTCAAATGGATTTTGTATTTTATTACCCCTCAGTTGTATTTGAGGAGGTTTCATGTATTATGTAACACATTTGTATGAACTACCTCATTCTGGGAATGAGTGATGTAAATCTTATTTGATTAGTAATTTTGTTTTGGAACTTGATGTATATCTTATCTTTATGATGTAATTTCATGTTTGGAATGTATGAACATTTATTTCTTAAGTAGTTCATCATGATATGGATGTATTTATGTTTTAAGGTATGGGTTTAGATGTAACCTTAGTCTCGTAGCCTTAGAGGATGTTGGTGATAGATAGTGAACTTTCATGTTATATTATAATTTTAATTAATAATAAAAAATTGTGTGTTTTCGTAGATTATTGTAACTTCCTCTAGGGTTACGTGGTGGGGCATTACATTACAAGTTATTTATTTAATTAATTATTTGTTAATTCTAAATTAGTTTAACTTTGTTTGAAAACTATTTTTCCTTGTAATTTCAATTTAAAAGAGTAAAGTTACCGAGAAAAATAAATAAATAGAAATATAGATGTAAGGGTTATTCAACTAACATAGGATTGTTAATAATCCTTCCTTTTACTCATTAATAAAACTAAATTTCAATATATAGGTCCTTAGTTTTTTATTCAAATTAAATCAAATGAACTAAATATTGTTAACTTGCACCAATCATTGAGTGGGAGGATAAATAAAGTATTGGTAAATAGTTAAAATATAAAAATTTAACAACTAACTTTATGTTAGGATTATTTTTATTTTTTCAAAAAAATTGAGATTATTGTAAGTATTAACTAATAAATTTGTATAGTTGTTGATTTTTTATTATAGTTTATCAATACATTTATGGTTAAGTAATTTTATTTAGAATTCCCAATTACTCTTCTTTCTTGATGTATTACCAATTTTCTCAACTGGTGTAAAGTAGTACCATTTAAGGAACTTAGTAATCATTTTCATAAAAAAATATTATCAATTTGTATTTGCTTAACAATTTGTTTAATAACTCTGCTTTTGGATGGTAAGGAATGGAATTCTATTTTTTCTTTGAAATATTTGAGGGGTTTTGAAAAGTTTAAAGACCTTTTGAGGGATGGTTTTGTTCCTCCTTTGGGTTCGGCCCTATGGAATTTCATGTTGAAAGCTCATCCTATTGTTTTTGATGGTCTATGTTGGGTGTTAGGGAATGGTAGGAGGATCTTGTTATGGGATAACTGGTGGATTGGTCATGACCCCTTGAAGGATGAATCTTGGGTGGCCCCTTTCAAAGATATTTGTATTGGGGAGTGGTCCTTTTTGTATCAAATTATATTTTTGATGGTAATTGGATTAGACTTGATTTTGTTAATAGGGATCTTGAACCTCTTTATCAGTTTTATCCCTGATTCATATTTTGGCTTCTTCCCCTACTGACTCTGTGGTGTGGAGGTTTTATTCCAATGGCCAGTTTTCAATGTCTTTTTCCTTTTCTATTCAGATGTGAATCTTTGGTCCCTCTCCCTTTTGGGGGCGTTTATGGAATCCAAAGATTTTCCTAAAATCAACATCTTCTTTTGGCTTCTTTGTCAAGATAAAATTTTGACTCTGACCAATCTCTCAAAAAGGGGTATTTCTTTTCCCAATAGATGTTTTATGTGCAAGGAGGCAACTGAGGGTGTTGGTCATCTTCTAGTTGGGTGTAGTTTCTCTTTGGATGTTTGGGCTCATTTTCTTCAGATGTGGAACTTATCTTGGTTTTTTCTCGCTTCTATCTCAAATCTCTAGTGTTAGTGGGTGGATCCTTCTCTGAATCCAACTCTCTCAATGTTATGGTCTCTTATTCTACCACATGTTTTTTGGGGAGTTTGGAAGGAATTAAATAATCATTTTTTTCATCAGTTGGAGCTTCCTACTTCAAGGCTTGCTTTCAAAAATTGTGAGGCGATAAGAGAGAATTTTCTCTCTAAATTTTCAGTGTGTCATATTTATGGGCATAAGGTTGTGGTATCTAGTTATGATTTGATGGTGGGGATTCGATGGAACCTCTCTTGTGATCTCTCTATTCCGACGAAGAAGACTAAGGCTTCTAGGGAGGGGGCTCGGTGAAAATCCCCCTCTCAGGGTTGGTTCAAAGTTAACTTTGATGGTGCTGCTAAGGAGAATCTAGGATTTGTTGGTTTTGGGGGAATGCTACATGATGATAATGGTAGGTTTTTCTCTATGGTGGCGCTCCCTTTGGGAACTCAAACAAACCACTATGCAGAGGAAGCAACAACCTATCATGGTCTTTTACTTGCTAAAGGGGTAGGGGTGACTAAGCTTTGGTTAGAAGGGGACTCCCTCAATATTATAAATTGTCTCCTTAAGGTAATTTTGTCATTGTGGTCTATTGTGCATTTAATTCAAGATGCCCTTTTCATCATTAAATCCTTTGATGATGTTAAAATCTCACATGTTTTTTGGGAGGCTAATTCTCTTGTTGACGAGTTTGCCAATTTGGGGGTTGTGTCTCATAAGTATTGGTACTCTTATGAAACCATTAATTTTAATCTTCAAATTATTTCTAATCATGACCAATTGTCTTATCATGGTAGCAGAAACATTGGGAGATAAGTTATTTTATTTCATCTTCCTTTGGTTTATGAACTTTGAGTTCAAAGCTTGTTCAATTAATTATTGCATATCTTATGAAAATGAGATTATGGATTGGGATTTTATTGTTGGTTGTACTCATGGTGTCAAGCTAACTCGGTTTATGGGTGTCATTTGGCTTTGTTTCTGGATTGTTCGTTTAACCCTTTCTTCTCATTGGAACAAGGCGAAGGTTGTGAGTAGGTTATTTCAAGTGGAAATGAGAGGTGATCATTGTAAACTCAAGCCACTCTCCTATGAAGAATTCAGTGGGAATGAATTTGTTTGGGAATACCTAGAGAAAGGTGGTGTTTTCCCCTACTTACTCAAACTTCATGGTTCTGATTCAGAGGTGACTGAGGCATTTTTGAATGGATGGAACAATAGAATGTTTTGTTACCAAGGTGTGGAGGTGAATGTCACTGAGAAGTTCATTGTTGAGATAATTGTTTTATCAACGAAGGGCAAGAAGTTTTATAGAGATCGTGTTGCATCTAATATTTCCTAAGCTAATTTTTTCAAAGGCAAGGAAAGGGAGAGGCTTAAGTGTGTGGGGAGTAGTGGGTATGATCGAAAGTCAATTAATTTGTTGTGGAGAGATGTGGTGTTGGCTATAATGAAATTCTTCACACTTGATGGAAGGTACTCTATGATTTATGGTTACCACTTTATGTTGCTTAATCATTTTAGACACAACAATTTGGTTTGGTCCCCCTATTACTTTCTTGTTTCTATGGAAAATACTATTGATGATCATAGAAAAAACCCTAGTAAATAAATCCTCCATGAGGGTCTCATGAAACTTATTATTGATCATACTAAGTTGAAGTTTTTTACCTAAGATTCCTAAGCTTTCTTCTACTCGCAAAAAGAGGGGAATTGTGCCTAGTTACGATACTAGTGAGTCGACAAAAGATTGGGATGGTAACTATGAGGAGGAAAAATCTAAAGATTAGGTGTCATTGGATGATGAGAGGAAGTTTAAGGATGATTCAAAGGCTTTTAAGTCTTGGTTAAAGGGCTACAAGACTAACATTGAAATGAAGGAGGTTGTTTCTCCTACTGTTAAAAAGAGTTTGAAGGCAAATAAAGGGGGAAATAAGAAGGAGAAGTGTGTTCTTAATTCAAGGGAGGATGGGATGAAAGGTGTGGAAAATTCCCTTGTTCTTAGTGTCAAGGGGATTCAAGGCAATGTCCAGGAGGGAAAAGAGAAGGCTATGGTGGAAAATTTCTTGGAGGGCGAGGGTTTCATGAATTTTGGAGAGGATCCTCTCAAGCATGGTGGTTTGTAGTCCCCTATTTGAAAGGGCGATGAGCAGGTTGAGTAGGTTGAAGACAAGAAAGGGCTTCTTGAGATGTTGGTGAAGGCCAATTTTTTTGAGAAATGACAGGTGAAATTTGAGGTTATGAATGTGGAGGAATTTCCTATTGAGGAGGATTTGGAGGGAAAAGGTGGGGATCAAAAGGATCTCCATGAGAATTTTTCTTTTCCTACTATTCTTCCAGTGAATTGGGATGAGATCGATATGGATCTGTTTTGCAGAATGGTAGAAGATGGCACTAGAAATCTCCTTTCTTTTGCTAAATTTTCTCTTTTTGGAGGTCAAGGACCTCAGTACCAGGCTGAAAAAGTGAAAGTATTTTTATGTGGCTTTGGTGAACTATAATAAAAAAGAGTGGTCAGTGAAAGATAAGGTCAAAACTATGAATTTGATCCTCGATAAGGTGGTCATGGATGTCGAAAAACTTGGCAAAAATCATGAGGAGAGGTTGGATACTTTATAAAATTTTGTTCACAGGGTTCATGAGGAGTGGTTTGTGGCTATAGAGGATAGAGTGAATAAGATCAACAATGACTTGTAAGTTGTGGTGATAATTAGCAACTAGCCCCTAAATTCTAGTGCTTAGGGCTTGTCTTTGTTGAATGAGAAATAAATCAATTGGACTGGTAAGAATCTAGACCTTGGTGATCATGAGGAGGCTATAGCTAAGATTATTCATATGAACCTAGTGGGGAAGAATGTGGATGTTTATCGGTGCTTGTGTATTAGGAGAAAAACAAAGAAGAGGGCAGCCATTTCACTCCAAGAACTTGAGGAAGTGATAGAGATGCATGGAAAGGTCATCTCTATTAATTTGGATTCGATTAAGGTTCTTGATAAAAATGATTTAGTTTGTGTTTTATCAGGTTTTTGTGTTGGTTTTGTTGTCTATTTGTCTAGTATTATCTCTTGACAACATTTTTATCTTTTTTGGGTTGTTGGTTAGAATCTTCCTTTTGTTGTATAGGGTTTCAGGACCCCTTCAAAAAAAAAATTTCCATATCAAAAAAAATTTGTTCAAATTAGTTTTAGCAATCATTTATGCTCAATGACTATTGTTAAACATGAGTTCCCATAAAAGTAACCTTGGTTATTGCCATTAGATAGAATATTATTATTATTGAAGGTATTAAGTTCTCCTTGAATTATATTAGAAACCAAAGTATCATTTGATATTGAAGTTTGAGAATGCTTGGGTAATTAAGTATTGTTGGTGAGTTTGAGGTTAGAAGGTAGTAGAGTAGGTAAAATTAATAAATAAGAAAGATTTGTTACTACTTTTATTAAGGACATGAAGAAGAATATGTGTTTAGCAAATGACAAAAAATTGGTAATATTTGCAATGAGTAAGAATCATTTGTATATTTCTTACTTTTTGTGCTTGATGATAGTAACTTACAATTTTATAATTTATTCAGTTCAAAAGATTTGATGTTTTAGTATTGGTAAATAAAAATTCAAAATAGTATCATAATTATTCAAGTAGAAAATTAAAATGCAATAGCTATGAGTGAATAAATTTAGACTTAATTATTAGTAATTATCTTTTTTTAATAATTTTGATGCTCAATTTTGGTGCAATGAAACTATAATTTGAATCATGTATTCTAGCTTGTAAACAGGGAATTTATCCTTAGTGGTATATTGTGTTTTAATCTATGGTGAAATTCTTTACTGATCTATGAAAAATAATGTTTATTCTGAGTGTTGTGTTGAGGATTGGGAATTATGTGGTCACTTGTGTTATGTGTCATTTCTTTTGTGCCTTCTAGAGGAGTTGACCCCCCTCTTGTGAAGAGGATATTTTGGGTCCTCCAAGTCCAAGGGGTTCTAGTGGGTGTAGCTTCCACACATAGGAGCATTTCATTATTTGGGATACGAGTATCCTTTGGGGTAATGGCCATTACCAGGGTATGAGTACCCTTGCATCTATAGGGATATGAGTATCACATTGTACTTTCTACAGATTTTTTTTTTTGGAGGAATAAGGGTGTTGATCTAGTTGTGGTTATGATGTGGCATTGATATGGAGTTTTTCTGGTTTCGGTGTGGAGTTATGTGGAGTTTTCTGGTGGATATTTGATTATGATAATTGTTCATATGTTCTTCCCCATCTGGTAGAGCCCCTACTCCCCTTATATGGAATTGCTTCTTGGAAATCCAATGTGATAGTGACGTGCTTGGGTGTTAGTAATTATTTCAAGTGTAAATTGATTCATGCATTGATAATGCTAAGTTTTCTTTATGTGGTTCAAGGTGGCTAAGTGTCTGTTTGTTTTAATGAGTGTGTCGAAGGATTAAAAACTGCATTATTATATTTGGTGAGAAACCAATGAATGTTATGTTTGTGACTCAAGTTTGGGATACTAGGTGTCCAACTTTGGATAAGGGTGTGGTGGACATCATAGATGATATAATTTTTTATACCCTTGTGTTAACTTATGTGTGATGATGAGATTGCATGTTTTTTTGTGTGTTGGAATTCCCCTAGTAACAACCACTTCATTCGAGGTTGAGGGAGTCCACCAGGGGTTGAGGGATTCCCCCATTCATTTGGGATTGAGGGAGTTCCCATAAAATTAACCTAATTTCTAGTGTAGTAGGGGTTGAGCCCCCATTCATTGGAACATTATGATTCTTCCTTAATGTTTCCCTGTTCTAGCTAGTGGATAGATGTCATAAAACATGTTCTCACTTGGAACATTGAGATGAATTTGCTCCCCCTTTGAGGACCATATTTTTTGGTCCATAGTGAAAAAAAAATTTCCTTGAGTTGTATCCCATGTGTTGAGGATGGATCTGGTCTGCAAAACTTTGGATGAGCTCCCACTTGGGCTACAAATGTTACAATGATTGGATATTCAAAGACATGGGTATTAGATGCAGTGTTCTTGTTGTATCATTATTGGTCTATTCACATGTAGTTGATGCTTCAACCAGACATGATCTATGAGAAGTGTTGGAAATAGAGGGAGAAAAATGCCATTTCTTTCTATTTATTGAGTATTTGTTGAAAGAATATAAAGTTCAAAATTCAAGATTTCTGACAATGCAATATTCTGCCATTTCTTGGACTACAGAAATAAAAAGATGATGACAAAGATATGAGTTAGTGAATGATGTTCTCTTGGGTAAGATTCAATGTACAAATAAAAAAATTTACAGGATACTCCAGTTATATATGATTTGTGGCTAATTGGATGGCATGTCTCGGGTTGTGTGGGACTATGCTTGGTTATTATATTGATATTTTTGTGGTTTGAGACAACCATATTATTATAAGAAATTTGAGACCACTATGTTTTCTTGTCTATGTGGTTTGAGAACCACCATTCCCCTTCACCCCTCAAGTGGCTTGAAGAAGTCACATAGTGTATGTAATGTGCCAATATTTGTGAAATATGTATTATTTTGAAGATTATTTTTGTTATTTTTGCTAGTAGTATTATATTTTTGGATATTTGATTTGTGTGGTCATATTTTCCTCAAAGGACTTAATTTTATTTAAATAATTTTTATTTGGATTGATACGTTTCCTTTGTACTTGATTTACCATTTTTCTTTACTTCTCAAGATTTTATTGTAAATTTTGAAATATTATTTTTACCTTCTTAAGTTTCAGGCTTCTTTAAACTACTAGAATATGCATTGTGATCTGAACTCTATAAATTGTTATATCTAGGAGGGATCCCTAGCAGGTCATATGGGGGTGTAGATGCACTGGGGAATTTATCTTGTGAGGATGGGGATGTAAAACTCAAACAAGAAGGTATCTAGATCCTCAGTAACCAAGCCATAGAAAATAGGCAATGTTGAAGGAGGTATATTCTTCGAGACAATTTCTCTCTCCTGGTTGGAAATGGGGAACTCAAAAGTTACATGTCCTGGTGGGTTATACACCATTGCATCAACCATAGTTTGGAAGGTCTCCTCTTTATTTTCAATGGATGTTGGTGAAAGGGAAACTTCTTCTTCAAGAATACCCTCACTTTGATCATTGTGATTGACGAGTCCATTTAATGACTCAATTTTGAAAGGATTTATTGTCTATTTATTGTTGTGTTACCTTAGACATTGACACTTGGTTGTTAGTATTTTCCATGCTATTTCCTCAAAACCATAGACATTGAGCATAATTTTATCCTTGTGAATTTTAATGATATTAACATGCTATGCGAATTATTTTAATTAATTTTTTATGTGGATTAAAGAATGTTACTTTAAGGTATTTATAGATAAGCAATTGGTTATGCGTTCTAATATTGTTATGTAGATATGATTAAGAGCCTACAAAGTTGAGGAAGTTTTTGTTAGTTGGTCGAGTTGCCATGAAGTCAAGAAAGTGGTCATTAAGAGGTCAATGGAGGGAAATCCTAGTTCAAATTAAAGAATGTAAGTCCCTTGTAAATGGTCATAGTTTTTAGTTGAGCAAATATAGGAGTTTCTTTTATGCTAAATTTGCATTCAAGCAAGACTAGTTTGACCAAATTCCACGCATGCATAACCTCCTTTCCTTTTCTTATGCTTTCCATAATTGGCATCCTCCTAGTCTATTGGAGTTGTTCGCCTTGATAGGCTAGTTAGTTAGTTGTTTCCTTCTATAAATAGGACTCAAATGTTCCTTCTTAGAAGGTTGATTAATCTGATGTTGTACTCACATTTCTAGTTTTCAAGTAATACAACTATGTTACCGTTCCATTTTAATCACATTTTCAATGAATAAAATGAAGTTATAAGTTTGTTGCATCTAAATTAGTTTCAAGGGTGACTCACCCAAAGGGGCCCACTTGGTGAGAATTTTATCTTTAAGCTCATTTGTTACTTTCTTGTTTAGTAATAGTTTCAATTATGGCAACTATTTGTTCTTGCAACCACTTGAATTTTATTTTGTGATTGTTCCTATAGCCAAAGTTGACAGAGTAGTTTCCTATCCATTTGCTAAGATTTATATTCCTTTCATGCATCTAGATTAAGTATAGTTGTTGGTTGATGTTTAGTGCTTATGTTACTTCCTTTTAAGCAATTTTATTTTAGCACCATGTCTTTTCAAGTTTTAGAATGAATATGGCTACTATAGAAACCTAGTGCACATACCGTGCTGACCCATTTCAATTCTACATCCCTGGGTTAACATTTAAATGAACCTTCATGATGAGAAAGATAGTTATTCAGTACATATGTCCAATCTTTGAGTTACAACTTTAAGGGCTTAGTTGTTGAATCATTAAAGGAGGCCAACATTTTTGGCACCGTTGCTAGGGATGGTGTTAAACTAGGAAGTATTTCAAAGTCATTTTCAGTTGCTTTCATGCTTTTTGGTATTTTAGAAGTTTGTTTTCAGCATACCCTTCAGTAGAATAAGTAATGACCCGCTATTCTTTCACCAATTATTTGTTTGAGTTGGCTGATACTGAGTAATACTGCATGCATAGGGGTAGCAGAAGAGATGCTTTTGGGAGATTCCTTCCTAATTACTCTAACCCTAATAACCAGCTAGTTGAGTTTCAAAAATTTCTAGAAGACGAAGTTGCAAACCCTTTTGTTGAGCCATTTCCAGATTTGGCCAGTTATGAAACTTCTTCTGAAGAACAAGCTTCCCAAAATTTGATAGAGAATCATTTTCTCTGATAGTCCAACAAGAAAATATGGCTAATCCAGCTAGGCCTAACCAGCCAACCTTTCATTTCCCATCCCTCCACAAAATGATGTTGACAACATCAAGAACATTCATGCTTCATTTCTTCCTAAATTATATGGGATTGGAATAGAGGACCTAGACACTTTCTTTTTTGAGTTTGATATCTTTTGCAGAAGCTATGATTACACTACTGATGCTCATAGGCTTAATTTGTTTCCTACTACTTTAAAAGAAGTTGCATTAAGATGGTTTCTGAGGTTAGGAAGGAATATTGTAAACAATTGGGATGATATGAAGGAAAATTTTCTTGAGAAGTATAAGGAATATTGTAGAGGCAGTGATATGAGGGGAGGCGATATCTTCAGGATGTAGTAGAAAGAGGATGAAATTTTGGAGGACTACCTGTCAAGGTTCCAATTTAGCCTGAAGAAGTCTCCACACCATGCACTCAATGAAGAATCTCAAAATTTTCTCTTCCTTAGAGGGATTAGTGAAGCTTGTGTTGATGCTCTTGATTTGATAGGAGAAGGATATATCACCCAAGTACCTTGGGCAAATATTAAGAAATTGTATCAAAATTACTCCAGAGAAGCTATAAAGAAAGGGAGAGGTTACCAATCTTTTGTGGGTAAATCTTCTACTAATGGAGTTTCAATGATGGAAATCACTCAACTAATATCAAACTTCAAGAAGTACATAATAACTAATATGTAAACTCATCTAGATACAATTCAAGCAAAGAAGAAACATGAGGAGCTAGAGGCAATGTTGGCAGAATATTTCCCTCATTGCAGGCAAAAGAAAAAGGACTCCAAATGTAAAATGGTGATCAATGTTGAAAGCAAGAACATTCCACTTGAATTCAATCCAATTAAGGGAGATAAGGATCAAGTTTTCTATGTTGCATAAATAAGGCCATGGGCTCCAAGACAAGGTATGCCACTAGACCCATTATCATTTAATGGATCTTACATGAATTCTTATGCATCTGGTAGTCAATGGAAGCCCCAATATCCATCAAATTTTGGAGGTTATCCACCTCAACCTTGGAACAACCCTAAAAATTCCTAGCCTAATTACCAAAGTACTCCACCTCAATGGCAAAAAAATAGGGGAATTGGCAGCAACCTCCAAGAAACTGGCAACAAACATCCCAATGGAGAGGAGGATAACAATGGCCAAACTAGGAAATCAGTTACATGCAGTCACCTCCACAGCCTCAAAAATATACCCTAATTCCTCCTCATAACTCAAATACTAGTGCACCAAGACCTACTTAGTTACTAGCTCAACCCACACCCAACCCAAATAAAAAACCACAACAACAACTTGCCTATTCTGTAGACCCAAACCAATATCCTACCTATGTTATGAGTTTGAGTAATATCCACCTACATTAATGAACCACTTTTCCATCACCTTCCACTCCAATTATTACAGAGCTTCCTATGGAAGAGGAGCAACACCAAAATTTACCTCATGCACTTGCTCATCCAAGTGTACCTACCAATCCTGAACTAGTTTGGCAATGTGATACTGAACCACCATTTCCTCAAAGATTAGAAGTTGTTAAGAAAAAGGAGGAAGCAACCTTTGATATCTTAGATCAGCTAAATCATATATGTGTCAAGATACCTCTATTCTAGGCTATAAAAGATGTTCCCATATATGGTAAGGAAATAAAGGAAACATGCCTTAAAAATCCTGGGAGGAGGAAGACATACCCAACACTGTCCATGTAGTAGGGTAGTTGGTTGATGTCATGCTTGGGAAAGTTACAGTTCCTAAGTACACTAACCCAAGCAGTCTTATAGTAGAAGTCATCATAAATGGGATCCAAGTAAAGAATTCTCTAATAGATTTGGGAGAAACAATTAATGTGATCACTAGGGTTATCCTACAACAAATGAATGTTAAAAATCTATGGCCTACTCCTATTGTCCTGGAGTTCCATTGTCAAACCTGATGGTGTGGTAGAAGATATTGTTGTTGTTCTAGACTCTTGGGAATATCTAGCTAATTTCATGATTCTATCACCTAAAGGTACATTAGGAGGGTATCCCATCATTTTGGGAAGGCCATGGTTGGTTACTGTTGATACCTACATTGGATGTTTGGTAGGGAACATGACTATTTCTGATGTTAAGAGTACTAAAAATATTTCCCTTTATCCTCCTGCTCAGCCAACTCATGATATAGAAAACCCTACCTAGCCACATGTTGGTGAGGAAGCTAAGGAGATCAATTTGGTAGTGCAACTCATGATGATTGGAAGAAGCCCTTTCATGAAGCTACAAGAAGAAGATGACATATTGTCAAATATAATTCAAAATAGTTATGAAGTGGATGAAGAATCACCTGCTCCTGAGTTTAGTTTTGTTGGTCCACTGCAGACACTTCTTCCTACTCTTCCTACACCCAAGCTTCCTGTAGCAATAGGTATGTCTCATACATTACTTCCAAATGAACTAAAAATTTCATGCATCAGTGAAACAACTATGATAGAGTTGATAACACAAGTGCAAGTTTCAGAAGGAAAACATTTGAACATCAATAACAAGCTTACTCAGGAACAACATCCATCCCTGACAAACTTGTTAGAAAAGAATCAGCCTACATTTGCATGGTATTATCATGACATGAAGGGATTAGATCCTAAAATTTGTACTCATAGGATCTACATCAAAGATGACTGAACACATGTAAGACAACCACAAAGGAGAATCAATCCTGCATTAAGGGAGATTGTGAAAGGAGAATTGCAAAAATTATTGGATGCAGGATTCATCTACCCTATCTCAGATAGCCAGTGGGTGTCTCCTTTGGTGATTGTTCCTAAAAAGGGAGGAAAATGGAGAGTTTGTATTGACTATAGAGAATTAAATTTTTCCACCAAAAAGGATCACTTTCCTATTCCTTTCATAGATCAAGTATTGGATTCACTTGTAGACAAGAAGTATTTTTCTTTCCTGGATGGGTTCAGTGGCTATAATCAAATACAGATTTCACCTAAGGACCAAGAGAAGACAACCTTTACATGTTATTGGGTCACTTATTCCTATTCATTGCTTCCATTCGGTATCTACAATGCACCTACAACTTTTCAAAGAGCAGTTATTAGTATCTTCTTAGATATCTCACATGAATCGATAGAAATCTACATGGATGACCTCACAACTTATGGTACTGATTTTGATGAACCATTGGAAAACCTAAGGAAGGTTCTGCAAAGATGTGAAGCCCACAATCTATCCCTAAATAGTGAAAAGTGCTTCATGATGATGCAAGAAAGATTAGTACTTGGATATTACATCTCTCAAAAGGGAATTCAAGTGGATCCAGCCAAGATTGAGGTAATAAAAATATCTATATTCCTATAAAGAAAAAATATGTTAGGATTTTCCTAGGTCATGCAAGATATTATAGGCATTTCACCAAGGATTTCAGAAAAATGATAGCGCCACTCTATAATATTTTGAGTAAAGATGTTGAGTTCCAATGGATAGAAGATTGTGCCAAAGCATTTTTTTCTTTGAAGGAAGCCTTAACCCATGCTCCTATTTTTAAAGGTCCTAATTGGGAGCTCCCTTTCCATATTCATGCTGATGCATTTGATTATGCCATAGGAGTTGTCTTGGGATAAAAAGAGGGAACAATTGAGAATTCAATTTACTTTGTCAACAAAAACCTACAAGGAGCAGATTTTAATTACACTGTGATAGAAAAGGAGATGTTGGCAGTCATATATGCACTCAATAAGTTCAAAAATTATATCACTAGGTATCAGATCTTTTTTCATATAGACAATGCAACAATCAAATATCTGATGAACAAGCCCTTGATTACAGGGATATTAGCAAGATGGTTGTTGCTCATGCGAGAGTTTGATATCACTATCATAGATAAGCCAGGGAAAAAAATGTTGTAGCAAACTTTCTTTCAAGATTGACTACATCTTAAGACAATCAAGTCATTGATGACTCCTTCCCTGATGAACATCTATTCTCAATCAGTATCCACACACCTTGGTATGCAAATATACCAAATTATCTAGTCACAGGCAGAGTTCCCCTTCATTTCTCTCCAAAAGAGTGAAGGGTTCTCATTGAGAAAAAAATTCCTTTCTCATGGATTTCAGGATGTCTATTTTATACTGGACCATATTATGTAATGAGGATATGTGTAAGAGAAGATGAGACATATGATATACTGCATGCATGTCACAATGAACCCTGTGGGGGAAATTTTGCAACCAAGAGGACAACAATGAAAATTATTAATACATGATATTACTGGCCCACACTTCATAAATATGTAGGAAAGTATACAAGGAAGTGTGATAGATGTTAGAGAATGGGTTGGCCAACTAAATTTGATGAGATGCCTTTGTACCCCAAGTTGTCATCACACCATTTGATAAATGTGGACTTGATTTTGTGGGTCCCATTGACCCACCATCAAATGGTAACTCCTATATCCTGGTTTACACTGACTAAGTGACCAAATGGGTTGAAGTTAAAACTATGAATCATGCCAGAGATAATAAGGTTGAAAAATTCCTCTATGAAGAAATCTTCACACGTTATGGCATTCCAAGAGACATAGTGATAGATCAAGGGGCTCAATTTAAATCAACCCTTGTTATAGCATTGGTCAATGAATATAACATCGGGCATAAGAAGTCTACTCTCTATAATCCTCAATCCAATGGGTAGACTAAGGTAACAAATAGGGAAATAGAGGCTATTTTAACTAAAACAGTGACTATTCATAGGAAAGATTAGGCGAATAGGTTGTCAAAAGTTGTTTGGGCCTATAGAACCAATTGGAAGACAACCACTAGTTTCATTCCTTTTGAATTTTTGTATGGAAAGACAGCTATGATGCCAATTGAATTTAAACATAAGACTCTTTGGACTACACTTGATCTTGGGTTAGACATCTCTGAAGCACCGAAGGACAAAATCATGCAGTTGAATGCCTTGGACGAAATGAGAAAGTCAACGCTTCATCACACATGGATAGTGCAAAATCATAGGATCAAATGGCATGACAAATTTATAAAGGATAATAAGTTCCAGCCAGGTGACTAGGCCCTCCTTTATGATTCCAAGTATCAAGATAATGCAGGTAAGCTGCAAACAAGGTGGTTAGGACCATATGAAGTTGTTGAAATATTCTCCAATGGTTTTTTTTAGCTAAAAACAATTGACCCTATCAGATTTAAGTTGCTTTTCAATGGTCATCACCTTAGATTGTATCATTAGCCAACTTCCAAGAAAGACTTCCTGCAACAGTTTGCTCAAAAACAAGATCCCAAACTTCCTGCAGCTGAAGGAAGTGGACCTAGTGTCCCACCTTCTACCTAATCAGTTATGTACTCTATCATAATAAAGACTACCACTTTTGTGGGAGTCCAATTCTTCATTAATTCATCCACTCATCCATCTCCACCTTTCTCTCTTCCATAAATCCACCATCACATTACTTCACTTCACTTCGCCACCACTCCATTCCATCACCACTTCAATTTATTTCTCAACTATACTTTTCAAAAGGTAGTTGGTACTTCATCCAAATTATTTGTAATGGATACTCCAAGATTTCAGGTATGTGCACACCCAGCAATGATATCTTAATTATCTTTGGTTCATTCATTTAATTACTGTAAATTAATGTCAATATTTTGCATAGCATATAAATGTACACTACCCTGTCACATCATCATTACAACCCAACCTCTACAGACACATGCTCAAATTTAGGTTGGGGGGGAGTGTGAATAACATGTCCATATGTCAATAGTGTCATCCATGTCAGCAAAATTTGAATTGAGCTAATTTGAATGATAGAGTGAAATGACGGCTTGCATGTGTGAAATTTCACCAAATCATCACCATTTTTCTCAATGGTACTCTTCATTTATGACTCCTTATTATCTTTATTGCCTTAAGTCATAATCTTATGTCACCAAAAAGGTAAAATTCATACGGTACTAGCATTTGAACTTAAGAAGAGTTGTAGGAAAAGGAAATTGGGTCTCCAAAGAAAGATTGCAGGAAGAAGACTCACAAAAGTTCTTGTTTGATTGTAGATAGCCAAAACAATGGGTGGTCATCTGATATGAAATAAACCTTCAATCCATGACATGTTAATGAAGGATGCACCTTCTCTAGAAAAATTCAAGAATTACGAGTGGCTAGATTATTCGACGAGGCTTCAAAGCTACAATGAGGCCATTGTGCTAGAATTTGCGCAAACATTATATGAAGGGAAGGCAATGGTAAAAGGGTTGGAGGTGATAGCTAATAAAGAGTGAATTGCAGAGGGAACGGGTTTACTTTTTGATAGAGAGCTATACCCTACTACCAAGGATGCAAGGTCATCCAGGGTCAAATTTACTAAACATAGTGACCCTCCATTGGAAGTGAATAAGAAGGGTACGAAGAGAACCTCTCTGTCGGAACCATGGAAGAAGGTAGTTGGCCACATTGTGAATAACATTACTTGTAAGGGCCTCCAGTCAAACCTCCATTTTGTACACTTCAATCTCTTAAATCATATGTGGCATGGGAGATGAATGAATGTACCTAATGTGCTCTACAACCTTCTTCCAATTATGGCAACCGAAACTCAGAAAGGTAGGGATAACTCTATATCTCACCATTGTTTGATCAAAATTTTAGTTAAAAGATCTTTGCAAGAAGTGTCTGATATGACATGGGAGGAATTTGTAAACATTGATCAATTTAGACAAGAAAATATGCAACCTAGAGCTTTGCCTCAACCTTCTAGGGTTAATACGGGGAGTGTTGTTGAAACTACTCCTAGTGCCTCAACTTCCAGTGCAAACCCTATTGTAAACCCTCCTGTAGCCGAGAAAACTATAGAAATTAGTTCTTCTAAGTCAAAACTTTTAGACAAAGATAGTTCCTCTTCATAATCTAATGATGATGTTCTTCTTGAAACTGAAACCCCAATTTGAACTAGGGCCGCAATTAGGAGAGGAGGCACAAAAGAGAGAGGCAAAAATGAGGAAAGAGAAAGCTGAAAATAACACAATAGAAAAAGAAACATCAAACCCTAAGAAACAAAAGGATGACACTATTCTTCCTATAGCCAAAGAAAATATTGAAATCCCTCCTTAGAAATCAAGGCTAGTTGGGTCAGCTGCTGGTATGCCTCCAAAGAGAAGCCCTAGGTTTCAAAGAACATCTAGAGAGGACACAGAAACCCCTATGGGGCAAGTGAATGTTGGCGAAAAGGATTTTTTTGAAGAACAAGCAAATATAAGGTTAGAAGAACTTGCTGATATTGTAGAACAAGTGGATACTGAAGAGCATGATATGAATAAGGAGTTATTGCAGCAAGAACAAAATTTCTTGTAGCAAGAGCAAGAATCACTGCAGCCAGAACAGGGTGAACAATCAGAGTCACTATAGTTAGTGTTGTATGAACAACAGGAAACATTGCCAAGGAAGACGTTGGTAGGAACACATAGACCTTCTTATTTGTCATGGAATCAAGTAGCCATGAACTTGTGGATTCAAATGCAAAGAAGGGAAGAAGAATGGAAGGAGGAAAAATGTAAATTAAAAGAAGAGATTAAAAAGAAAGATGTTGAAATTGAAGAAAATAACTCAAAAATTACTGTCTTGAAGGAAAACATGGACAATGTATCAGCATTAGTGCCTCAAATGCTCACATGTAGAACTCCTCCTAGATTTTATGCCATGTCTTTGAAGGAGCGGAATCTTTCTTTTAGATTGTGAAGAATAATTTCAGGTTTGAATCTTTCTATTGAAACTCCCCATGAATTTTTCCAAGCTTATCAATTTTCACCCCCTGAAGTTAATTTTTTTTATGTGAATTATATCTGCATAATTATGTCATGTCCCATGACCATGAATGGAACCCATTATTGTATATTGTGGATCTTCTTTTAAGGGAATTTATATCCTAGATTCAAAATGAGATTAGTTGGGGATAGTAGTTTAGGACTTACAAAGAAAAATAATTCAATACTTCCCTACCCATCAGGGCTGAATCTAGGAAACCTGCAGAAATTTTTCATGAATGGCATAGATTTCTCTGCCGGCCAAACTATAACAGGAGGATTATGCCTATTAGGGAAGAAACCTACAAAGAACATGAGAAAATGGCAAACACTATAGGGAAATTGGTAACAAGGTATTTGTCACAAAGGTGGAATAGTTTGTTTGATTAGTTAAAACAAGTTGAACCTCACTCTCTACAGAACTATGGTGCAACATGCAAAAGAATTTACCATTATATATAGATTGGGAGAAGGATGCAGCAGTTCTGGATTCCACTAACCTTTTAGCCACCTACACTACTATGGCATGTGCTAGATTTCAAATATTACAGGTATGATATAGCTACTTAAAGGCAGAGATGGAACAGGTTGGAGAGGCAAAAGGGGTTCTACTAGGATCCCAATTTTGATACTACATAAACTGATGTGGGATAGCTAGCGGTTGCAAATTTTAGGGTGCTGACTAGGAAAAAGGGTAGTTCTTTCTCTATTGGAGGACTAGCAAGATCTTACATTGGGGGAAGTGATGATTCCAATTAATGACTCAATTTTGATAGGATTTATCATCTATTTATTTTTGTGTTACCTTAGAATTTGACACTTGGTTGATGGTTTTTTCCATGTTATTTCCTCGAAACCATAGTATTGGGCATAAGTTTATCCTTGTGAATTTTAATGATATTAACTTGATATGTGAATTATCTAAGTTAATTTTACATGTGGATTAATGAATGTTACTTTAAGGTAGTTATAGATATGCAATTGGTTGTGTGTGCTAATATTGTTATGCATATATGATTAACAACCTACAAAGGTGAGGAATTTTATGCCAGTTGGTCGGGTTGCCATGAATTCAAGAAGGTGGTCATTAAGAGGTCAATGGAGGAAAACTCCTGATGGAGGGAAATCCTAGTTCAAATTAAATAATTTAAATACCTTGTAAATGATCATAGTTGTTAGTTGAGAAAATATAGGAGTTGTTGTTATGCTAAATCTACATTCAAGCAAGACTAGTTTGATTAGATTCCATGCATGCATAGCCTCCTTTCCTTTTCTTATGCTTTCCATAATTGGCATCCTCCTAGTCTGTTGGAGTTGACCACCTTGATAGGTTAGTTAGTTATTTGTTTCCTTCTATAAATAAGACTCGGATGCACCTTCTCAGAGGGTTGATTAATCTAATGTTGTACTCGCATTTCTAATTTTCAAGTAATACAGCTATGTTACCATTCCATTGTAATCGCATTTTCAATGAATAAAATGAAGTTATAAGTTTGTTGCATTTGAGTTAGTTTCAAGGGAGACTCACCCAAGGGGGGCCACTTGGTGAGAATTATATCTTTAAGCTCAGTTGTTACTTTCCTATTCAGTAATAGTTTCAATTTTGGCAACTATCTACTCCTACAACCACTAGAATTCTATTTTGTAACTATTCCTGTAGCCAAAGTTGACAGAGTAGTTTCCTATCATGCATTTCGGTTAAGTATAGTTGTTGTTTGATTTTTAGTGCTTATGTTACTTCCTTTTAAGAAATTTACTTTCAACATCATGTCTTTTCTAGTTGTAGAATGAATATGGCTACTATAGAAACCTAGTGCACATACCATGCTGACCCATTTCAAGTCTACGTCCCTAGGTTGACATTTAAATGAACCTTAATAATGAGAAAGATAGCTATTCAATACAGATGTCCAATCTCTGAGTTAAAACTTTAAGGGCTTAGTTGTTGAATCATTAGAGGAGGCCAACAGTGATATATCCTCTCTATCTTCATGTTTTGAGGGGAGAAATTTTCCCAAAGTGTCTCTTTGCCTCCGCATAAAATAGGTGTGACTTTGCGTATCAACAACTCCTACACAATGTTAGTAAAATGTTATGGTATTGATGGAGTAAAACCTAATTGTCCTAAATCTAGAAACTAAATACTAAACTATGAAAACTTGAATTAACATAGATGAATCTTTGAAAGTAGAACCATACCCGGAAATGGTGCCAAAAATTTAGAAGCCCACTAATGTACAATAAACTTGGTGTCAGACAAAATTCAAAGGAGTTCCTGACTGAACAGTTCACTAACTTGAAATTTCTTCATTTAATTATCAACCAAGGCAAATGTAAGCTTGTGATGATGTTAGCAATGTTTGTGAATTCAAAGACTCTATATTTCCTACATCATCTTAGTATAGGTGTTTACACATGCAAGGAAAATGTAAATTTCATTACAATAAAAATAATTAATGCTGGAACTATTGCTATGGGTGCCTACAGTTAAAGACTATGACTAGTTCACTGTCAAGAAATGAATTTTGTAACTAACTAATACTGCTAACTTTATTAACTTGACTCACTTGGGAGGAAAATATATGGAAACGAATAAAACATGAATTCAGGACAAATTCTAAGTATCTAAAAACACAACTAAAAAGGTAGAATAATTTGAATAGGATTGCAACTCTGCTGCAATAGTAAAAATAAAATGTGCACTACAAAAATAGTCTCGTTGGATTCCCAATCATTCTAGATCTCTTCTACTTGGTATTCTTAATAAATGACATGGTGACTCATAATCTTCCTGACAAATAGATGCCTCTAATTCTGCAATTGTTGCACTTTTCTTATTCTGGAACTTCCCATGCATTATTTTTTGAAACTCATGTGGTTGTGAGTTTCATCCCTTAGTTGTTTTGGGTTGGATTCTTCTTACTCTGACTCATTGGATGCAAGGAGTTATTTCACACACAACATCTACCCAATACTAATAACCATAGTTTAAACATTTATATGCATTGCATTTCATACATATTCACATATTAACCATGTAATAGCTATCATACCATAACCATATTTCCATATACTTAAAACTAGGTTCAATTTTGTATGATGATCATAAAAGATATTAAATTTTAGGAATATGCATGAAATAAGTATCTAGAGATGTCTAAAAGCATGTAATAAAACAACTTAAAACTAACTAATGATTGGCCTCATCACCATATACTACTATAAAATAATTTATATCACCAACTAAAGAATATATCTAACATCCATCTAATTCTAAGAGTCTTGTTGTAAATCCAAAGCCTACAATGGTACAATAGTGCATGTCCTTAATATTAGAAGATTTTCTATCTATAACTAAAAATTCACATAAATCACAACCAAAGATTATATTGCTTAATCATTGTAGATTCTATAATCTCTACATGGAACCATGATTCATGCCTTCAAAATTAAATAGCATTTTTCTAAAATTGAATAAACCATATCATTACCAAAAATCCCATTAAAAGTGATCCTGAGCTTCCCCTAATATTGTGATTAAACTATAGTGTCATAAAATTGCACCCCAAGAAATTTCACACTACATAGCCTCCTCTTTAGCTTAATAAAGATGATAATGAAAATTACCCCTTTCACTTACCTTTAATTCCATCCTTAAACCATTTTTTTCCAGAAATTAAGTGAGTCTATTTATGGGATGTTAGTGTGACATGCAAACATCCCTAAAATATTCGTAACTTTGTGGGCATTGGGACATTACAATTTCACTTGCCTACAAAGTATAATGCCTTTATGGTCACAAATGCACCCAAAAGTGGATTCTTGCATGTTATTCTTCCATTCAAGCACACAATATTCCATTATCTCAACTCATTCTTGGAATATTTCATTCTACACTATTTGCACATCATTTTTTCAAGCTTTCTTGAAAATTCTTGGCTTCTACATCAACGTCTTATCTCTCTCAGCTCGTATAGAGTGTTGTACTCTCCTTCGACATCACAAGCTTACTAAAAGGAGGGTAATCACACTCTCTTTCTTGCATTATCATCTTTGTATTAGTAGCTATAATATAGAAAAAGGTGATCCTAGGTCCCAAATGCAAAGAACCTAGGATGTAATGGGCCTTTTTCCAAGTTACATTAAGATTTAGATCAACAAGGTGAATAGACTAACTTTCAACCAAGAAGGTGATCCAATCATATCTAGATCTACATATAATTGAGGATAGTAATGTATTGGGAATAATTTGGAATGATTAGTCTAATTAAATTATGTGGCCTAATATGATAAATGCAAGATCTCGACAACTGATAAATAAAAACAGTCAATTTTTGGTAGATATGAGAAGTGTGGATGATTGTCTACCTACCTAGAAAAATTGGTCTAGTTGTGCATACAAGGACTTATTTTCCCATGGTGAATGAGTCTTTGATAAGATGTCCTTCTCAAATTTTGGGGTCCCCTAATGGTAGATTTGATATCCTTGTTTCTATTTGTAGAGTTATCAGAATATCGTCAGTAAATTTTGTAGGTGAGTTTTCGTGACTTGAAAACTTTGATGACAATAAATGCAACAATGAATAATTTACCTTCAATCTTCTTCAAACCTATAACTTGTACTTTCAAAGAAAGGGAAAAAAAATTTCCATATAGGGGATTGCCTCAATCAAACACTAGGTAAGTGTTCCCACTTCCACAATGGTAAATGTCAGTGGATAAATGATAATGGGAAGGAAGGAATGATGAAATCATAATGTGTTGCAACTCACCACCCTTCAATGGTTGCCTTGAAGGACTGAAATCATACACATCTTCTCAAGGATTTGGATCTTTCTTGTTTGAATGATTGAATGCTTTGGAGACCTACAAAAAGTTGTTAGCATTCACAAAACAATGATAACATGACAACATGAATCACATACACTTTGACATGATTCTCGAATCTTGAATTCTTGCAATAAAGCTCTAAAACTATTTCTCTTGACAATAATGCTTTCTCATAAATTCTCCTTGTAGTTGTCTTCTAGTTTCAAATGGTGAAAAGACTAGGTATTTATAGGAATTGGTTTAATTTCCTAATAATTAGATCCCAAAGTCCAACACTTGAAATTTGAATTTTGGATGTTACAATGACACCAACAACATATTTTAATTTGGGTTTTGGCCCAAATTTTGAGGACATACTTAGTCGGAAGTGAAATAACAATTGGATGCATTTATTCAATGCTTGTAATCCTTCAGAAAATGGTAAAAAATAGTCCTTGGAATGTATAATTTGGAATATGAGGAGCTTAATTAAGTCCAATAAATTAAGGGGACAAAACATAATGTGAAATTGTTAAGGGTGACGATTTTCAACACTATATTGAGCCCCCACTTTAGTAAGAGTATGAAAATACATTTCAGATGCACAATAAAGTAGAGAAATATGTGTCAAGAGGGGTTCAAATGTAAAAAATGTTGAAGAGATAGGATGAATAAGGATCTGGGGAGGTGATCAAGCCCCAGGATCCAAGATCCCATGGAAAACCAACATAAGCACAAAGGAACACACATGTATGAAATGCATAAAAAAACATACACAAGCATACATGTCAGAAAACATGATGAAAAATACACATGACACCATAGAACATAAAGATGAGAATGAAATGAAAATAAACATAATTTAAACACAAATAAGACACACGAAAAGAAACACAACAAAACACAAGGTTAGTACTAAAAATGATTCAAGCCAATAAGGCAAGGAGACCTCAATCTTAAATGTACCAAATACAAAATGTCATCCATTAAATAAATAAAATGCTCCATGAGGACTGAAGTCATACACATCACTCATGAAACACATGGCTCCACTAGCAAGCAAGTTGTATTATGCTAGGTGGCCATGTTAAAAGGTGTTCATGACTCACACAATAGTAGAGTTTGTTGTTTGCTAGGTGAATCACAAACCGGGAGAGACACACAGGCTAGTGAAGTTTGATATTCACTAGGTGAGCCCCCAATACCAGGTAAAATGAGACACACATACTAGGTCTACAAGGTGTGCTCGTAACAAGGTGTCAAAAATGGGAAACAGACACTAGGTCTATAAGGTGTACCCATAACAACCATACCAAGATTTATACTCCTTGATAACCTTAATTAGGTGCCACAAGATGTTATGTCAATGCTACACTAATTTCTACTCCAATGAACAAAGTGGAGAAAAAAATACCAAGTTTTAACATCATGGGGGATAGACATGAAAAGGTTTAATGTCATGGGGGATGAATATGCCAAGGTTTAACGTCATAGGGCATGAATATGATAAGGTTTTAAAGCCTCAAGGGATGTTGTAATAACATCACCACAAAAGATAAATTTTGAATGAACAAGAAAACATAGAGGGGGTAATCAGTTGTACCTTAAAACTTCAAAACCCTCATTAAAATTCAGATCCATATTCATTCATTAAACCCTTTAATCTATTATGATGAATTAGAATGAAAATAAAATAACATAAATTGAAACAACTTAACACCATACAAAAGAGAACAATAGATTTACGTGGAAAACCTAATAAGGGAAAAACCACAGCGAGGATTAGTTCATAATATAAGTAATATTAATATTGAATATAATAGGGCTCACTATTGGTGGGCTCACTACCCAGAAAAAGAAATTCTCACTGCCAAAAGGCTCACTACCAAAATAGAAAAGAAGATAGACAAGAAATGTTACATATAGAAAAGCATCTCAATGCAACAAAGAATCCACCACAATGTTCCCAACACCTTTGCAGTATGATTGAAGAATTGTAGACATCTTCTACTCAATGCATCAAGTAATCTAACATATGAAAACTCACACTGCACTTCTCAAATTCACACTCTATAACTCCGCACTTTAGATCATTCACATCTCTCTTATCTATCTCATCATCCCTCAATAACTCAACTCTTATTTATACCATCCTCAACCTTGAAACCCTTCTCCAAGGTCGGTTATGCACATTAGCCATGTAAATTCAAATTAGGTCAGCACTAAAACACTTTCGTGTCAGATAGAAGTAAAATCAAACCACATCATTACTTATTTGGGACCAAAACCTATAATAGCACACATCCACATGCTTCTAAAAACAATATTCATTCACTATAATTAGTGTAAACATCAGGTCAGTCGTTACCCATGCAAACACCATTAAACTTTTAAGTACACACTTCCTTAAGTCCAAGGATGACTTGCAAACCACACACCACGCTTGAACATGATCTATAATATTCCTCAAACACTTTGAAATCCAACAAATTCCTTCACAACAACATCCACTTGAAGAATGTACACACCTAGTACACTCAAACAACTCTGCCATACATTGTTACTTAAGAGACTATATTTCAAAGCACCAAACCTTAGACCAACTTGATTGAACAAACATACCAAAAAAATCAACACACCCTCAAATCTACAAGACCTAAAACCACTCCATGGAAAAATGTGGAGCAAAGACATTTCTCCCAAACACATTTGCAATACACTATTTACATACTGGCGAACACAAATTCTGCACATCAATCCAGCACACCAAATTATGGATATAACACCTCTAAACATCTCTCATCAACCTATTTGAAATGAACATGCAGATATTCAATCTAGAAAATATGCAAAGAAAAACCAAAACACATCCCTGTAACCCTGAACACCACTACAACACATTGTTTCCTCTTTTTATCAAATTTTCTCAAAATCACTTGGAAACCAAGCACTAGGGACACATCTTCATCATCTTCAACACTTTCTCAATTCCACCAAGAAAAATTAAACATAGAAACTCAACCACATATCCATAGGAAAAATATTATCAAAGAAACAGTAGTAGCTTTAATAATGACAACATAATACAACTAATCAAATCTTGGATAACATCAACTGCTCACACTCTCACCCAACAATAGGCACCAATGACTGTTACCAACATCTTCACTAAAACTCATTTTGGTTGAGCTAAGATTGATTGTTTCATTTAGAGGTGAAAGGTACACATATTTTATGCTGATAATTCGTTTGAGTGAATTCAGTTTATTATGTAGTAAATCATAACACAAAAATTCATTAAATGTTGCATAATAATGTTGTTTTTATTCATCATGAAGTGGAAAAGATACATCACTAGAGCATAAACCATTTATGTTTGGTGTTTAAGAACCAAAAAAGTGTTTAAGTTTCCCACACAATCCATGGGAATAACTGAATTGATTTCATTCAAATTGTATTGATTATGTCTAATAATGAAATGTACGCTATACATTTGAAGACTAAATAGAGAGAATAAATTTATATGCATCATTGCCTTTTAGGCTCATTGTAGAGTTGACCCTCTTCTTGAGTGCCTTTAGCTCCCCTCACACTTCAAAGCCAATTGAACCTACAAAAATTTGGAAAACAGTCCTGTTAGAGCTCTAGATATAAGCCTAATCACACTTACCATCCACAAAAATATAGCCTACATCCATTACTAGATACATCCAACACAATAAAATCAATTCAAACATCAGATATTTAAAACTAAATCATCCAAGAGAAATGAGGTCATATCCACCAGAAACACTATTTTTTTCTAACATGTTTGTTCACTGTGCGAGAACAGGTTCATTATGTTCATGATCAATTTTCATCAGATATGTGGAGAAAAATGGGCTCCCACAAGGGTTAAGCCCAAAATATCAGGAGAATACCCTCTCATTGACATTAATATATGAGATTCATGAAATAGGACTACTTTCATAAGACGGATTCATAAAGCAGTCTTTAATTCATTGTGATGGAAACAAAATTGAGAAAATCATCCTTTTTCTCATCATTCAAAAGGAACAATCAAAACATGTTTGAAGGAGCATAATCAACCGCATGCATTAGCTCAGTTTCAACTCTATTTTATTTACATTGCATTTACATAAAGTATGGAGCCCCTTTACACTAAAGGGAAAATAGGGATTAGGTTGTTCCTCATAACCTCAAAGTATATACATAGTCTATAAGAGACTTAGGAGGAACAGTGTCATTAAGACAATAGTCTACATGACTACAATGAAAGAATTATTACATATAGGAATGGAGAGACATCATCAAAATATCAAGGGTATCATTTCATTATTCCTAATTGCCTACAGAAAGATGGAAAGGAATCATGCTTCATGTATATCAATAGAATATCAAACATCAATTGCTACATGAAACTTTCAAATGACTGATACAACTTCAGAGAGGTAGAAAACAGGCCATGATAGTCCAAGATATGTTGGACAGCAATGAAGATCCACAAGGAGCCTTTAAAGATAAAGGAAGCATGATAATGTAGCACATGATTGAATCAAATTTTTTGCATTATAATAGAAGCTATAGGTGTTCTTTTAAAAATAATCTGTGTATTTTATGAAGCTACATGTGTGCATTCAATGAAAGCTATAGGTGTACATCACAAAAGATTAAATCAAACAGTCCATCTATACAAGAGGTACACCATGTAGTCAAAAGGGGAATATTTGAAAGGCAACATTATAGTGGATAATAATAGAGACAGAGTCAAAATGATCACCTACAAAAAACCATGCAAACTAAATTGAATGATCACTTACAGTTGTCATTCAAAGTATTGAAAGTGCTCATTTGCATAAAAATACAATCACATTCTAAAAATAGCATGAATCAAATGATAAAATGAATAGAACTAGACAAATGCAATTATCATATTCATAGAAAGAAGGAGTGGTGTTCCAAGAATGCATGTTGACATGATTTGCTACAGATAAATTTTCCAAAACATCATAATGAAGGTAGCCTTCCAACATTCCATTTGTATTCAGAGTAATTATTCATCAGGTACAATTTTGCCTACTAAGTGTGCTATCAGATATGCTACAGGAGAAGCCTCTCATTATTTTTTTAAAACATAATTAAAAAAAAACATAAAAAAAGAAAAGAAAATGTCTTTGAAGCAAGTCATTACAATCTGAAGAAATGTTCTATAGATAAGAAGGGTTTCCAAACTGATTTAATATTCACAATAAATAGTGGAGTAGTCATGTGCTCGTTAAGGTTTTTTATCCTTCTATATTTCATGCAATATAAAGAATCAAAGTGTCATGGCAAGCCTGCCAGACCCTAATCAAAGTTTCAGTTTCTGAAATCATCGGTCAAGGTAAGACAACTAGGGTTTCCCCTCTTGTTCTATATGCAAAGTCAAATCTATTCATGACAGAGCCTCAATGTTTCATAGAGGAGAAATGCAATGCATCAGTGGTTAGGGTTTTAACCCTTTATATTTCATTTCTAGTCTCTTTACATTTTTGTAAAAGAATAAAAAGTCTATACAAAGAGCCCAAGACTGTACAAGTTTCAACAGGATTTCTTTCAAAGCTACAAGCTGAGGGTTTTTACCATGCTCATATACAATAAACGACCATGAAAATCATAGAGGAGCCTTTTCATTTTATTTGTCAATAGTATGGAGGCCGAGCAAAGTTTTTCTATAGAAAAATCCATCAGTAGAGTCAAGCTTACATAGAAGTAAGGGTTTGAAAACCCTTGACAAAAATCTACTTTTGAATGTTCATGGCGGCCAAGTTTCAGTATGGAGGCCGAGCTCATAAAGAAATATCTCTACAAGATAGCGAAGAAAATACAGTAAAAGAAAGCTTGAAACAGTGGAGCCCGTTGTTTGCAATATTTTCAGAATAAAATGAAAGAACATAAAGGTCAAACAACAATGTCTTATAAAGAGAAGGCTCATGGATGGAGGCCCTAAAAAATCAGTAAAGTCTTTCAAAAAATAGTGGAAAAAGAGCTCGAAGTTGAAAGTCGTGAGCCTACCTGAGTTTTTTACCGTGAGTCTTCAACAAAATCAACAAAGAGCAATAAAAAACCCGTAGACTCAGCATCAAAACCAGTCAAATGGCATCCACAGCTTCTCCTTGAAGCTTCCTCCTAAAGCACCAACAATCACAAATGAATTATTAGGGTTTCCCTAATCCTTTTTGCATGGGCTTGAGTGCTTTTTGTGTTTTTTATAAATTAACCATGCTATATTTTATTCCTCGTGGCCTTGACTCTAAGTCAAGATTCCTACCAATGATGTGGTTGGATTTTCTAATAATTTCCCCATTCTATTATGCCCAATAGTGACCTTCAAAATATGTTTTATGTGCTTTGAGCTATGATGGCCGATGAAATATATGCTAAGGGTGGTGGTGTGATTTATGCAAAATATGCTAAGTGTGAATGATGCTATGGAGGGGAGATATAAGGGGAGATTAATCTTTTTGCAAAAACTTATTTCATTTTGCCCCTTTTAATATTTGCATTGTAATGTTGTGTTCAAATATTATTAAAAGTAATATTATTAATTGTTTTTGATGATTTTTTGAAACTATTGTCAAAAAGGGGAAATACTAAAAAAAAAATTGCTCATGCACATGTGAAATGGAAAAATTGCATGATTTTTAGACTTCCATGCATGGGGGGAATTTTTGAGGTACATCTTCAGTTGGAGGAGTGTTTTTTGGAGATCTCTTTGGTCAGCTTGCATGCATGAAAATTTTGAGACAGTGGGAGTGCATTTTTCTTCAGTTACAAGCCATTTTTTTGATGGTTTTCATCTTTACTCGTGGATGGAGGTTTGTGCTTTCAGTTCACTTTCAGTGCCACCTCCTTGCATATTTGTTGACTTTGGTCAACTCAGGGGTCATTTGAAGTTACACTTCAGTCACGCATGGTATGAGATGGAGTTTTTTCCTATTTGAGTTCAGTTCAAAGCATAGTGGCCCCCTTTTTTCATGCATTTTTTATTTTTCTCATGAGAGACATGATGATTTTTTTCACTCTCAATTCACATGGAGTTTCACCTTTTCGATGCTTTATGCATGCCATTTTTTATATATATTGAGGAAAGGACTTAGTTTTTCCTCGATTCTTGACTTCTACTCTTTTGAATTTTGAGAGAAGATTTGCAACTCACTTTTATGACAATTTAATAGACAATAACAAGTTTTACAGTATTTTTCTGTTATTTCATCATAGTTCTCCTTTTGTTAGCTTATGGATATAAAATTTTACCTTCTTGTAACATATTTTATGCAGTAAATGATTGATTTGATGAGGTTTAATGTGTTTTTTCAATCAAAACCTTTAAATTTTGTCTCTTTCATTATTACAAATTCTTGGATGCAATCAAGTTTCAAGTCTTAGGTTGTGCATGCAGTTATCAATTTCAAGTTGTGAAGCAATTGTTTCCTTCTAGAAAAGGTTAATTAGCCTTCATTTGAAACACTTTTGTCATAATATTGTAATTAATGAGTTGTGTAAGGTATTCCCTAATTTTTCAATTGTGAATTAGTTTGTCATTAGATCATAATATTTGATGCAATCACCTCCTAGAATTGGTTTAGTTTACTTTTTTTAGTCAATCTTTCTCACCCTTTTCCTTACAATTTAGTAGTTTCTAGGAGAATCGAAAGGGGAGTCAACCCACAATTTGTAGGTCTAGTTTCACAATAGGATACCCACAACCTGAAATTAGTCCAATGTTACATGGGATTGCAGAGCTTTCCAACCCTGCATGCGGGTGCAAATCCCTATGATAACAATGACAACACAGGCTTGTTGGCATCAATGACAACAACAACTACTCATACTTGCAACAATATCTCCCTTTGTCATTGACATAAACATGTGATATGAAAAACCATCAAAGACAAAACAACAACTTTGCTCGATATCTATTTCTTTTTTCTCTTTTCTCCCCCTTTGACAACATACTTATGACTTTCTCTCCCCCTGATAACTTGTTCTTTTTCACATGAATTTCTCTCCCCTTTCGACATCAATGGAAAA
This sequence comes from Sequoiadendron giganteum, assembly GCA_007115665.2. Lineage (NCBI taxonomy): Eukaryota > Viridiplantae > Streptophyta > Pinopsida > Cupressales > Cupressaceae > Sequoiadendron > Sequoiadendron giganteum. The sequence continues at coordinate 334,409,881 of CM021104.1, read as the reverse complement.
GGGCTTAAATATTTGCATTGTTTATTCTTTCCCTTTGACATCAATCAACTTGCTTACTACTACTTTATAACTTCTTTCCTTTACTGCTATGTATACTCCCCCTTAGGAATACACACAAAACTGCACCAAATTAGAAACCATTGCATAATGACAACACACACTCTTTTGATTGCAACAACCAACAATGTTACTACCTACTCCCCCTGAGAAGTAGCCTCTAACGTCAGTCCAAAATAAAGAATGAATCTTGAGATTCATTGGATTGATGCATCTCCTTATGCATCTAGTTCAAGAAAGGAGGAGTAATGACCCCCATTTTCTCCTGGAGATACTCAAAGGTATCCTTAGGAAGAGCCTTAGTGAATATATCAGTAATATGATCCTTTGTAGGCATATATTCAAGCTTTACTTCATTCTCCACAACCTTCTCTCTTAGAAAGTTATATCTAATTGAAATATGTTTTTTCCTTGAATTCATTACTGGGTTCTTTAAAATATTGATTGCACTTGTGTTATCATAGAAGATAGAACTCGGTTCATCATACACCACTTTGATATCCTTTAATTTTTGTCTCATTCATAATACCTATTTGCAACAAGATGCAACTGCAATGTACTCAGCCTCTGCAGTAGATAAATATATTGAATCTTATTTCTTTCTTAGCCATGGTATCAATCTACATCCAAGAAAGAATGCACCACCACTTGTAATTTTTCTATCATTCACACAACCAGCCCAATTTGCATCTGTGTAAGCATTTAAAGTGAAATTAGTATCCTTTGGATACCATAAGCCATGATCCAAAGTTCCTTTTAATTATTTGAATATCCTCTTCATCGCTGCAACATGTGACTCTTTAAGATCTTCTTGAAATCTAGCCACAGGACAAATTACATGCATGATATCTGGTCTAGTGGCAATTAGATATATCAATCCACCAATCATTGATTTGTACTTGCTCTGATCAGCCTTAGGAGATTCATCATTATTGCTCAATTTACAACCAATAACCATAGGAGTACATACTAGTTTAGAGTCTTACATTCCAAACTTCTTCAACATTTCTTTGACATACTTTGATTGCCTAATATCTGAAATCCTTCCAATTGTTCTATATACTTCTTCCAATTCTCTACTCAAGAAAGCAGAATTCACATCCATTTGATAAACTTTAAATTCCTTAAGTACTACAAGAGCCAAGAAAATCCTAATAGCCTCCATTCTTTCCACTGGATCAAATGTTTCCTCGAAATCTATTCCTTCAACTTGTGAGTAGGCCTTACACATTAGTCTTGCCTTGTTTATTACCATTTCTCCATTCTCATTTAGTTTATTTTTGAATACCCTCTTAGTTACAATTATGTTTTTTGTTTTTAGGTCTTGGGACAAGTTCCCAAGCCTAGTTCTTCTCAATCTAATGTGGTTCTTCTTTCATATCCTTTATCTAATGCTCATCTTTTCACATGCCTCAATTGTTGTTTTAGGTTCAACTTCATAAAATAAACACAAATTTACCTCTTCTTCAACAACTTTCCTTATTGTTAACACACCTTTTCTTTTGTCTCCAATGATATGTTTTTCTAAATGATTCCTCTACACATACTTAAAGGTTCTAGGGATCTTTATTGGAGCTTCTTCCTCTTCAATTTGTACTTAGTTTTTTCTTTTTCTTTGCAAATAGGCTCATCTGATTTATATCCATCTATCACCACTGAGTTTTGAAAGTATTCATCAACCTTGACACTTGCACTCTCAACATCTTTATTATTCTTTTGTTGTAATACCAGTAGGCTTTTCTTTTAGTAGAATATCCAAGGAAGATTCCTTCATCATACCTTGCATCAAACTTTCCCAAGTTTTCTTCATCTCTTCTGATATCATTTTTTCTTCCAAACACTCTAATGTACTTGACAATAGGGATCCTTAGATACCACAACTCATAGGGAGTCTTGGTGTTGTTTCCTTTTTTTAAAACTCTATTAAGTATATAAAAAATAGTATGAATTTCTTCTCTCCAGTAGACTTTCAAGAGGTTAGCTTCTTTCATCATAGTTCTTGCATCTTCTTGAATAGTCTTGTTTTTCCTTTCACGCATTCCATTTTTCTAAGGAGTCCTATGGGAAAACAAGTGCCTCTTTATGCCAGATTCTCACAAAATGTGTTAAATTTATTGGAGGTGAACTCTCCACCTCTGTCAGACCTCAAATACTTGATTTTCATGTCCATTTCATTCTCAACCACAACTTTAAATGCTTTGAACCTATTTAGGGTTTCAAATTTTTATTTAAGAAAAGTAACCCATGTCATTCTAGAATAATCATCAATAAAAAGCATGAAATAACTATTGCATTGAAGACTTCTTACTCTTATAGGACCAAAAATATATGTATGCACCAACTCCAACAATGTGGTAGAATATTTTTCTTTTCCTTAAAAAACTTCTTGTTTTCTTTCCAATTTGACAATCCTTGTAGACAACATTGATAGGCTTTGTAATCTTTGGCAGATCTCTCACTACTTGAACTGAACTAATTCTTACAAAATTATCAAAATTAATGTGACACATCCTCCTATTCCATATCCATTTTTCATTAATCTGGGTCATAAAATAATGACCATCAACACCCTTGAGCTGATAAGCATTTCCATTTGTCCTTCTTCTAGCAACAATCATAATTTTGGACCCTTTTCTGATCGCACATCCATCATCCCAAAACATAAGATTGTATCCTTTGCTACACATTTTTCCATCACTCAAGAGGTTATTCCTTAGACCCTTAACATAGTAAACATCATCAGTATTGTGCTTACCATCAAAACTAAATGAACCTATTCCATATATCTTAGCACCTGAATCATCAAAAAAATCTAACAAGTCCATCATACTTTTCAAGTTTAACAAACTTACTCTTGTCTCTGGTCATATTATTAGAGCATCCACTATCAAAGATCCAATAGTTCTTATCTTGTCTAGCATGAATGACAGATACCAAAGTACCTTTAGTCTTAGCCTTTGTCTCCAAATGGATTTCCTTCAAACATCTTTCAAAATTAGCAAACACAGACTCATCTTTTAAATCCATGAACAAGCATTCATCATCATAATCTCCATAATTAGATTCACCGTCAAAAATACTTGCATCTTCTCTAATGTAATAGCTTTTCTTAATCATTTTACCTTTGTTCTTGTTTTTGTCATTCACAACTTTGTTTGGACATATTAAAGCATAGTGACCTATCTTTCCACAACTAGAACATTTAAAATTTAACTTATATTTGTACTTACTAGTACCCTTTTTTCATCCTTTTCACAAATTTGGATTCCACATCATCAAGATCCTCCTGATTTGATTCTTCATTCTTCTCTGATTTTCTAGCCTTAAAAGAAATCTCAACTTTTTCACCATTATTTGTACCAAATTCTCTCATTTCAAATGCAATTAGAGAACCATATAATTGATCTCTAGAATACTGATCTAGGTTTGCAAATTCCTCAGTCATAAACTTTATGAATGTAAGCTTTAGGTAGGTTTCTAAGGATTTTCTCCACCACTTTTGATTTTTTGAAATTTTCACCAAGACCTCTGATGGATTTGACCATTTCATCTACCCTTTGCATGTAGCTTGTAATTTTTTCATCTTCATAAATTCGCAAGTTCTCAAATGGGATCTTTAGATTATGCATCTTAGCTTGTTTAGCATTATCATCTCCTTCATAAATTCTTTCCAACTTTGTCCAAATTTCTTGAGTAGTTTCTAAATTCATAACTTTCACTAATTTAGAATTTATAAGGCTACTTAAAAGAGTATACCTTCCTTTACTATTTCTTTCATAGGCTTTGATTTCAGCTTCAATGCTCAGACTATTTGTAGGTATGGTATATCCATTCTAAACTAATTTCCAGACATCATATCCCAGATAACTTAGAAAGCATTCCATCCTTGTTTTTTAGAATGCATAGTCCATTCCAACAAACATATGGATCTCCTTCTCGTGGTTAATCTTTTCTCCAAGGAACCTTGTTTGATACCAATTGTTGAATGCACAAGACAACTAAGAGGGGGGTGAATTTTTTGTACCTTAAAAATTCAAAACCCTCATTGACATTCAAATCCACATTCATTCATTAAACCCTTAAATATATTATGATGAATTAGCATGAAAAGAAAATATTATAAATTGAAACAACTTAAAACCATACACAAGAGAACACCAGATTTACATGAAAACTCAAGTTCAGGGAAAAAACACAGTGAGGATTAGCTCACAATATAAGTAATATCAATAATGAATACAATAGGTCTCTTTGTCAGAGGGCTCACTACCCAAAGAAAGAAAGTCTCATTGGTAGAATAGAGAAAAGCATCTCAATGCAACAAAGAATTCACCACCCTCATAGCATGATTGAAGAATTGTAGAAACCTTCTGATCACTACATCCAGTAATCTAACACATGAAATATCGTACTGCACTTCTCAAATTCACACTCTATAACTTTGTACTTCACATCATTCACATATCTCTTGTTTATCTCATCATCCCTCAACAACTCAACTCTTCTTTATACCATCCTCAACCTTGAAACCCTTCTCCAAGTTTGGATATGCACATCAACAGTGCAAATTCAAATTAGGTCAGCACCAGAACAATTTAGTGGCATATAGAAATGAAATCGGACCACATCATTATTTATTTGGGATCCAAATCTATAACACCACACAACCACATGCTTCTAAAAAAAAAATTCATTCATCGCAATTAGTGTAAACACTGAGTTGATTGTTACCCATGCAAACACCATTAAAATTTTAAGTACATGCTTCCTTAAGTCCAAGGATGACTTTCCAACCACACACCATGCTTGAACATGATCTAGAATATTCCTCAAACACTTTGAAATCTAACAAAATCCTTTGCAACAACTTCCACCTGAATAATGTACACACCTAGTACACTCAAACTTTTTTTCCATACACTATTACTTAAGAGACTGTCTTTCAAAGCACCAAACCTTGAACCACATTTATTGAACAAAGATACCAACACAATAAACACACCCTCAAATTCACAAGACCTGAAACCACTCTACGGAGAAATGCAGAGCAAAGATATTTCTCCTAGACACCTATCCAATACACTATTCACATACTGGTGAACACAACTTCTTCTAAACAGTGATCCAATAGACCAAATTCTAGATATAACACCTTTAACATCTCTCCTCAACATATATAAAATTTATAGGAAGATCTTTAACCTATAGGAAATGTGGAGCAAAACTAGAACACGTCTCTACAACCCAAAACACCACTACAACACACAGTTTCCTCTATTTATCATTTTTTTAAAGCACTTGGAAACCAAGCACCAAAGACACATCCTCATCATCTTCAACACTTATTTAGTGCCACCAAGCCAACTACAACATAGTAACTCAAATGCATATCCATAGACAAAAGCTTATCAAAACAACACTACAAGTTGACACCAGTAGCTTTACTAATGACAACATAATGCAACTAATCAAAGCTTGGATAACATCAACTATTCACACTCTCACCCAACAATAAACATCAATGACAACATAGGCTTGTTGGCATCAATGACAACACCAACTGCTCATACTTGCAATTATAACAATCAAAGGGGATTTGCTTAATACATGAAGTTCACACCTTAGGGAACACCACACATGATATCACCACCAAGAGAGGACTAGTCAAGGGATATAAAATCATACCTCAAGGTATACCAACCATTGTATAACCACCAAGAGGAGCATCATATGCCAATAAAGGTCACACTCTTATGGGACATCAAGTCTAATATCATCAAAAGGGAGAAACATCACATGGATTAAGAAGGCCACACTTTGGTTTAGAAGGTCACACTTCCTAGGAGATGTATGTTATCATCACTAAGAAGGGACCATTTCTTATGCAAACAATGAGCGGGGGACTATATGCCCCCTTTAAAATTTCAACATACTTTCTATGTTGGTAATTTAAGGAGAAAGAGGGGATCCTTGAAAATAATGCACACCTCCCAAAATCAACTCATCCTTGCCCCCCAAGTGTAGAGACAATGACAACCACACCAAGTACCATCATGTTGTTTCCATGGAAAACATGGTTGCACTTAAGATTGCACAACCATGAATGACAATGATAAAAACACATAAAGCTACAAATACCACAATGTAGATCTATTTTTTCATATTTTTCCATTATTATATCATGTGGACCAATTTTAAACACCCATAGAGGGATTTACCAAGTAGACTCCCCTTTATCTATTCTAGTTTGAAGGGTTTTCATATTTAATTTATGTAGATCTACCAAGTGTGACTAAAGAAAAAAGTGTTCAATTTTAGACAATTAACCTACTTTAAAATGGCATGGATATTATATTAGACAACCTTTAAATTTTGACACACATTATTTTATCTTCTACAACTCATTTTGATAGTTTTAGTCTTACATTCTATGTGAAACTCTTCTAATTTTTTTGTATTCTATCATATTTTTTAGTGTTAGGTCATAAACTTATTTTCAACTTTATCCTAGTTTCTAAACCATTTAATAACATGTATTCATTTACAAGATATTTTGTGTAGATATACCAAGTTTGACTAAAGAAAAAATTGTTCAATATTAGACAATTAAGGTACTCTAAAATGGCATGGATATTATATTAGACAACCTTTAAATTTTGACACACATTCTTTTAGCTACTACAACTCATTTTGATAGTTTTAGTCTTACATTCTTAGGTGAAACTCTTCTAAAAAATTTGTATTCTATCATAATTTTTAGTGTTAGGTTACAAACTTATTTTCAACTTTATCCTAGTTTCTAAACCATTTAATAACATGTATCCATTGAATAACCTACTTAATATTTTTTTTATAGACTTTTTTGGTGAGTTTCAACTAGTTTCAAGCCAAGGACTTATTGCAAGAATGAAGGTGTTGAAATTGATGTCAATTGGTTGATTGGTTATCAACTGGTTTTTGTTGTCATTAATTCCATGGATGTAGGTTATTGTTTGTATATGTCGAGCATATTGAGAAAATTGTAATGAAGAAAGGTTGTAGGTGTTCAGTGGTTGCTCCGAGTTTTTCTCTCAAATTTTCTCCTATGTTTGTGTGGTTTAGAGATGTTGATCATGGTTGTTGGAAGCTGCTATATCTAGATTCTTGGCTTCTGATTCATTTTATAGTGCAAGTTATGTTCACCAGTTGTGAACTCTGGTTTTCTGTGTATCTGGCTGAGTTCCGGGAGAAATGTTGTTGGTCCAAATTTATTTTTGGTTGAGTCTTATGGATTGTGATTCTAGAGTTAAGTTGTTATGATCATGTTGAAGGTAATTTTGGTGTCTAGAAAGATTGGATCGTGCTAAGAATTACATGTGCTTAATTGTTCTATGTGTTTTACATTGGTTTGGCCAACCTTGTGTTGAACACTAATTTTGAAGTTGATGAAGCGTGTTGGGACCTATTTGGATCCTCATCAAGCATGTGTTTGGGTCACCCTCATTCTAATTCCATCCTATGATTTTTTGGCACTGGCCTAATTTAAATTTAATGATGTATGACCGACTTTGGATATGTTTCAAAGTTGAAGATGGTATAAATACAAGTTGATTCAGTGGTGAAAGTGTGCAAGAGATAAGTGAAAAGAAATAGAGAAGATAGATGTGAAATAAATGTGAATTAGTGTGTGTGTGATGCGAGTGTGGTAGATCAGTGTGAATTCTAAATACTGAGTTTTCAGATTTAGTGAGCTGAAGGTGTACTCTTATCATGCATGCATGTCTGCAAGTGGTTGAGTAAATTGTGGTGGAAATATTCGTTGCATTGAGATTTTCTTCTCTCTATTACATATCTCTTCTATATTCTTTGTATCTCTATGGTAGTGAGCCCTCCAGGTGATTAACCCTTGTTAGATAGTGAGTCTTGATCCAGACAGTTAGTCCAGTTTTGGCAGTGAGCCTTTCTCTAGCAACGAGCCTTTGTAATTGGTTTTGATATTCATTATATTGTGAGCTAATCCTCACTTTGTTTTTTCCCTTATTAGGTTTTCCACGTAAATACGATGTTATTGTGTTTGTGCGATGGTTTTCAGTTTCTGCACTTACACTTAATGCTTAATCATTTTAGCAAAGTTAAGGATTTATGATTTATCTAAGCTCCAGTGAATTTTTTAAAGGTTAAATCTGCTACAACTGATTCACCCCCCTCTCGATTATCTTGTTCAACAATTGATATCAGAGCTTGGTTCCTTGGAGAAGAGCTTAACCACTTAAGGAAGGTTTGGGATAGCTGGAAAAGTTACTTATGATTATATGAGGTTTGATGGAACTAATTGTGCTATCTAGAAAATATTGATGAAAGAATATCTGGAGTATTATAGATATGATGTGGAGAAAGCTTACAAGAATATGTACACTCCTCTTTCTAATGGTCCGAGTACGAATGATGATATCAAGGCATATGAAGTGAACTATAAGACAACGTACATTTTGAAGAATAGTCTTGTACATTATGAGCTGATTAAAGTTCAAAATCTGAAGACTACTAAGGAAGTCTAGGATACTTTGGAAAAGGCACATGAAGGAGATGAAAGGGTCAAAGAGGAAAAGTTTCAAAATTTGGAGACACAGTTTGAGCTCCTACATATGTCTGAAGATTAGAATATTAAAGCCTATATACAAATATTGGATGAGGTAGTAGTTGGAATGCGAGGACTTGGTGCTACAATAGACAAATCCAGGATTGTAAAGAAGATTCTTAGAACTCTTCTACATGCTTATAGTGAAAATTTATGTACTATTGAATAAAATGTAGATTACAAGACTTACACCAAAGATCAGTTATTGGGAACTCTTGTTGAATAAACCAGATACTGAGAGGTGGGGGTGAATTAGTATCCTTACAAATTCATTGAACAAGTACTTATAACTTTATTGCAACACATAACAGATTAAAGAAATAGTCTAACATTAAGTTCCACAACACATGAACACCATATTTTACATGGAAAACCCAATGAGGGAAAAACCACGATCAGGATTAACTCATAGTATATAAAGTTATATCAATACCAGAAATAAGAGGCTCACTGCCACATACAGAAGCTCGCTGCTTACAAGGAATTACTATCTAAAATGGAGGCTCACTGCCTACAGAGTAATAAGTAAACAAAAATGGCTAATCGCTAGAGTTGAATTGAGGAATTACACCACATGTGTAGGTTCAGTTCCTTTGATGCTCAAAGTATTTGCATGATCTGATCTTCAACCACTGTTTAGATACTTCTCTCTTACACACACTTATTCTTCTTTTCGTATTTGTATTCACTGCCCATCTATCTCACTTCTCCTTCATCACTTTGTCTCATTTATCGCACATGATTACCTTCTTCTAACCATCTTGTATGTATACCTGATATATCCATATGCATTGATCAATTTGGCCCAATTAAAACATATTTTCAAGTCGGCTTCATATCAAGAATATTTCACCCGTGTTATGCAACATTATGTCATCCAAGATTAACTTAATGCTGAAATGAAATCCCAAAAGACCAATGCCAACACATCACCCAATCATAAGAATATCTAAAAATACATACACGCTTCTAACTTTTATAAGCCCTTTTTCAAAACCGTAGATCATACTAATTACTGGAGGAGATATTCAGATCAACATACCAGAGGTACCAGATCAGATACCGAATAGGATAAGCATGATCTTCACACTAGTACAAGGTACCAGACCAACATGGTGACATCAATGAAAATATATGACAAACTTCCAACAACTTTGACATCTTATGAGATGAGAAATTCAAATTTGAGAAATGGATCCAAATTAGAAACTGCTTTTAAGGCTACAAGAGCTGAAGATCTGGATGAAGAAAATATTGATGAAGTAGAAGCTAAATTTATGAGAAGGATGAAGAAAGTATTTGATAAGTATGAAGGTAAGTTACCCTTTAAATGCTTTAGTTGTGGAGGAATAGGTCATTATGCTTCGAGATGTCTAGAAAGAGCTAAGAGTAATAAACAAAGATTTAAAAAAGAAAACAAAGGTAAGAAGATCAACAAAGCATATTATGTGAATGAGGATGCTAGTATTTCTAATGAGGAATTTGATTATGGAGATCTTGATGACAATGAATGCTTGTTCTTGGCTATAAAATATGAACCTACTTCTACTAATTCTAAAAAATAGGTAAAGAAATGCCCTCTGAAGAAGGAGAAAAATGAAGGTACTGTAATCTCTTCCCTACATGCTAAACAAGAAAAGAACTATTGGGTTGTTTACAGTGGTTGTTCACATCATATCACCAGTGATAAGAGTAATTTTGTTAAACTTGAAAAATATGATGGAGGCTTAGTTATGTTTGGAGATGATACTGGTGCTAATATTTCGACGATAAATTCATTAAGTTTTGATGGCAAGCATAATACTAATGATGTCTACTATGTCAAGGGTTTAAGGCATAATCTTTTGAGTATTGAACAAATGTGCAGTAAAGGATATAATCTTATATTCAAGGATGAAATAAGTGAAATTGGGAAAGATTCTAGAACAATGATTTTTGCAGGAAAGAAATCTAAAGGAAACATCTATCAACTTAAGGGTGATGATGGATGATGCTTTATGACTCAAATAAATGACAATTGGTTGTGGCATCGGAGAATGTGTCATATGAATTTTGATAATATAGCAAGGATCGGTGTAATACAATCTGTGAGAGATCTACCAAGGATTGCAAAGCCTATTAATACTATTTGTAGGAATTGTCAGTTTCGGAAGCAAGTAAGAATCAATTTCAAATCAAAGGAACAATCTACTACTAGACTATTGGATTTAATTCATATAGATCTGTGTGGTCCTACAAGAGTGATAAGTCTACAAGGTGAAAGGTACTTTATGCTTTTGATTGATGATTACTCTAGTTATACATGGGTTATATTTCTTAGAGAGAAGTCTAATGCATTAGATAGATTCAAGACATTCAAATCTATGGTTGATAATGAAGTAAATTTGAGGATAAAATGCTTAAGGTCTAACAGAGGTGGTGAATTCACCTCTCATGATTTTAATATGTTTTGTGAAGTGCATGGAATAAAAAGATAGTTATCTTCTCTAAGAACCCCTCAGTAGAATGGAGTTGTTGAAATAAAGAAAAGAACAATACAAGAAGTTGCTAGATCAATGATCATTGAGGATGGTCTACCAAAAGTCTACTAGAGAGAAGCTATTCAAACTATTTTTTATGTATTTAATCGAGTTCAAGCAAGAGAAAACAGTAAAAATAACCCTTATGAGCTATGGTGTGGAAGAATTCCTACTGTTAATTATTTCAAGGTATTTTGAAGCAAATGTTATATCAGACAGGATGAAGAAAATTTAGGGAAGTCTGATGCTAGAAGTGATGAAGGTATTTTTCTTGGATACTCGACTAAAAGAAAATCTTACAGATGTTTCAATAAAATACTGAGAAATATTGTAGAAAGTTCAAATGCCAAGGTTGATGAAGCAATGAAGAATTCAATTGATGTTGATGGATATGTATCTAATGAACTTGATTGTGTAAGGATTGAAGAAGTTATGGAAGAATAGGAAAAGGATGAGCAAGAGAAGAAGAATGAAGAAAAATAAGAAGAAGCTCTAGTGGTGCCCCCTAAGACACCTAGATATGTGTAGACAAATAATTTAGAAATTCAGATCATTGGAGATAATACAAAAGCAGTAATGACAAGAAGAAAAGTTGCTATTGCTGAGGTAAATCTGGGTTTACTTTCTAAGATTGAGCCTAATATTGTAAGTGAAGCTTGTAAATATGAGCATTGGATGGAAGCTATGAAAGAAGAACTTATGCAGATTGATAAGAATCAAACTTGGGAATTGGTCCCAAGACCAACAGATAAAAAATTTATTGGATCAAAGTGGGTGCTCAGGAATAAGCTGAATGAGAGTGGAGAAGTGGATAGAAATAAATCAAGTCTTTTGTGTAAGGGCTGCTCACAAGTAGAAGGCATAGATTTTCAGGAGACTTTTTCTCCAGTGGAAATAATGGAAGCTATCAGGATGTTTTTAGCATTTGCTACTCATAAATTTTTCAAGGTCTATTAGATGGATGTTAAGTTTGCATTTTTGAATGGTGAACTAGAAGAAGAGATGTATATGAAACAACCAAAAGGATTTCAGTTGTCAGCTCAACCAGATATGGTTTGCAAATTGAAGAAAGAATTATATGGATTGAAGCAAGCTCCTAGAGTTTGGTGTGCAAGGTTAGATGGATACTTGATTCAATAAGGTTTCAACAAAGGTACAGTAGATAGTAATATGTATTTTAAAATTGAAAATGACAAAATCTTGATTGTGGGTGTATATGTTGATGACATTATTTTTGGAGGAAATAAAATTATGTGTAAGATGTTTGTGGAAGAAATGAAAAAATAATTTGAGATGGTTATGTTCGGTGAGATGAATTTCTTTATTGGGCTACAAATAAATCAAACAGAGAAAAGGATTTTCATTTCACAATCAAAGTATGTGAAAGAGATGTTGAAGAAGTTTGGGATGGATGGTTCCAAATCGGTATGCACTCCTATGGTGACTGGTTGCAAATTAGGTAAAGATGATGTTTCGCCTAAGGCTAATCAGAGAAAATATGGATCTATGATTGGTGGTTTGTTGTATTTGACTGCTACTAGACCATATATTATGCATGTTGCTTGTCTTATGGCTATATTTCAAAAAGATCCTAAGGAAACACACATTTCTTCTATTAAAAGAATATTCAGATATTTGAATGACACTTTGGATTATGGTTTATGGCATCCTAGGGATACTGAATTTACACTAAGTGCTTATACAGATGCAAATTGGGCTAGATGTGTAGATGACAGGAAAAGTACAAGTGGTGGTGCATTCTTTCTTGGTTGCAGATTGTTGGCATGGTTGAGTAAAAAGAAAGATTTAGTTTCCTTATCTATTGCTAAAGTTGAGTATATTGTTGTTGCATCTTGTTGTACACAAGTTTTATGGATGAAATAGACATTAAAAGATATCAAAGTAGTGTATGATGATCCCATTCTATCTTCTGTGATAATACAAGTGCAATTAACATTTCAAAGAATCCAGTGATGCACTCGACGAAAAATCATATATCTATCAGGTATCACTTTTTGAGAGAGAAGGTTGTGGAGAACGAAGTAAAGCTTGAGTATATACCTACGAAGGATCAAATTTATAATATATTTATGAAGGCCCTACCAAAAGATACTTTTGAGTATCTTCGGGAGAAGTTAGGGGTCATTGCCCCTCCTTTCTTGAACTAGATTCATATGGAGATGCATCAATTTGGTGGGTCTATGGATCTATCTTTCTTCTAGACTGGTGTTTTGGTGGCTATCTCTCAGGGGGAGCAGGTAGTGTCATTTGTTGTTATTGTATGAGTATTTTGTTTTTAATGTCAAAGGGGAAATCAATGTAAAATATTCTTTTCATTTGCCATTGATGTACAAGGGGGAGAGCAAGAAGGTGAGATGGAGAAGAGTATCATTTGAAAAATATTATCTACTAAGGGGGAGAAAAAAAAAATTTAAAAATCATGAGAAGTGTGTTCAAAACTAGTATGTTGTCTTTGATGGTTTTTCACATCACATGTTGCTATCAATGAAAAAAGGGGAGATTGTTACAAGAATGAAGGTGTTGTCATTGATGTCAACTGGTCAACTGGTTATCAATTGGTATTTTTTGTCATTAATGTCATGGATGTAGGTTATTGGATTTATATGTCGAGGATATTGAAAAAATTATAATGAAGAAAGGTTGCAGGTGTTCAATGGTTGCTCTAGTTTTTACTCTAAGATTTTCTCCTATGTTTGTATGGTTCAGATATGTTGATCATGGTTGTTGGAAGCTACTATATCTAGATTCTTGGATTTTGATTCATTGTACAGTGCGAGTTATGTTCACTAGTTGTGAACTGTGGTTTTCTATGTATTTGGTTGAGGTCCAAGAGAAATGTTGTTGGTCCGGATTTCTTTTTGGTTGAGTCTTATGGCTTGTAGTTCTAGAATTAAGTTTTTATGATCATGTTGAAGATAATTTTGGTGTCTGGAAATATTGGATCATGCTAAGGATTATGTGTGCTTAATTGTTCTATGTGTTTTACACTGGTTTGGTCGACCTTGTGTTGAACACTAATTTCAAAGTTGATGAAGCATGGTGGGACCTTCTTGGGTCCTCATCAAGCGTGTGTTTGGGTCACCCTCATTCTAATTCTACCCTAGAATTTTTTGGCATTGACCTAATTTGAATTTAATGATGGATGGTTGAATTTGGATATGTTCCAAAGTTGAATATGGAATAAATATAGGATGAGTTAGTGGTGAAAGTGTGCAAGAGATAAGTGAAAATAAATAGAGTAGATAGATGCAAAATAGATGTGAATTAGTGTGTGTGTGTGTGTGATGCGAGTGTGGCAGATCAGTGTGAATTTTAATTGTTGAGTTTTTAGATGTAGTGAGATGAAGGTGTACTCTATCATTCATGCATGTTTGCAAGTGGTTGAGTAAATTGTGATGGAAATCTTTGTTGCAGTGAGATTTCCTTCTCTCTATAACATATCTCTTCTATCTTCTTTGTATCTTTGTGGAAGTGAGCCCTTCGGGTGGTTAACCCTTGTTGGATAGTGAGTCTTGATCCAGAAAGTTAGTCTTGTTTTGGCAGTGTGCCTTTCTCTAGTAGTGAGCCTTTGTAATCGATTTTAATATTCATTATATTGTGAGCTAATCCTCATCATGGTTTTTCCCCTATTGAGTTTTCCACGTAAATCTGGTGTTATTGTGTTTGTGTGATGGTATTCAGTTTATGCACTTGCACTTAATGCTTAATCATTTTAACAAAGTTAAGGATTTATGATTGATCTAAGTTCCATTGAATGTTTTAAAGGTTAAATTTTCTACAACTGATTCACCCCCCCTTTCAGTTGTCTTGTTCAATGGGACTAGGTTTGCCTCTTAGGTGTATAAAATGGCATAGAACTAATCTTATATCATCTCAAAATTTTAGGCATAGTTATACTCATTTTTATAAGAATTTCTAATCAAATTAATATTTTTCTATTGGTGCATCTAAACCCTCTGTTTCCCTATTTTCTATTTAAAGTTAGTCATAGGTTTGTTACTTTACATTTTTCTTTCATTTTTTGTTGTGTCTAGTCTCAAGCCTCTTATTAATCCCAACTCATATTTTCTTATTAATATTAGACTATGCTGAAAAACCTTATTTTTCACTAGTTTACATACACACTTCAGAAAAGGAATTAAACCCTAACATAATTTTATTTTTCATTTCTTTCATATGGAAACCACATACAACCCTTATGATTCATAAACATCTACATTAGGAATATCATATTCAACACCATCATCTAGGAACCCAAAAATAACCATAATGGTGAGCATTTTATCATCAAGTGTGAATGATATAACCATGAGGGGTTCCCCCAAAGAATTCCACGTACTTGAAAAACTCACTATAGTTATTGGTAATATTCATACCCATGTCTACATAATCTATTAGGAATTCCTTGGATCAAAAAATAAGTGCAACACATCAATTTTAGTCTCATACCATTAAGATCACTATGCCATCTCAAGTTGACTCTTCCCATTCAAATGACTCACCTTTAATTGGAACCCTTATAGTTTACTATCCCCATCTTGATAATTGAATCGATTGGAACACCTTGAGGTAGTAGATAACATGGAGGAATTCAAAATTATGTGCATATGATGTTATCCCTTATAAACATTATGCACCCATTGCATGCTAGCTTAATGACAAAATGAAAATTACAAACACTATGCACCCATTGAAGCTTGAGAAAATAACTTTCTCAAGTGTATGAAAATCTAATATTCATCTCTTAATTGTGAATTATCCATTAAACATTAAATACAAAATCTTAAATTAACAATATGAAAACCATCAAAACCATAATAAGGAAACACATAACATCGAATTTATGTGAAGCAATCATTTTAAGAAAAAAACTACCATTAAAGAGATGACCATGAATGTATTAATATTGAAGAATAAATTACATATGCAACACTCTAACTCCATTCAATTTAATAACATTCTAGAAATATTTGTTGGGAATCAAGGTGTCTCAACCTTTGCATTTTCCTAGCATTAAAATATTAATTTATTAATACTTATGTTGTAATTTCTTGCTCATATTAATTTGTCATATAATATGACTTGGCATGGTGAGTTATCAGCATATTGGGAGGTGACATGGGATGTGACATGGATGTTGTGGTCTCCACATGGAAATGTAGGCGTCACACTTTGGGAAGAGATTCCTTGACATGTGTCAGCATCTTTGAGGGATTCTATGACAAAGTATGACAGATTCTTATGACGGATTCCTATGGTGATCTTATGACAAGAGCGAGCTAGATTCTATGACAGGTTGGACAAGTGTTGGAAGGCATCTTTGCATGAGGAATCTAGGCGCTCAAGTTTGACCTATGACAGGTTGTAAGAGAATGTAAGAGGAATCTTCTATATTTATTCAGTTATGATAGATTATTTTATAGTTGTAAGAGTTGTCATTTATGACAGATTCTATGGCATTGTAAGACATCTGTCATACCTATTAGGGGAAAATTTGGGGCACCCAAGTATGGAGGCATGTAGGGGGGTTTAGGAATCATGTGACAAGTGTCACAAGAGTCAAATATGTGTTTGGAAAATGTGCCACATAGATTTGGATGCCCATCTCTTGTAGCTTGTTATAGAAGCTACCTTCATACTTCTATTCTCTATATATAGGATGTCTTGGAGTGGGTTTTGTATGTTGAATATTACAAGTATCAAAGTGTTAACAGATTTCCTCCAAAAGAGTAAGATGTAGTCTCCATGTTAAGGTTGTGAGCTTGCAAGTGTATTGTAACCTTATTGTTGCAGATTAATACATTGGTTCGATGTTTTGGAGTGTGGGGTTTTTTACCCAAAAGGGATTTCCCCACGTATATCATGTCTTATTCTCTTTTGTCTATCTTTCTTCTATTGTTTTTGTTTCTCATTCTTGAAATGTTAATTTACATGTCGTTATGCTGCTGAAATTTTCCTAGATCTGAAACTACATCAAATTTCCTCTAAGGGTTAATGCATGGGAATTTAACTGTGTTTGTTTTTTATTTATGACATAGTAGTATGTGCTTGTATCAAGATGATTGAAATCTGATTTTTTTGAAGAAACATAAGTTACTGAAGGTGCATATTGGTTCTTGGAAGGCTTTCCAAGTTCGCCATTTCCCTTTCAATATTTGTGTACCTACAAAATAGCTCATAACATTTATATATTATGCCAACAATTTATAAAGAAATGAGAGGAATACAATAAATAATTTTCAAAAATAAAGTATTATCAAACCATGGCAAGATTTAAAAACTCCAACATCCAAAATGAAGAGCATCTTCCATGAATTGTAAAAGGAACTTCTCATGATAGATGTATAACAAAAAACAACCTCCATACTAATAATAAACAACATCTTTGACTTATAAATCCTTCATAATAACTCATATCCCAAGGTAGGAATATAAATCCACCACCTGACTCATGTATAATCCACCAACAATATGCAAGATGCTCCACTACTCAATTCTAGCATCCAAGTTAAGAAATTTGGTAAAAATAGATTCATAATCACTACTACCAATTCCACCTAATTCATGAATGCAATTACAAATAATATTCTAAGTCAATGATGATAATAATAATAAAATAACAATCTCTCAACAACATGAGTGTCCAAGTATCCATTCCAAGATTTTTGTAGATGCATAAAAATAATATGTATTATGGTTGGAATTAAATATCACACTCTCGTAATAGTCCCTAATCCATTTTACTTCTCTTTTTTCCCTTTGGCCCGCTTTTTATTTATCTCTATCTCTTTATCCATATCCTAGTTCATTGTTTTCATTTCCATGTCTATGAGTTTAAATTTATATGCTTGGGATGTATGTATGCTTTTATAGTGTAGATTTGTTGCATAGACTGTTGTTGTTGCACCAAAAGATCGACATGTTAATGCTTGATACAACCATCAAAGTTAATGAATGCACGAGAGGTGGTTAAGCCATGTCATGAACCCAAGCATTGTACTTCACAACACAATGAGACCAAGGGTGCAAAACCTTGCAACAATCCCCCCAATGCAAGCAAGGGGTTTGAACCCATGAACTAGGCTCTAATACCAATTGTTCCACAGACGATTGGTGTTGCACCAAAAGATCGACCTGTTAATGCCCGACACAATCACCAAAGTTAATGAATCCACATGAGGCAATTAATCCATGTCACGAACCCGAGTGTTGTGTTGCATAGCACAAGGAGACCAAGGGCGCACACCTTGCAACAAGATCTATTTTTCATATCTTTCCATTTTCATATCATGTGGAAAAAGTTTAAACACCCACAAGGGGATTGATGAAGTAGACTCCCCTTTAACTATTCTATTTTGAAGGGTTTTCATATTGATTTTGTTTTTGCAATTAATTTAGAAAATATTTTGGGCAAATCTAATAAGTGTGATCATAGACAAAATCACTCAATATTAGATAATGAAGGTCCTCTATAAGTTCCATCCTTTTCCAAGCACTAGATTAGGTTTCCTGGTGGGTGTTAAAAATGGCATGGACATTGTATTGGAGAAATTTTAGATTTGTATGCTCATTATTCTAGTCATTACAACTCACTTTGATATTTGTGGACCTTGTGGTCTAACATTGTTAGGTGAAACTCTTCTAATTTTTTTGTATTCTATCATAATTTTTAGTGTTAGGTTAGCAACATATTTTCCACTTTATCCTAGTTTCTACATCTTTTATTGACATTTGAATATATTTAATAACCTATCTAGTAGCTTGTTATAGACTTGTTTGGTGAGTTTCAACTAGTTTCGTGCCAAGGACTGTCTTGCCCCCTAAGGTGTAGAAAATAGCATAGACCTCATCTTAGATCATTTGAAAAATTTAGTCATAGATTCTACTCATTTTCCTTAGCATTTATTCTCAAATTCATATTTTTCTATAGGTGCATCTAAACCCTCTTTTTCCCTATTTTCTATTAATTAGTCATAGGTTTGTTAATTTCCATTTCTATTTTGTGTCTTGTTGTGCCTAGTCTCAAGCCTTCCATTAGTCCCAACTCATATTTTCTTATAATTGTTATACTATGTTGAAAAGCCTTATTTTGTACTAGTTTACATACACACTTAAGAAAATGAATTAAACCCTAACACATAGTGTTATTTTCCTTTCTTTCATATGGAAATCACATACACCTCTTGGCATTCATAGGCATTTACAATAGGAGTATCATGTTCAATACCATCATCCAAGAATATCCAAAATTGATCACATCAGTGACCATTTGATCATCAAGTGGTGAAGAATGATCTAACCATGAGGGGTTCCCTCAAATACTTCCACCTACTTGCAAAACTCACAACAATTCTTGATCATAGTCAAATTATTCTACCCCATGCCTACATAATCTATTAGGAATTCCCTAGATTAAAACTTAAGTGCAACAAATCGATTTGTCTCACAACATTAAGACCAGTATGCCATCTCAAGTTGACTCTTCCCATTCAAATGGCTCACCTCTAATTGACACCCTATATTTGACTATCCCCATCTTGATGCTTCACTTGATTGGAACACCTTGAGGTAGTAGATAACATGGAGAAATTCAAAATTATGTACACACATGACAATTTCATTATACAAACACTATGCACCCATTGCATCCTAACACAATGCCAATATTAACATTACAATTCCCCCAACACTGTGTGTCACTTTGCAAACATATGCAACACCTCACAATATAGTGCACATCATATCACATCACCACTCAAGCTTCAACAATCCTTGACACCCTTGAGCCTGATTCACAATAAACCAATTTCAACATGCATTCATAGAGTATTAATAAGCACCCTTAGTTTCATTTTTACCCCTCAAATTTATGTTTTGTTGTACCCACTCTAGATACACTAGTATAAATAAAATGCCTCCCTAGTTTCACCAAGTATCATATGTCCCTATATTTTGGTTACATTGGTATTCCCTTATTACTTCTACCTTATTAATGAAGTGCACTACCCGCACCTATATTTAACTCAAAAACAGTTTTGATTACCATCCCATACATCAAAGCCATGACACCAAGAACTTAGATGAGCTATGACAAATGCATCGCCCTATAGAAAAAAATGATTTAAAAGAACTTATACATCTCAACCCCCGACCCTTGTCACACCAACTATAAGAGAGAATCCCTATAATAGTAGATATATCAATTATAGTATATACATATTAGTTTAAATTATAATAAAAATTGTCATTAAAGGTGTGAGAGGCAACTTGCATCCAATCATCCTATTGTAATTGGTAAATTGCTACATTTAATATAAGTAGTATGCTATTTTCTACTACCATAAAACCATTTTCCCTCTTAAGAGAGTTTCTAGGGTAAATATTAACTTGTGTAGAATTCTTTAATTTTAATGTTATTTTTTGGTCAACAATTTTCTCTCTAACAGTGTCATTTGAATCTACAAGTAGAACAATATGTTGGCATAAATTTAGATTCTTTATTTCTACTAACTTAAAATTTATAGACCATTAGTGCATAAGTTGACTAAACCCAACCATTTTCTTGTCGTTTTTCCATTTTAGCCCTTGTGGTATAGACCCAACTCACTTTTTACCCATTTCCACAACTTAATTAGATTTCATGGGTGTTATTGTATCTCTTAAAAAATAATTTAGATGTGATCACGTCTACCTTATCCAAATTCTAATTTCACGTTCTCTATGTTGATTCACATCAAAAATTAGACTATTGCTTGTTGACTTGAGGACAAAAACATTTGAATTGACACCTAGGATGTCATATTTAAAGACAAGTTATAAGGCATGTATGATCACCCATTCCAAGCATGTGAGTGTCATAGCAAATCTCTAGAGAATTTAGATCAAAACACTCAAAGTAGCATAGTGGATTCTGCATCAAACATAGCAGATTATATTTTCTAATCCTTTTTAGTACAAATGGTAGAAAACGACAAGGAGCTTGACTAAAGAAGTAGCACACTTGAATCTTAACACAACAAACTCGTAAAGACATTTATAACACAAAATCAATACTCATTTAAATATCACAATATAGACAAAAGTTTCAAAGATAGGTGACCAATAGAGACAAAATTGTATCCTCCATAATAAAATTGCTAGTGCTAGACACAATTGCCCATAATCACAATTACATCTGATATTGGAATAAATCTACACAATTCAAATCAATCACACCACCTATCATCATTTTTAAGAACTCGCTGATTATTCCTTTCACACTCCAGGTTGTCTGCAGTTCACTGCACAGAGGTATCACAACTACCCTAGTACTATTACTGTCCTCTTACCATCTGTCTACCAGTAATACCTCATCTTTGTCACCGTTAATTTTTACTAAGCACGTGAAGCAATGAGACTGAAGACTCACAGGAGAAGCCTGACATCAAAAGTCTCCACGGATCCATTCATTCTTTAACAGAATTTTCAAGACCTCTTTAATTTAAGTAAAATTAACAGAAAAATTTGCAGAAAACTGCATAATGTAGCTAAATGAACCGGTGCCCTGTTTTCCCAGCAGCTAAACCCTAACTAAATTCCATAAATATGTTAGTTAACATCGAATGCAGCAATCATAACCTCGTTTTATTTAATGCAGGGGCACTAAATTTAGTGCGGTTGAGCAGACAGTAAAACAGAAATTTGAAAGAAATTAGGTTAAAGGTGTGAGGCAGTTACAGCAGGTTGAAGGGGGAATTCATGACCCGTGAAGGTGGACGGTTGAGTGCCCCCGTGAATGCTCTGTACTCAGCAGGGACGCTTCAATTTTATTCTCTGTTAACATTTTGCCTTTGTTTTATAACGGCTTGCAATGACTGTAAGCACGGGCCGCAGAACGCCAGTCAACTCTCGCTTCTTTAAAATAATCCGAAACCTTATCTGCATTCCAGAGCATTCTGTTTTTAAGCTCTGATGAAACTCATTTAAATCGAATTTAATGCTGTAAGGTAAGTATGAGATCAAAATTTATGTGATACAACTGGTAGACAGGCAGGAGAGTAGGTAGAAGGCTGTACAGTACTGTCACAGTACTCTGTTAATTGAGATTGGCCTCCAGGGGGAGTCGAAACCCCAACCAATTGAGTATTAAACCATCCGTGATTGACAGTGTATCTTTGTCGTTTTATATTAGAGACATCCCCATTTTGCTTCACAAGGAAATTTAATGTATTTACTATTGTTTTTATTATTTCATATGGTACCATATGGTCAAGGTAGTAAAGCAATTGATGTAGACAATCCAAGGGTTCGAATTTCTCATCAATATCATTTGTTCTATAGTAAATTATTTTTCATCAATATCATGTGTTCTATAGTAAATTAGGAAGTTAAAAAGAATTAAATTGTTATAGAATCATTGTGGTTGGGTACATTTTGAGTAAACTATTGAATGGTTTTATGTAGATTTCAAAAAAAATTGAGTAAACGTATAAACGAGCTTTAGAAATAATCATTGAGCAAGATATTATATATTTGTTTAAGAGTTATTATTTCTTCTTCTTGATGTTTAAGAGTTATAATTGAAAAAGTAAGAGCCCATAAGCGTAAGGTATATTGTTGTTTTATTGATTTTTTTCTTGTTGAAAAAATGTGAGTTACAAATAGGAATATGTAATCTAAGATTGCAAGCAGATACAAAGCATATAGAATACAAACAACAAGGAGCAATTGACACAGATTACAAACAAAAAATTGCAACATTACAAGCATAGTAAGCACATAGACTAATAAAGATGATTAAATACAAGACTACAACCCAATCAACCACAACAATGTAGTCTTCACAGAGAAGAATACAAGACCAACAACAACAAAGCAAAGTAAAGCAATAGAGGCATCAACCTAGATAGAGGATCAACTATATCCAACTCATTGAACTTTGTAATAGTATAATCTGAAATTGTTGAAGATGAACAAAAAATTTATAGGTAGACATATATACTAGTCAGACAACAGTATCAAAAAGACTACTATAAGTGTCAGTTTTGCAAAAGAGACCTTAGTCCTTGAGCTATATAAACCCTCTTATTACTTAGTAATTGATCCACTTGGAATCTAATTTGTTGAATTTGGAAATCCATCTTTAAATTCTTCTTAGGTTCCACCTAGAGTTGAGAAAATAAAGAAGCAAGACGATAAAACACATCAGAGTAAAGCATTAGAATCGTAAATTCATAGTGATCATTATGATTATTATGGACTAATTTACACATGTGTCTCCATAAATGTAACAAAATAACATGTCTAACATCAACAACAATAAAAATTTCATGTAGCTCGACCTCGAGTAAGGCCTCTTTCTAGCTTAGCTTGTGTTTAAAAATAGCAGACAAGTCATTAAACACACAATTTCATTATTTTTTAACAAGTGAGCATCCCTAAAAAATATGCCTCATGTTTTCATGTCTATGATAAAATGGGCAATTAATCAGTTGGATCATAATGCACTTCAACCTATCCCCAACGGGTAGTTTGCAATGTAGTATCTTTCAGACCTTTAATTGAGCACATGAATTGACTTTTGATCTCCAAATTTAAATGATTAGTTATGACCAAATTTTTTTCACTAAACTTTAATTCTATTTGAAATTCAGGCAAGCCTTTAAGGGCAAGTTAGGAAGTAGTTGCAATTATATCTTCTTTAGGAGAAAAAAAAAAGAAATGATAAGATGACAATCATAGTCAATCTTTGAAGAAATTGCATTGTATAGGGGTACATAACTTCATAGACAATTTCAATGACACCAAAGATTACATAATATTTTTTTTTTCTCTAAATAGCTTCATATGTATTAGCTTCAAGAATTGCATATTTTAGAACATGTTTGGTTGCTCTTGTTGTAACACTTTATTAGATGTTGTTTGGTCATGTTTGAAATCCTACTGAATTTATAGAGGATAATAATGGCACCATGTGTTGACACTATTCCCAAATAGCTTCATATGTATTAGCTTTAAGACTTATAGATTCCAGAACATTTGGTTGCTCTTGTTGTGACACTTTATTAGAGGGTGTTTGTTCATGTTTGAAATCCTACTAAGTTTATAAAGGATACTAATGGTACCATTGGTGTTAAACAAGGTTTTCCACTTTCACCTACTTTGGTCTCTACGTAGATGAATTAGAGGATATCATTACAAATTCAAGAAAAATAGATGATGGTTGTATTTTTGTGGTATAATCATCACTATTTTATTATTTGCAAATACCATTATTCTCATGTTGCACATTGTTGCAGGATTATAACACCATATTTTATTTTTATTTTATTTTTTCATTCTCATGGTTTACAAGTGAATATGAATAAAACTAAGGTCATGGTTTTCGAGAAACATAAATAAGAAAGAAGCAAAAATAACTAATCTTATTTAAAAAGGAATTTGATTGAAGTGGCTTCTTGTTATACTTAAACCTTAGTGTTCCTTTCATGCGACCTATCTTCAATATGTTGGTTCTTGTAAGAGAAATATTATGCAAATGATATGTTGCACTTAATGTATTCAAGAGAATATTTTCAACCCCAAATTCAAGATGCTACAGTAAAATTGCAAATTCCAAAATTTAGTGTCACCAAAAATCATGTATGGTTGTGAGATTTGGGGACTTGAAATTTGTAGTATTGGTTGGGCTTGGGTTTCAACAAAGTTTTCATTTCCATGTTATCCAAAAACTTGTGGAAAAAATAGTCAATTCCACATACATTTATTTTAATTAAATTCAACATTAATCTTCTTCATATTTCAGTTAACTTTCATGTCGTGATGTTACTTCATAGATTTTTTGAGCTTCTCTTTTGGTATTTGTCCTTGATGACAATATTGTGTTTTAGATTGGCATCTGTGTGGTTGATTATCAGTTGCACAATTTACATTATGTTGGATGGCACTCTTGTTTATATTCTATCTTGGCATACTTGGTTTTGACTTCGGCATTATGATGTTGGTTTTGATGGTACTGAACTCTTGAGTCCATGTGCAGATTAAAAGGAATCTTGTTTACAGGATAATGTTTCCATGTTCAGGTGGTATAATTCTAGTTTGACATTTTGTGCTACTAGGCTTCAGTGATCCACAGGTTTATTTGGTATTGGCATGTTTAGATTTCTAACATCATCGCATTGATAATATTTTTGAACAACATCAGAGTTGTGTTTTACTATTCAACCTCATTTAGGTAAATGCTTATAGTTAACTTGGCTTTTGGAATCATCAATGGAAGTGGTTTTTTAATTTTAAGAAAACCCTATTGGGTTTCCTTAAACAATTGATATTTGCATGGGTATTAATATGGTTATCATGAAAATTCTATAAGTTGAACCTCTCATAGCATGGAATTAGACTTTATTACATTACAAAAGGCATTGAATAAATCGGGCCTTATGACATTGCAAATGGCTTTGGATAAAGGTCAATAAATAGAACCTCATATTAGCTTGGAATCGGGTCTTATGCTTGATATTTCACTAGGCCTTAAGGTCGACAATAGGTATGAGGTAATATGTGTCAAGTCACTTGGAAAGTGACTAACTTTGACCCTTAATTATATTGTTTTGATGATTAAGGAAATCAACATGTTGGAAATCACATGGTAATGTTTTAATCATGGTGTCATTTTTTTGCATGGATGAATTTGATTAAGTCAAATTGCATGTGCCGCGGACTTGAAATGATTTTATGACTTGGAAAAGTCATTGATTGCTTGCAATATGAAATTAGGCCACTCTTATTGTGCTTTACAAGCTTGAGGGTTTGGAACCCTGGCTCTGCCACTGCCATGAGTGTTGAGTATCAGTCATTACTCAGTCGGTTTTTTGTCTTACTACTAGTCATTGACAATTACGGAGCTCTCTACAAGATTCTTGCCATGGTCAGTGTCTTTGTCAGTCGCTTGTATTTGGGTGTAGGCTCAAAATTGGGAGAAGCTTCGTTGTTTTGTCTTTTAGTCTAGTTGGTAAATTTCTCCATGACAGTTTCTCTCACACTCCTCAGGTATTCACCTTATCATCTGATTTTTGAGGAACCGTTACTTCTCTTGGCACAAAAATTGAAGACATTTGTTTTCTTTTTTCTGAAATATGATCAAATGGGTTTAATTTTTTTGGTCAAAAATGTTGCATTTCAGTTTTCTCATAAATCTGATATTGATACCCAAATATTTTATCATATCATCTTTCAGTCCTGCTTTAGGGGATTGTGGGTAATCATGTTGTGTGTTCAAGTCTTGCTGGTATGCTTGCATTTGTGTCAACAACACTTGTTGTTGATCTTGTTGTTGTTGTTCCAACAACGCTTGTTGTTGGTCCATCTATTGTTGTTCCCATAAAGCCTATTGTTGGTCAAGCTGTTGTTGTGCTATCAAAGCTTGTTGTTGGTCTAGTTGTTGTTGCACCAACAAATCTTGTTGTTGGTCGAGTTGTTGTTGCACCAACAGAGCTTGTTGTTTGGCTTGTTGTTGCACCTAAAATTCTTGCAGGGCTTGTTGGTATGCTTGCAGATGGATCGCTTGCAGTTGTGCTTGGTATTGGGCTTGCGCCTATTGTTGGGCTTGTGTTTGTGCTTGAGCTTGAGCTTGTGCTTGTGCTTAATTTTGAGCTTGAGCTTGAGCTTGAGCTTGTGCTTGTGCTTGAGCTTGAGCTTGTGCTTGTGCTTGAGCTTGCTGCTTTTGTTTGAGTATCCTTTGTTGGTTGGCCTTTTGAATGGTTTGGATTAGAGTGGTGAATGAATTTTCCACGTTGGCTTTTGGTGGGATTGGTGGTGGAATGGGAATGATGCCAACCGTTGTGACAGGCGAGAGGGTTATGGTGGTGGTTGGGATTTGGGTTTTTGGACGAGTGGTCGAGATGCTCGGTCCTTGAGAAGGTATGATTTGGGAGATTTGAGGATCGATTGACGTATTTTTTCGTGGTGGTTTGAATGGTCGAAATTTGTTGTTGTGATGTTACGGGAAAAAAGAGAATTCGATGTGATGTTCAAATTGCCTGGATTTGAGAAACTATCGATGGATAGGGGAGGAAAACCCAATCCGAGAGGTGATGTGGATGTGAATGGAAATGGGGGAAGAGATGACATGCCACCTTGGAAAGGATTGGCAACTCTTGTTGTTCCAAATAGACCACCTTCTCCTTGTGGTAGAGAAGTTTGTATGTTTGATTGACAGGTTGGTGAAGCATGGAATGAAGATGAACATACGGGATTATGGAAGGTGAGTGGGACATATGGATGTAATGGATTTATCGAGACAAAATTAGCTGGTGCGGTACTAACAGCCACCTCTTTGTTGGTCACACGGAGATGCTTTTGTAACTCTCAAAACATGCAACTCCCCTTGTTTACATTTGGCGAGGTTGGTGTGATGGCCAAGGTGGTTTCAGGCATTTCTTGATTGACATTTGGCATGGGGGATGTGTTTGTAAGAGGCATGTCCATACTAGTGCTGGTGTCAAGGTCAAAAGGGAACTGGACCCCTCCTTCCGCTAACGTGCTTAAGTATTCGAACATGGCATTGACAATTTTGTGGTTCTCTAGATTTGAACCATTTTCATCATTTCGGATTGTGTCATCCCCATGTCTTTGTTTGTGATGTCCTCTTCATAGCTCTCCTCTTGAGGATTTTGTGAAGGTAAAGAAGAGTTACTTGGGGGATTGCTTGATCCCGCAAGGTTTATTTCAGATGTTACTCGGCTTATGTCAATGGAAGTTGATATTTCGCTGATATTCTCCGTGTTCTTGTGTTGTGATCTTGTTTGGACCATAAAAATAGAGATCGTTTGATCCTAACCTTTTAGGCTCAAAAGAGAAGAACTAGAGAAGTCAAAGATCAAAGAGGGTGGTAATGATGCCGGAATAAGTGGGTGAAGCGAGTAAGTGAAACCTTTTGAAGAAATTTTGAAGGGTTATGCTAAACTATTAGGAGTTAGATTGATCGTGATGGTTTGACTAGGTGTATTAAGTCAAACAAGATTGTAGTGAAGTTGTAGTCCCTAGGAAGTTGTGTTATCCTAGGAAAACTTGCACAAAAGGATGAATTGGCTAAGTGTGTTAAGCCAAGGTGATTGTGAACTAGTAGGCCTTAGGAAGTTGCATTAGCCTAGATGAAAATTCATTCAAGAGATTTGACTATTTTGGCTAGGTGTGTTAAGCCAAGATAGGGTGATGTTGTTTTAGCCCTTTAAGTTTAGCATGAATGATTTTCTTTTTTTAGAGTTCTCAAAAATTTTGATGATGGGATGAGATTTGATTTCATGGAGATACAGATGAGGATAACAACTTTGATCTTGGACCTTGACCTAGACATGAATGCTTTTACAAGACCTCAGTGTTGAAGAACATGCTAGACTTCCTATGTGAGGAAAGAAAACCTTTCAAAAAGTTCGGGATTTTGTTGATAGTAGAATGCATACGGATTTGGATTATTCCTTGAAGCTTTCCTATAGAAGTTGTATACTATTCTTTCTCTAAATTCAAAAAATCTCTCAAGACGCTCCTCACGAGCTTTCAGACTAAGCTTCTTGAAATTTGGTTTTGGGATTTTGATCTTGTGGAAAATCATTTGGAACAACACATATGAGGTTCAATTTGGTCCTTTAGCTTGGCTTAATGAATTCTTTTTACCAAAGACACTTGCTTTCTTATATTTCAAACTGTATGTCTAATGTCCCACTTTCTTTTTCATCCCACAAGGTCCATTATGAGGAAATCAAGGAAAATAGGGCAAAAGTTTCATATGTTTAACCTTATCGAAAACAAATGATGATAGAATCCAAGTACTTAGAAACCTCTAAGGATATGATCCCTAGGGAAAGAAAGAGTACTTAAATTCGTCAAAAGGTATTTGTTTCCTCCAAGGGGATTGAAATTCAAAGTTCTTTGTGTATGTTTGTTTCCAAATGTTTTGAGGACCAAGCAATGTATTTTTCATTTCCAAGCACTTTTTACAACCCTAGGATGATGAGACAATATTTTGTTGGGTTCCCACTTGGACGAATCCAGCTGCGCATATTTTGTGCGGATGGCTAAATGCTTGACCACACTGGCTCCCCTCCACGACACACACTTCTTGGGTTAGCCAAGCATTAGTATCCATGAATCTCCCATGGCATACTTCCCATCTCTACAACAAAACCGCATGTAGAACGTGGGGCGGCTTCAAAGGACATGACCTTTTGCACCAAAAAAATAGATAAAGTTTTGGCTTTTTCTAAACAAAGGGTTTTAATTCAGGCATTTCATTTGTGGGGGACTATCCAGTACGACGAGAGACCATTGTTGCCCTTCTTGTCAAAATAATCCTCGTGATTCTTGAACTTTCCTCAAGAATCCACACTCATATACTGGTTGGAAGTCGCTTGGCTTTAGCGTGTTCTCGGTTGGGTCGTTCCCTTGGGTGATTACTTTTTCCCACAAGGCAGGCCCGCTAAGATAAACAATAGCAAGCTAGCATATCTCTTCATTCAATCAGCCTTTGTTGAAAAACAAAGGGAGAACCTCTGCAATATGTCGTGCTCACACTCGCATGTTTTGTTCAATTATTAGGTACCCAAATTGAAATGTGGAGGCAATCTTTTATGCAACTTAATGTCACCAAAAAGACTTTTGAATCTCAAGATCGTTGTGAAGCACAAGAGAAGTGCATAGGCCTTTTTAAATGACACTAATTTGCAAAAAATATTAAAAGACACAAAAAATACATGTTCATTTTAAATCCTTCAAAGCAATAATGAGTTCTTTTTAAGCACCAAAGGAAATGTGAGATTGTCTTGTTCAATTGTTAACCTTTAAACAAAATCTAGTAAATTTTTCTAAGGTTCTTTTTAGCCCTTTGGCAACTTTTGAAAAGAAATTTGATTGTTTATTTTAGAACCCAAAAGAAGTTTAGTGTTGCTAAGGCAAATGACATTAACAAATTTCTCTTAAACAAGAATCTAAAATCCTTAAAGAGTTTTGAAGAACACTTTAGTGTTTAAAAACACTTTGTGCATAATGAACATGGTGCCATAATGAATCTCCTACTTTAAAAAAAAAAAAAAAAGGAAATTTGCTTGTTCTTTTTAAACCCAAAGTAAATCTAGTGTTTCTAAGGAAAATGACATTAACAAATTTCTCTTAGAAAGCATAATTTAAAATCCTTCAAGAAGTGTTGACCAACACTTTAGTGTTCAAAAACACTTTGGGTATGATGACCATGAGGTCATGATGAACTTCTTCCTTTGCTTTTTTTTTTCTTGCTCCAACCTTCAAAATGATAGAAAACCAAAGAGCAAAAAGACAACAAACAAGGTCAACAGTTAAAAAATCCAAAATTTAAAAAGCACATGCCAAATTTCAGACTTCATTGTTTTTCATGGTGCAGTTTGTAAAAGCGGCGCAGTTTGGATAAAAGTGACGCTATATAGTGTCACACGGTTGACTGTGGGCGATGCTCTGTAGGAACAAAGACCGAATATGTGGCACAATTTGTTTAAGCGACGTTGTTTGGGAAGCGGCGTTGTTTGAAATTTTAAATTTGACAGGCGGGAAAGTAGAAGTGGTGCAATTTGGTAGAAATGCGGTGTAATATGGCACCGCAGTGCTGAGAGCGGTGCGGTATAGCGCAGTGGAGATGAAAGTGGCGCAGTTAGGAAATTTGAAAATGATAGGCGAGAAAAGAAGAAGCGGCACGGTTTGGAGATTGTGCGTGGTTCAGTATGGCACTGCTTCTCTGAAAGCGGTATAGTATGGCATCGCGGTGCTAAGAGCGGCACAATATAGCGTTGTGGAACTGTTTTCCTGTGACCTGCAAGAAAATGCTAAAAAATGCATAAATTTTGAAAAACATGATTAACTTTTTGAGTTTGCCCTCCTTCTAGCACCAAAATGTGAACCTCTAAACCTGCAAATGCACAAGAACAACAAACACATTAAATTGTTAGCTCAATATGCAAACAAGTATGAGAGATTCCCCATGAAATCCATTTATTAAACACTCAAATTAGGAAAATGAAGAACACAATACAAGAAAAGCATGTAAATCCTAATTAAGCCAATATATTTAAGATCCCATGGGGGAATTGGTGCCAATGGGATGTTGCAATTGGCTCTTTCCCAATTCCTAAGTTGTAATATTGAGTGATTGAGGAATGGTCAAATCACCAAAGAGATTTGAGAATAACCTTGCTACAAATTATGAAAATGGTAAATGGTTGGTGATAATGGGCAAAATTAGCTCTCAATGTGAAGAGAATAACTTTGCATGCAATTGTGGATGAGAAATGAGAAGAGAAGGCTCCAATTTATAACTTTCAATTTGAAAGATAAAGCAAGATTTGAGCAAATGTGGAACTAACTTTCAATCCAATGGTTGAATGTCACATGTCATGATGTGAATGGTTAGTGGTTGCGCACATTTTGGCCAAAGTGCCAATAAATGCATTTAGTTTGAATTTGAATTTGTGAAATGACTTGTTGAAGAGGGAAGGGAAATGAAGTTAATGTCACTTGGCTCAATGCAAAAGACATGTAAGAAGCCTTAAATGCCTTGTTGGAAGGACCAAGTCCACTTGGACTTTTTGAATTCAAATTGGGAGAATATTCCCTTTTGATGCCATGTGAGGGAAAATAGAGAATTAAATAAATCAAAGTAATTGATTTACTGTGCAAGTTGCATTCTCTAGAGGATTTTAATGAGAGAGATTAACTTAATCATGGTTTTGATTAATTTAATGAAGAATTAGATGATGTGAAAATTTAGAATTAAATTTATGAATTGATTTAAGTCAAGAATTGAGAGGAAAAGATTATTAAATAAATGATTTGATTTATTTAACTAAGGAGGAATATATTAGATTAAATCAAATAAGATTTAATTTATTTAATTTAATAAGAGGACTTTAGATATTTTAATCAAATAAAATGATTTATTTAACTAAACAGTAATGTAAGGTTAATTAAATTAAATTGATTAATTTAATCACTGGAGGAGGAAGACTTAATTAAATGAATAATGATTCATTACATTAAGAGACAAAATATGATGAAATGTTGAGAGTATAATTCGGGAATAAATGTTGTTAGTAATCGGGATCAAGTGTGCCAAAATGAATTTGTACATTTTCCATGTCTACAGTTAGAAAGCTCAAAAAGGGGTCTGGAAAATATAAGGGAAAAATTCCCTTCACATGTTTTAACTGTAGAAAAATAGGCCACTTTGTTGCAAAGTGCCCCTATGGTGATTTGAATAGTGACAATGATAAATCTGAAAAATTGCCTAGGTAAGAAAAAGGCCTATAGACCTAAACAAAAATTCAACTTCAAAAAGAAGAAGAGTTTGTTCAACAAAAATGAAACAGACACTGAATCTGAAGATTCTTTAGATGAAGAATATGAAAACCTATTCATGGCTGAAATCATTTATCATGAAGATACTAACAACAATGATGTTGAAGATGGCGAGGTTGATCTAGAAGGTGAACTGAAATGTGCATTAAAAGAGCTAAGAAAACTCAAAAAACAAATGCTTGTTCAAGAACAAAATTCTGCTCAAGATCTTGTACAAGAGAAGCTCACAAATCAAGAAATAGTCTCTTTGAAGACTCAAATTGAAGAAGCCAAGAGAGTTGAGGATTGTCTTTGTATTGGCTTATATCATAAAGATCAAGAAATTTAAAAACTTGAACATGAAATTTTTGATCTTAGGAAGACCATTGAGAAATATGAGAGTACTCTAAAACTGAATGACATTCTCAGTAAGCAAAAAATGAACAAGGACAAAACAGGCATTGGGTTCGTGAAGGGTGAATGTTCAAATGATAGTGCAAAGCAAACTGATACTGCTGCAAACAAATGTTCTAAATCTAATCATCTTGATTTTGATAAGAATCATGTTTATTCTTTTAGGAATAACAAAACATTATATAATCTCAACCCTTTCTTTTATGGGTACTGTTATTTCTACAAAAGATTTGGCCACAAAGTGAGCTCTTGCAGGTTTATGAATCTTAGAACACCTAGATTTGGTCATAAGAAACACCCCATTTTTTCTAGACAGGTCAAATGCTTTAAATGCAATATTGTGGGTCATTCTGCTAAGAAATGCAAAGCTAATCTACAATTTAAATATCAGAAAACCAAAAAGGTTTGGAAACCAAAAAAATTCAAAAACATAGAGAAAACTATGTTAGTCCAAACAACTTATCATTCAAAGAAAAAGGACTTATGGGTCTTGGACAGTGGTTGTTCAAACCACATGACTGGTGATAAAGAAAAATTCACAAATCTTGAAGATTTTGTAGGTGGATAAGTGAAGTTTGGAGATAATTCTGGTATACAAATCAAAGGTAGAGGTTCACTTCTTCTGAATGAGGACACTCCTATCTACAATGTGTATTATGTAGAAGGTCTAAAGCACAATCTTCTAAGTGTCAGTCAAATATGTGACAATGGCTATCATGTTTTGTTCACTTCACAGGGATGTGAGATTAAAAATAATCTTGGAAAGCCTATTGCTACTGGAAGAAGGACTAAGGGAAACATTTATAATCTTATTGACACATATGGTAATGAAAATAATCAAGGTATGTGTTTGATGAGTCAAGTTGAAGAAATTTGGTTGTAGCACAAGAGACTAGGTCACATTAACTCTGAAAATATGGTTAGGATCAACAAAAACCAGAATGTAAGAGGTCTGCCTATCTTAAGAAAACCTGGAAATTTTGTTTGTAAAGAATGTCTCAAAGGCAAGAAAACAAAGGTAAGCTTTAAATCTAAAGAACATTCTTCTACTAGGCCTCTGCAACTTGTTAATACAAATTTATGTGGTCCTACAAGGACTAGATCTATCAATTGTGAAAAATATTTCATGTTATTTGTTGATGATTACTCTCGTATGGTATGGGTTACTTTTCTCAAGCATATATTTGAAGCTTTTGAACGTTTTAAAGTCTTTAGAAAAATGCTTGAAAGGGAGTCAGATTTAAAATTGAAATGTCTGAGATCTGACAAAGGTGGTGAATTTACCTCACAAGAATTCATTGACTATTGTGAAAGACATGGCATAAAAAAACAATATGCTGCTGCCAGAACACCTCAACAGAATGGGGTTGTTGAGAGAAAAACATAACTATAAAAGAGATGGCAAGGACTATGTTGGATGAAACAAAATTTCCAAACATGTACTAGAAAGAATTTTCTCATAAATCTATCTATATCTTGAATAGAGTACAAATCAGAGTGAAATCTAATTTCACTCCATATGAATTATGGTATGGTAAATCCGCCTTAATTAAATACTTTAGAATATTTGGCTGTAAATGTTTTATCAAGAGAGATGATGATAACTTAGGGAGATTTCAATCTAATTCTGATGAAGGTATCTTTTTAGGATACTCTACTTATAGCAAAGCCTATAAATGCTTTAATAATAGGCTAAATAAGATTATTGAATATGTCAATGTCAAATTTGATGAAAATCTGCTTTTAGATGCTAAACATATGCAGGTAGATGAGGAAGAATAATTTGAACTTGAAAAAAATTCAGAAGGCTTTGGAATAGAAAATATTGAAGTAGAATCAACAAGTCCTAAACTAGCTGAAGCAAATTTTAAAAAAGCTGAAACAAGTCTTGAAAAATGTGTAACAAAAACACCTTCAAAATCTCTTGCTAGAAACCATCCTAAAGATCTGATTATTGGAGATAAATCTGTAGGAGTTCAAACAAGAAGAAGAACTGTTAGATTTGATGAAAAATCTCACATAGTTGAGCTTACTGCTTTCTGTTTAATTACACAGTTTGAGCCCAAATTTTTTAATGAAGCTCCAACTGATGAATGTTGGCTTAATGCAATGCAGGAAGAAATTGATCAAATTTAGAAAAATCATACTTGGGAGTTAGTCCCAAGACCAAATGAAAAAAATGTCATAGGGGGAAAATGGATATTCAGAAACAAACATGATGAAAATTGCCATGTTGTTTGCAATAAAGCTAGGTATGTCTGCAAAGGATATGCTCAACAAGAAGGTATTGACTTTGGTGAAACCTTTGAACATGTAGCTAGACTTGAATCTATTAGAATATTCTTAACTTATTTTTTTTTCAAGAACTTTACTGTATATCAAATGGATGTCAAAACTGCCTTTCTGAATGGTTATTTGGATGAAGAATTTTATATAGAACAGCTTGAAGGGTTCATTTGCAAAAACAAGCCTAATCATGTTTATAGGCTGAAAAATGCTCTCTATGGCCTTAAAAAAGCTCCTAGAGCTTGGTACTCTAGACTAGATAATCATTTGATTTCAAAAGGTTTTATTAGAGGAGGTGTAGACAACAATATTTATGTTAAGATTGAAGGTTCTTATATTTTGGTTGTTGAAATCTATGTTGATGATACTATCTTTGGCTGCAACAATATTGCTTTGAGTAAAAAAATCTCTTAGATTATGGAATCTGAGTTTGAAATGTCAATGTTGGGAGAATTAAACTTCTTCTTAGGTCTTCAAATCTCTCAACTTGAAACTGGTATTTTTCTCTCTCAAACAAAATATGCAACAGAGATGCTAAATAAATTTCAAATGGATGAATTTCATCTAGTTAGCACTCCAATGGTTACTGATTGCAAACTCAACAAGATTGATGATTCTCCTGCTGTAAATCCAACTGACTATAGTTCAATGGTAGGAAGCTTGTTATATTTAATAGCCTCTAGACCTAACATAATGCAGGCAGTTTGCATGGTTGCAATATTTCAGTCATTTCCTAAGGAATCTCATATTAATGTTGTTAGAAGGATTCTTAAATATGTTCAGGGCACTCTTGATTATGGACTCTAGTATCCCAGAAGCAATGATTTTTCATTAGTTGCATATACTGATGTTGATTGGGCTAGTTGTCTGGATGATAGGAAAAGTGCCAATGGTGCTTCTTTCTTTCTTGGTGATCAATTAGTGGCATGGCACAACAAAAAACAAGAATTTGTTTCACTCTCCACTGCCGAAGCAGAATATATTGCTGCCACCTCTTTCTATACTCAAGTAATTTGGATGTCACAAACTCTATCTGACATGGGTATTGAAGTTCCTAAACTTGTTTCTATTTTGTGTGATAATACTAGTGCGATTAATATCTCCAAAAATCCTGTTATGCACTCTCGCACTAAATGCATTGCTATTAAATTTCACTTTCTTCGTGAAAAGGTGCTAGCTAATGAGAGTTTTATGCATTATGTTCCTACACAAGCACAAGTAGCTAACATCTTCACTAAGCCTTTGGCTAAAGAGGTATTTGAAAGACTTCGGTCTAGATTGGGAGTTGTCTCTCAATATTTGCTATCTTAATACTCTATCTTGGTGATAGGGGGAGCTGGTAAGCTCTCTTTGCAACTCATACTTTGTTGCTCCATTACTATATCTGCAGCTTCTTGGCATTTCATTATTGTCTTCCCTTTATCCCTGTGACAAAAAGGGGGAGAATTTTGAGCTCTTGGTCTAGTTCAGTATTTTTGGTGGCTCAGTTTTTGCCATCAAGGACAAAGGGGGAGTTTGTTGAGCTTCTCATTTGGTATTTATCCTTGATGAAAATATTGTGTTTTAGATTGGCATCTTTGTGGTCGATTATCGGTTGCACAATTTACATTTTGTTGGATGGCACTCTTGTTTATATTTTGTCTTGGCATACTTGGTTTTGACTTCGGCATTATGCTGTTGATTTTGATGGCACTGATCTCTTGACTCTATGTGCAGATTACAAGGAATCTTGTTTACAGGATAATGTTTCCATGTTCAAGTGGTATAATTTTGGTTTGGAATTTTGTGCTACTAGGCTTCAGTGATCCATAGGTTTATTTGGTATTGGCATCTTCAAATTTCTAACATCATGGCGTTGATAATGTTTTTGAACAACATCAGAGTTGTGTTTTACTATTCAGCCTCATTTAGGTAAATGCTTACAGTTAACTTGGCTTTTGGAATCATCAATGGAGGTGGTTTTTTTAATTTTAAGAAAACCCTATTAGGTTTCCTTCAACAATTGATATTTGCATGGGTATTAATATGGTTATCATGAAAATTCTATAAGCTGAATCTCTCATAGCATGGAATTAGAATTTATTACATTACAAAAAGCATTGAATAAATCGGGCCTTATGACATTGCAAATGGCTTTGAATAAAGGTCAATAAATAGAACCTCATATTAGCTTGGAATCGAGTCTTATGTTTGATATTTCACTAGGCCTTAAGGTTGACAATAGGTATGAGGTAATATGTGTCAAGTCACTTGGAAAGTGACTGACTTCGACCCTTAATTATATTGTTTTGATGATTAAGGAAATTGACATGTTAGAAATCACTTGGTAATGTTTTGATCATGGTGTCGATTTTTTTGCATGGATGAATTTGATTAAGTCAAATTGCATGTGTCACAGACTTGAAATAATTTTATAACTTGGAAAAGTCATCGATTGCCTTGCAATATGAAATTAGGTCATTCTTATTGTTCTTTACAAGCTTGAGGGTTTGGAACCCTATCTCTATCGCTTCCATGAGTGTTGAGTATCAACCGTTACTCAATCGATTTTTTGTCTCACTACTAATCATTGACAACTATGGAGCTCTTTGCAAGATTCTTGCCATGGTCGATGTCTTTATCAACCGCTTGTCTTTGGGTGTAGGCTTGATATTGGGAGAAGCTTCGTTGTTTTGTCTTTCAGCCGGGTTGGTAAACTTATCCATGACAGTTTCTCTTGCACTCCTCAGGTATTCACCTTATCATCTGATTTTTGAGGAACCGTTACTTCTCTTGGCACAAAAATTGAAGACAATTGTTTGCTTTTTCTGAAATATGATCAAATGGGTTTAATTTTTGTGGTAAGAAATGTTGCATTTCAGTTTTCTCATAAATCTAATATTGATACCCAGATATTTTATCATATCATCTTTCGGTCCTGCTTTAGAGGATTGTGGGTAATCATGCTTTCTGCAAAATACTCCAGTCTTCTCTTGGATTCAGTGGTAGTTATTCTTGGGTGCACAATAATGGGTTTTTTGGTTACAATTTTTTGTTGCAGCAGTATTCGAGGGTATTTTGAACATAGATTATTTTTGTTTTAATCATGTTTCAGTTAGCATTGCCTGTGCAGGCTCTTTGTGTGGATAGGGTTCAATCTTCTTTCTAAAAATACATAGTCCTTGACCATTTTTTTTCAAAATCACTGCAATACCTGGAAAATAGATTCGACAGTAGTGGGGAACATTAAAAATTACCTCTGTTCTTTAAAATGATTAAAGATGAGTTATTGGGTAGTAATTTTTTTTTGCCAATATAATTAAGAAATAGATGTAAGAAGAAAAAAAGAGAAAAAGAGACGTTGTTCCTTGAGCTATGAGAAAAAAGTGTGAAAACCAGTGAGAAAAAATAGCTACTATATTTTTCTACACAAGCAGAAATGCTTTGCTTTTGAGATTGAAAATCTAGAATATATGTTCAATATCAAGTTGTCTTAAGACTTGATAATGGCTGGAATTCTGAAGGTTCATTCGTGAACTTTGAGGATTTTAGGTATTGTCCCTCAAGAGGCACTTGCGAGAAAAGAGAGAAACAAAGAGATCCTTTGTATCATTGTATGTCTTACTGAAAACAAAAAAGGGCTTGGTTCTCCTTGAAATTGGTGTTTCAAAATGAGGGGTTGGTGCTCCTTGAGTTGGTGCTCAGAAATCAGCCTATAAAGCATTGTCAAAAGTGGTTTTTAATATAAACCTAGAAAGGCAACAATTTAGGAGAGGTTTTTCTACCCCAGGAAGGTTTTCCACTCTGCATATCTTGTGTCACATTGCTTATCTATGTTTCAATGTTTCATTGTGTGAATGCCTTGTTATGCTAAGTTTCACTGTCATACTTCTCATTATAGTTATATGTGATTGCATTCAATATATGGATGAGTTTATCATTGATAAATGAGAGAATAAATCTGCTTTGTTTCAGTTTATGTAAAAATTGTTAAATTTGTTTATGACACTGATTCACCCCCCCCCCCCCCTCTCAGTGTCTTTTTCACTCCAACAAGATTAAGACGCATGAAAAGTATACCAATTGGGCATAATAGATGTCCATTCAAGGCTCTTGAATAATCTATGAAGCTATTTAAACAAGGCATAAAAAATGCTTGGTATGTCCAATATATGGGTTTCTTGCACGGATTTGGTATCAATATCAATTATCTTCCTCTTAATACCTTTTTCACCAATGACCCCTAAATGTTGAAAATAAATATCCATCTAGATGTATTAGGGATGGGATCTACAAAGCCTGCATTAAGTCAACTTGGATAGAACTAGTAGAACTATTGTTGACAAAAATGTAGCACTACTTGAAACACTAATATTCATATAGAAGATGGATACACTATTATTTCCAAGTACGTTAGGCTTGATTTGATTTTAGTTTTCCTTCAAGGACCAATTGTGGGTATGCTCTCATTAGCTTCATATAGAGATAGAGCACACTATTCAAAGTGGTCAGTGCATTTGTAAACTCTATTAATGAACTATAATCAAACAAACATTTTATTCTTAGTGCCTATTGTATTATGATATATGTGGAAGGTTTTACTACCTCTAAAGAGAAAATCATGGACCTATACAAGATCTTATTCATGATAATGATTAAAGATGTGTAGCTATATTCATTAGAGAACTGATTTAATACACAATCAACATTCTCGAGAGTCATCATCATAGCTCTTCATATTAATGTTCACCTTTAAATTTATTTATTCAACCTTAATTTCAAAGGTGGAAACAAGCTTATTGTGAATTATGATTTATCATTCATTTTCTTACAATTTTTTATTAAATGTATTTTTCTTATAATCCCATTAACCTAATTTAGTTACCAATGAACAATAATAAAAATAAATAAAATGTATTATTTAGAAAATATAGGCTTTATAACCAAGTTTAATAATGTATTTAAAATTTAAGTTTTGTTATTTCACTTTGGATTTAGCTTAAGGGGAGAATTTTTCTATTTATTAATTTTTTATCAACTTCATAATTAAGTTTAGTAATGTTTGAGCTTTTGATTTTTATTATCTAGCTATAGAGGTAAAATGGAAATTTATTATATGCACAACCTCTTTTATAAGAGACTAATAGTAATGTGAACAAAACATATAATTTGGTATTTAAAATTGGCTGGCCTTCATTCATGTTGTTCAATGGAAAACATAGCACTGTATGTGTTAAAACTAGGACAACTCATGGATACACCTTGATGCATATATACATTTTTTTTTTTCTTTACTATTGTAAGAGTAAAAATGTGTGTCCTTAGCACTATTCTTTATGCATTTTAGACTCACTTTGAAATTTTGTCCCTAGTCTAATAACTTAGTGTCTAAATGACATATATGTTGGTTGTGGATTTTCAACCATAGGCATAAGCAAAAATATCTCACAACTTAGGGGAGAAAAACAAGGATCCTTATGACATAGACAAGTGTGGACACCAATTCTCCTATGTGTGCGAACCTCAAGGAAATGACCACCAATTACTAGATACCAAACAAATAAGAATTGTGCCTATTGATTTTGCTAGTACCTAAAAAGCTCCGATAGAAGGGGAACTTGTGCATCAATAATTTCTTTCAAATAAATATGAGGGAACCTTTGGAGAAGGTTGACTTCCTCTTCTATTTAATAAATACTAATAAATAAACTAAAAATAATGGCAATACTATGAATGATGCAAAATAAAAACTACTTTAACAACTAGCCTACCCTAAGTTAATTGGTAAAAGGAAAAGTGATAGAAGGAGGATATGGTTAGAAAAAGGAGGCAATGTTAGACAAATAAAATTAAAGGGTGGATAAAGGAGGACCAAAGAAGGTTGACTAATAAATTTCCTTTGTAGTACACAACTTACTCTCCTTTTTAAACAAGCATATATCTATGGTGGAGCCACCTCAACTTACATTGCACAAACCTACCTAGATGTAGAATGACATTAACTACATCTATGGCTAGAAGAAATTTGAATGAATACAAATATCACTTGAATCTAGGGGGGATAAGTAGACAAGAAAATACACATT
Organism: Sequoiadendron giganteum; assembly: GCA_007115665.2. Classification (NCBI taxonomy): domain Eukaryota; kingdom Viridiplantae; phylum Streptophyta; class Pinopsida; order Cupressales; family Cupressaceae; genus Sequoiadendron; species Sequoiadendron giganteum. Next base: position 334,368,572 of record CM021104.1, on the reverse strand, counting down.
CACAAAATTGAACCAAGGGGATGTATTTGAGATGCATAAATAAAATAAGAGCTAAGAAAAATTCACATTCACTACAAGTTAACCACGACTAGTTTACTCTTTAGTATAGAAACAAAAGGGTTTCTTATATTAAAAATTCAAAAATTATTTGTGTGAGGGCTAACCTAGATTTATACAATTGTAGATATTCCCTATGTAACATAACTAACGAAGTCTTGAAAATTTTACAAAGAGGAATGGAAGAGGAGAATGGATAGATGTCAAAAGGGTTGCTACATCTACTAGATAATAGTTAACCAAATTGACGAGTGAAAGGAGTTATTCATGAATGGATAGAAACTTTAACTATATAACTAATCAAATCTATGGTTGCCTCCATTGAATTCATGTGCCACTTATTGCACTTCAATACAAAGTGCATGAGGAATTTGGAAGAGAGTAAATATTAGTTGTCCATGGAAAATATTAGGGGGGCTTGTAATAAATGGTTATTGGAATATTAGAGGCACAATCCAAACATGAGGTGAGAGATGAAACATAATATTTACATCAATTGGTTGAGGGAATCAACTACACTTGGTGGAAGGAAGAAAAAAATTGATGTCACCAAGAGGAGAGCCAACTTCCACATGAAAATCCTTGAGGAGGTTTGAATTTATTTTACAAGGGGGAGGTCAAGGAGATTTGAACCATTTTATCTCTTTTCAACATCAATGAAAAGCACAAACAAAGAGGTGTTAACATGGTGGGAGATTCAAAGTTTTCTAAAGAATTGAGAAGGTGTATTGGAGTGAGGCCCATTGTGGAGTTAGGTTTAGTAGCACATGGAGGAAATATGAAGAAATTTGTAATGCTAGATGCTATGATGGGTTAATGGCTAGTGCATCTTAGGTGATGTTTGCACATGGATGTAGTCAAGAGAAACCTTTGAAAGGAGAAAATACAAAGATGATGCAAGAAACACCATGAGTTTAGTGCTTCAAAGAGAAATCAATATCATTAAATAAAATGATAAATACATTGTGGAGAATTTTGCATATTGAGTCATCAAAATGTCAAAGCATATTGTGAAGATAATCAAAAGAAAAGTACAAGACCCATCCAAGCAAGAGGGTTGAAAAAGTATATATTGATATACTAGATGCAACATTGAATTTTTTTAAGAGGGGCTAAATATTTATCCAAAATCATGAACAAGGGGCTACAAGTGGCATTATGGAATCGGAAGCGAAAACGAAGGCTCCACATACACCAAAATACTCATGACTCAAAAATTGAGTAATGAAAATTATAAGAACGATTTAATACTTGAAGAAGAGGAGCCTGGTTGTCCTAGTGGATCTAAAGTTTGAAGAGAATAATTGAAATTAAATTGAATAATTTATCCATGTTCAAGTGGATTACTCAAAGGGGATGTGCATGAAAAATGCACTATAATATTCTTGTGAAAAAATCATCTATCTTATACATTACCTAATTATAAGTCCTTGTACCATATGGTTAGACCCAACCCTCAAAGCTATTATTTTCAGTCTTGATTCAAGATTGTATCTATGATATTGAACCTTGTTGAATATTGCACATGTGGCCTTGAATAAGGAAATAAAATGAGTTGCCTCCAACTAGTTGTTGAATTGAACACACAAAATATTTAAAGTTGCATGAGATAGGGTGTTATATAAAAGGATAAAGCCCTAATTTATTTAAGATCATCACACAATGATACATCATTCAATCAATGAAGCATCTAAGAGTATAATATTACCATATACAATCAAAAGGACATGCACAAGCATTTTCATTTTTACTTGGTATGTCTTTAAACTTGTCCCAAATCCTTAAATTGGTTGAGATGCTTGACCAAGGTGCAAGGTGGGAATCTAATTGATTTCCCTTCCCGTTACAACAAATATAATGGTGCTTCTAAGAACCATCATTTCTAAATATCAAAGATGAACATGATTCTAGAGACCAAAAGTGTAAAGTTCAAGGCCATATTTCTAGGTCCAAAGGTGTATATTAAGATCAAGGCCATAGCTACAATATTAAACTAGAACAAAATAAATATCATTCCTTGATTTATTAGAACATCATAATTACCAATCTGATAGTGAAAATTAGATTTCAAAGCACACATTACAATAGATCTTTCACTTGTCATGTCTAAACCTAAATACACTTATCCTCTTTGTCAAATTTTTTACATATTTTAATGCTATTTCAAAACTCTTAATTAACTGATTAGACCAAATAAATTAAATAATAATCTTTTATGCATTTTTTTCATTTTAAATTATAACTAATATTTATGTGATACTTTATCGTTTACAATTATAATACCATTGTTTCTATTTAACTTAAATATATTATTAGAATGGTAAAATTTGAATACCCACACCGATTCTTGTTTAGTTTTGGGTCTATTTTGATGGAATGCTTAATAAAAATATATCAACATGTAACATACTCTTGTGCTAAGCTTATCTCCTTCCTTGATCCTTTATCCATATTTAGTTACACTTACTTCCATAATTTGACCTTATCCTTGCCTTATTTGCACATGTTTTAACACATTCATTTTGCTAATAACATATACTTCCATATATTCATGTTATGCATTCCATGTCTTAGGCTAGTCTTGTGATGGGTGAGTTCACTCCTACATGGCATAGAATTGTTGACTCATGCTAGTTGTTGGAAGCCAAATTGGTACATGTTTATGCAACTATTTATTATGTTGGCATTTAAAGACATTCATTTGTGCATTAAAATATAGGTAGGAAAAATGAAGCATTATTCAAAATACTAAGCACTACATAAAGAATCATTCTAGGAGCATTTCACTTGGGCGCACTAAAAAGAACTATATTTTGTATTAAATCATCTAGGGCACATGCATGTGTGAGAGTGTCATCTTCAACATTCTTCCAAAACTATATAAAGTTGGTATAATCAAGGGATTCAACCTTAGAGACCTTAGGATTTGATAATTTATCTAAGGTGCTTTCAATATTGCTAGTCCTTAAAAAGTATATATTGAAGTTTATGGTGACATAGTGGAAGATGTAAAAAAATAAACTACTTAATGCTAAACAAAAATTTAGTGTACACAAAATATAAAGAGTTGAAATTTGCGTATGTTAATTTTGTTAGTTTATTTTTATAGAAAATGTAAACATGTATGATAAGGAAAATAAGAAATTTAGTAAATTGGTTTCTGGCATAAACTAAAATTTAATATTACTAATGAAAATAAAGTTTTGGAATGAAAATATACACCTAGATAACTATTTTTTTAGAATCAAACTTACTAGACTTCAATGTGATTACATTGTCATCCATATGGTCACACTATCATCTAAAGCCAATATAAAGATAAAAGGATTGGGTTGAAGCTAGAATACCTACACAAGGAAAAAAGAAACACATGACAGTGTATTAGAAATAAAAGAAAAACTACAAAATAATAGAATATGATTCTAGCCAAATTTATATAAATCAAGTTACAAAATGATAGAGAAAAGAGTGAGAGTACAAACTTTTATGTGATCATATAATCACTAAGATTACCTATAGTTGAAATAAGGGGAAAGGGTGTAACTACTTGGGAGATTTCCAAAATGGTTAAACCCCTAGTTTGGTCTTTTTGACCTCCATAAATAGTCAAATACAAAGATGTGTTGGATTTGTGTACATGCTCTTAATCCTATGTGGGTCCTGAATGAAGAATGTTAAAGTCGATGATATAATGAACAATAATAAGTGTATACTATTATCCCTATGTGCATGGAATAAATTTATGAGATGTAGAATCTAGAGACATAAAAAATACTATAAAATGAAAAAATGAAAGGTGATAATGATATTTCCTTCCAAATAGGAGAAGATAAAAATAGTCCAATATTTAGATGACATGAAAACCTATAAGTGTTAATATTAGAAGGATAAACTAACAAACATTTAAATACATAAGCTATGAATAGTAATACACAAGTTTGCTAATAAAAATAAAAAATGAAATAAATGTAGTCAAATATAAAACTAGGATGAAGAGCTTGATCAAAAAAATATACAAAATCAATGCCAATTATATAAGAAACCATTCCAACATTGATGGGCAAGCAGAGTCTTGGAAGAAACTCCAATCTATTATAGGTTGAAGAGAGCTAGAAGAGAAGACTTAAGAGCCCAAAAACTACTTTTTTTAGATTTTAAAACCAAAAGGAAGCTAATTTAAAATCTACAATCCATGTATTTATATTTTGGGATAAGGAATCAAAAGAGGACTATTGAGAGACTAGAAGATATTGCTATAGAGAGATGTTACACAAAAATTTGACCAAAAAGCACCTAACTAGGTTCTTGAAAAATATTTGTTTGATTGCATAGGATGGGATGATAGCTACATAGACATCTACATAAGTACACTTTAGTCCAAGGAAAATATAATTTAAAGTTATACAAAATGACAAATCATAAAATAAATATCAAAATAGTAGAAAACAACACACAAAACACAAGTACATAAATAAACACAAAATTTGGCATATGGACTAGGAAAAGAAGATTAGAATGGGCTAAAATAAGGCCTAAAACATATTATGGAAATGCATTCTAAAATGAGAACATTTATAATGTCAAAATTGCAAGACATAAAATTTGTGACAACACATAGTTTCTAGTAGTTTAATTAGTTAGGTCAATCTCATAGGTTATAGAACATTTCCACATAATAAGATACTTTGAACCTATAAAACATTTCCACATAATAAGATACTTTCACAAAGCATGAGACTGATCATGTACACCATAGGTTTGACCTATAAAAAGTCTTGCAACTATATAGTCTCGAGACAATGATCACATTAAGTGTATCTTTTCTCTACATTGAGATGTCTTGATTCTATAAGACATCAAATTAATCTTCACCATCATTCCAAAAAATAAATACCTTATCTCTCCTCATTTAATTTTCAAAATAACTTATTACACATTTATCAATTCTCAATTGTCATTAATTAAGTTAATATGTGCTACATTCGCTTGCATTTTTTTAATTAGCCTAACTTTACAATTATTTTTCTTTAAAATTATTAAATATTATACTTTATTATCGAGAATAAATAAATAAAACTAATCTTACTAATCTTTTTAATGTTTAAATTATATTCCAATCTACAAAATACTCAATCTGATCAATTGCAATGGTAAAAAGTGCACAATCTCCACTTTATTCTTTTATTTTAGCTTCAATTAGGTTGCTTCTAATGTGATTATTGTACAAGTGGTACATTTCATTGTGAAAATGACAAATAACTCAAATTTAACTTGATTCCATTTACACACATTTGGAGGGACAATTCCTTATTCTTACATTATCATCTTCAACATCATTGTATGTTTGCTTGCTATCTTTGATAATTTTCACCAAATTGTTAAATTGGTACTTGGAGTTTAACTGAAAGAAATCTTTTATAGCATAGGAAACTCCCAAACAATGTCTACTGGCACTATCCTTTTTAGATGTGGGTTACATACATCAAGGTAAATAAGTTCTAGATATTAAGGTGAGTTGGTCCTAGATATCAATTTTTATGTAAATCATTTTTTCTAGGTGGATTGCTTTAGATGCAAAACTAAACTAGAATATTAGATATAAAATTTTAGTGACACAAAATTGTTCATTTGACCATTTTCAATACAATAGTAAATTGACAAATCAATGAATAATATATGTCATAATTCATCAAATTTTAAAATAAATATCAATATTATTATTTATCTAAATTCAAATATTTTTTCCAATACTATTACCAATCACAACCCATTAATTAATTATTTATTTACCCTATAGTTAAAAAAAATTCAAGGTTGATCACTTTCCTTTTCAACAATCTGGCTTTCAAACAAAAGTGTGGAGGTTTGCAGACGAGAAAAATGTGGTGGGTGTTAGAGAATATGTATATTAAATTTATTAGGTTGGGTTGGATATTTGGTGTTATATAACGCCAAGGAAGTGGGGAATTGAACTGTGGTGGAGGATGCCTGCTTGTGCGGAAGAGCCCTTCAGTTGGTTTTTGTTTCTTTATTGATTTAGTGCCCCAACGCTGACCCACTAGGGGAGTAGAGGCACACACGTCGTCTCGTTCTATACCTAGATAGGAAAGTCGTTTCCTGTTGCAAATTTCTTTTATTCAAGTCAATAGTAACAGTTGGGAGTCTCTACAATCTATGTGGGGAAGTGGGCTTTAGGGAACTAGAAAGTCGCTGATATATAGTGGTCCTCTTCCCAAAGGGGAAGGACAAAGGAAGTCATAACTAAAGGCCTGGATTGTCTGTATGGTTTAGAGTTTTTGGGCATGGAGAAAGGTTCAATTTTGTTCAGAAAGCTACAAGTCTTTGTAACAACTGTATTGGGTCTCTGAATTGTTGTACGCTTGGTTGTGTTCTGGTGATAAATCTGCTGGACTTTACCACAGTTAGCCAGGTTTGCTTTTTCAGTGTAGCATCGGTTTCTTGTCCTAGAAGGGGCTCACCTGCAAGAAAAGTGGAACAAAAGTGGCTGAATTGTTGTGGGTTGGCTGTGGTCTAGTGGAAAATAGCTGGGAGTTTAGGGAAGTTGGTCAAGGTACTTTCTTAGGACACCCCTGGTTTCTAAGTTGAAGTTCACCAAACAGAAAGAAGAGCCTGGAATTGTTATTGAAATGTCTAAGATGTCAATGCTGATTGGGAGTATGACGAGGAACAAATCTCTGGCCTGCTCTGGTGGCGGGGGAGAATTTAAGGCTGAGGTGTTAAGTGAAGTTGTGGAACACAAGGTGAGTGGTGAGCCTGCTGGTCCTTCAGAGAAGCTCATGAGGCAGTTCAGTGAGGCTTCTTATTATGACTCAGAGGAAGAGGAGCATGGTGATGCCAAGGTGGGAGGGGATTTCGTTGTTGGCCCTCTTCTTCCCCTCAAGGAACAGCTTGAGAAAGACAAGGTAAAAATAATTGGGTATGGAAATTCTGATTTTAGATTTTTGTTTGGAAGATCATAATTTTATGATACCCACATCATTATATTGTTGTGCGCGAGTTAAGAAATGCAATTTTTTGGGCCTTCCTCCAGTAATAATTGTAGAGGGTAATGGATCTTCTTGCAGGAGGATGAGAGCTTGAGAAGATGGAAAGAGCAGCTGCTAGGCAGCCTGGACGTTGCGTCCATAGGAGGTACTGCCATTTTCTATCTATTCACTCACAAATTTCAGAATAGCCCCAAATGTTTGCCCAACTTGAGAGTAGTTGCAAACCTTTACCTCAACTTTGATACAATCATTGCATGTAAATGTATGTTCTAAATAATTAGCTTGACATCAAACCCATAATCAAATATTCTGAAGAATGGTATCTTTAGTGAAAGCAGTGTCTTTAGGAGGAAATCTCTTTGTACATGAGGCTTGTCATATGACATACCATATCTCATTTCAATGTCAGCTCGCATCACCTCTTACAAAAGATCAACAGTTTGGCCTGCAACAGAAGGCTGTTGAAGTGGATAATGAGGTGAATGTGATGCTTTATTATCTACAGTGTAGACATAGACATTGGATAAAACGATAAAACTCTTGTGGGTTTTAATGTTGTCAGGGCCGGGTTGATTCCTCTTTCAATTGGGTGATTTCTCTTGTAACTAGGTGTAATCCTCTCCTCATTAGGATTTTCTAGGGTACCAAAAGGTGAGACTGTTGGCTTTTTACCATTTGCAGGGATGCGTTTGATTCTTCTTGGATCAGGGCCTAATCCCTGGGTTACTAGGGCTAGTGAGTGCAAGGCCCCTGTTAGAGATTGTCTATGCAGCTAAACATGAACTGTTAAAAGTTCTGAACAATGAACTCATGTGTAATGGAAAAATTGGGTTGGCTTTCAAGCTCCAGTCTTACCAGCTCAAAGCCTCAAACTAAAAATCTGACCTTGACCGCTGAACAATTAGATAGCATAAGACATAGTAGGAGCTTTAGCTATCTATTTATTTTTGTGCATTTCTTGTGTATTGTCTAGATTTTTAGGCAAACATAATGTTGCAGATCACAGTTAGGCTGAAAGAGATTTTTTTGGTGCAGAATCTTGTATATCTGCAATTGTTTTGTCCTGCTTAGGAGGGCCAGACATCCTGCGAGATCTTTTGTATTTCATTCATGAACACTGTTCATTTTAATGATAGTTAATTCATGGAAATAGCTTTTATACTTTTGTTAGAGAAACCCAGATCACATCCAGATAAATGATGACCTTGTGGGCAATTTGCAGAACGCCTGGAAGCAGATGTTAAGGTTTTAAGCTTTGGGATTATATCAGCAGGAAGGCCGGACTTAATTATCCCTGTTCCTTTTGTCCCTACTAATTCAAGGGGTTCTTCCTTCACACTCAAAGAAGGCAGTCACTACAATCTCAAAATTTGTTTCTCGGTTCACGATAATATTGTCTCAGGGCTCACTTACATTAACACTGTCTGGAAGAGTGGAGTAAGAGGTAAGATAATCCTTTCCACCAGAAGTTTGAATTTTCCAAGGTTCAGTACGGTTGTATTCAATGTTTCAAGCAGTTTTAAGCCTTCTGGTATGTTTCTTTTTGCAGGGGACGACATTAGGTTTAAACAGTTCTAAGATTTGTGGCCTTTTTCTTTTTGCAGTTGACAGCACTCGTGTTATGCTTGGAACATTCAGCCCTCAGCAAGAGCCATACTCATATGTGATGGAGGAAGAGACAACACCCTCTGGCCTTTTTGCCAGGGGATGTTACTCAGCCAGAACTAAGGTAGTATGCTTTGTTTAATCAGTTGCTGCTCTATAGTTGTATCAGCTGTATCATCAAATTCCATTAACCTATGTTGGTCATGAGTTGTCATTACCATAGTTCATTTTTGTTTTTATTCTCATGCAAATACTTATATAGATTTTTCTGTTCAAGTTTTTCTTGAGATATAAAAGTTTAACTGATGAAACATGGAGTAGTAGCTTCTGATAAACACTGTGAATTTAATTAGCATCAACATAATATTTCGGATCACACTCCATAATTCATCTTCAATAAGACAGCAAATGATAGCAAGATTGCAGAAACAGTCCCATTTAATGTGCCAAGAGATGCCATGTGAGGTGGGGAAACCAAAAAAAAGCAAGGAAAAAGCCTATGAACATAACAATTAAAATCAAAATAAACAGTAGAAGGCTTATAAATTTATAAAAAACTCCTAACAAAAGCAGTAATAGTATTAATTAGTTGAAATGACATGTCAAATATGATAACGATTACAATGCATTAACTTATAATATAATTATGATAAATTGTTGATCTAATGCTTCTGTTTTTGGTTGTTTTCAGTTTGTGGATGATGATGAGAAATGCCATCTCGAAATAAATTACACCTTTGAGATCAGGAAGGATTGGTGATTTGATTTGACTATATTTCTTCCATTTAAACTTTGTAAGCTATTTGTAGGAGTTTGGGTTGGAATGCATAGTTTTAGGTAGATCGGTAGGAGATTGTAAGGAGATTTGCTGGTAATTCTCTGGTTTCTTGAAGCCAGCAAATTAATTTGGCTCAAACGAGCCTTGAAAAGGAAAGGGTGCCTGCCGTGTTGTGATTCAAGATGATATTACTGTAATTGAACATGATTGAGACTTGTACAGTAGCCATAAACTTTCCACATTTACAGTGTTGGAGTTTGGTAGTGGGAATGCAGAGTCCAGATCTTGCTGTAACAGGTTCATAAAGAATTTCTCAGTTTGGCAGGATTTGCTTTATTGTTTATATATATGGAGTATGGACATGGTATGTGAAATCTCTAGTCCCAGAAATCATAATGCATACTATTCTGTACCTTTCAATTTGTAACATTCTTCTACTGTGGTACATTGTAATGGACTAAAACAAGCAGATGGTCTGGAGGCAATTCAAAAAGTTTCATGAAACCTTGCCTTGCATTGACAGTCAACATTCACTAAATGGAGGGCACAAACTGTGTACTTGCATTTTGTATTTTAAAAAATATAAGCATTTCCAATTCTAGTGTTGAAACAGAGTACATATCATTAATACTTATAAGACACAGGCTGTCATTTAGTTTCAACCTTGTCATTAAATGAGAGAACTCTGCAATAATAACGGCCATAAGATAGGGAGACCCACAAACTGTTATTGAATTCACCAAACAATGTCAGTCAAAATTCAGGTTCAAACTACAGACATGATATTTCTGGGCTATAAAAATAAGATAGAATGTTTTGATTGTATAGAGTTTTTTTATCAACTGTTTAAATTATTGATAATGGAATCACAGAATATTATTTGTAACATTATAAAATATTTTAAATATATTTAATACAGTTATTTATAAATATTAATAAATATCAATTTCTATATAATAATAACTGTTCCTACAATAATATTTCAATTTTTTTCAAATATACATATATTCAAATATTTAAATTTATTTAATTATAAGAATTATGATTTACAAAATTTGTTGGTAGTCTAAATGTTATAAATCTAGTTGATGGGATTTATGTCTAAGACATAATCTTAAGTGAGATAAAGGAGTAGTTAAATTTTTATTTAACATGCAAATATCCATACTTTCTTGGACAAGAATTTTATATATATACATAGTTTACAAAATATTGTGATGAATTATTTTAATAAATATCTTGATAGGAATTTTATATATAGTTTTCAAGATATTGTGATGGAATTAATTATTATTTTAATAAATAATTTAAGTAAATTACTCAAATAATAATAAGAGTTGGGGTTGAAACTATAAATAAATGTGAAATTTAAATAAATAAATTAAGGAATTTAGTTACTATTGAAGATCTAAACTGATTTTCAATATCTTGAAAATTGGGATCTTCATAAAATGAGTGATTCAAATGTTATGAATTGTTTGTGATATGTTCTAGGTTAAATTCGCATTCCAGATATTGATCTTTGTGATATTGATTTGGATGCATAATTGAATCTAAATTTTTAGAAGTGAATTGATAGATAATGACCTTGTTGTACCTATGTCAAAGAAAAGTAATGGCTTTTACAAATAATATATGGGAACTTGCAAGGTGAGGGTTATATATTCTTTAGGCTATCTTTTAGGTGGATGATTGATTGATTAAAGACAAATCAAGATTGATGTAACACATTTAAGTTATTGATGTAATTGAGATGCTCTAAGATTTTTCTATTTTAATATTTTTTAGATAAATTTCATCTTAACTTAAAAATAATGAATATTCTTGAATATATCAACTCACAAAATTAATAAGAAAAATAAAAATATAATTCAGATTTAAATTTAAATTTTAAAAACTATACATATTCACAAACTTAATTCAAAATAATAAATAATAAATCTAAAAATTAAAATTAATTTATAAAATAAAATAATATCATTCAATATATACCACTTTATAAATTTAATTAAAGTCAAAAAGGGCATGGGATGTAATTTTTACCCTAAAGAATATATCATAGCTAATAAATGAGGATTGCCTTTAAACCACTTTTTGAAGGCTTTTCAATCACTATTATTAATCACCTAGATCGTACCAAAATCTAAAATAATTTTTCATTTTCCTTGCCTTTATTCCAAATGCACATGTATCACTCTTTAATGGGCATCTCTCGAAGGGAGCCTTAGATATATTAATGTATTTAAACAATGGAGTGAACGAGGTATGAATTGAGCATCTCAAGGCTACTTGTAAATGTCTACCAATATCTGCATAAAATAAATCAAGACGATTTTAGCATTATATATGTTTTATAAGGGTTGACCTTTTGAAAGGGAATAGCGGGGCCACTAAATAAAAATAAGGACTATTTAGGTACATGTCCTATTAATTTGACCAACAAATATAAAATTCATATTTTATTTTTTAATTATTGGTATAGTGATTAAGACATACCTAGATGCTATTTTTTTTTCTAAATCGAAGAATCCATAGGCCCATAAAGCCTTCCATAGTTTTTAAAGAGAATACCAAGGTACCATGAACATTAGACATTTGTGATATATTTGCATAATTTGGCTATAAAGAGTTTATCCTAAACTTAAAAAAATGCAATAGAAATGTCAAAATTGAGTAAATTTTATAAAAGAGTTAAACTATTTTTATAGAAAATGTTTTTGATATAAAAAGCAGCAAAATAAGGGTGTTGTCCCTTTAAAACAAGGCTTTACGATCAACCAACAACAGAGTAACAACGACAACACAAATATAGCTGATCAGAAGATTGAACCATGCACCCAAAACATCAAAATCAAAAAACATAGTAGGAGCGAGAGCATAGCCATAGTTCTAGAAAATAGTAATAGGGAACTATCAAACCTATACCAACATCATCATAAATAACTAAGCTACTAATAATGTCCATCATAAAATCCATAGTTTTAGAAAAAGTTTTAACCAAAGCCCACCAGGGGCAATACCGGTCAGTATAAAACATATAACTCCTAATACTATCAGTAAAGAGAACAAAAAGGCACGAAGGCCAGAAAGGCCAATCCCGATCAAAATGGAGCATGTCCTGCGTCCCTAATCTTTCTTTCCACTGCATGGCTTAACCAAAGATATCGTAGCCCAGTCCTCGGTGAGGAACTTAAGAAGATTCTTTCGATTGGTGTCCTCCACAACAATGTCAATAGAATTATCCTTTTGTGACAAGCATAAAGTGGTGGCAGATCTGTGCATGATCTTCAAAGCGAAGCGGGTGACATCCAGTAGTCGCTTTTCCAGACTCTCAACTTTGTCTTTAAGTTTATCAACCTCCTCCCAGACAACCTCTTGCTTGCTACTAGCTTCCTCTATGGGGGCCTTCCCTTCAGCAATGGTTGAGGCCCTCGTCTTGACTCCCTTGGCCCTAACACTTGAAGGGCCCATATAACCCTTTTTTAAACTCTCAGAAACATGGGAGGAGCTACTAGCAGAAGTAGAAAGGGCTTTGTCCTCACCATCCTTCACATCCATGTTTTTATTCACTCTCCCCCCATAGTCAAAATCAAAGGCCACTTTGGGACTCTTCTCCCTTTCAAGTTTAGCAATCAGACGACTAGACCTACGAGGATTGCTGGTTTCCTTAGTAATTTCAACATCAGAGTCAATTTGCTGAAGTTTGAATTTGGTTTTCTTGGAATCTTTGGATTTAACTTTGGGGGTAGGGGCGAAACGTTTCTTCTCCTTCTTGTTTCCAACAGACCGAGTATTAGGGGAAATATCCTAGGGAGGGGTTTTGAGGGTTGGGTTTTTGATGCATTTTTTCTTGCTAGGACTAGGGGTGTCCATGAGACTGGAAAATGGCGGAGTAGAGAAAATGGGGACTTCATCGACAATGATGGGCTGAGGAGGGCATAGAGCAAGGTGAAAATGGTAGAGCCTAAACATAAGCCCCTGGTGCAACATGGTGTAGTTTCTTCCCAAATTCAAAGCTTCAACCACATCATTCATAGAATTTTCCAAAGAGTGCAAAAGGAAGAACGAAATAGAGATATTACTATGATTCCTAAGGTGATTGAGAAAAGGAAAGTGGTAAAAGTAGTACACATGAAACCTCCCTTCAAGAGTGAATTATTTCATCACAACCATACAGACTCTGTCCCATGGTTTAGGAAGCTGCTCACGGTCGTAGCCACCCCAAAGTTTGACCGACTTCTCATCACTACAAAAAAAATGTTTGAGATTAGCCTAGTCAGACACTTTGGTAGTTTTCTTCCATTTACGCCCCTCCATAGACATACTAGTGGCTTTAGCGATGACTTCCTCATTCAATTTGAAGGAAATACTTCCCATAATCACCCTCCTTTCAGACCACGAGGTGACAAACTGTTTGGAGAGGCTCTCATCAAACCCTGACATGCATTCCATGAACTAGGTAATTCCTCCTTTGCAAATATGCCAGACCATGTCGTCCATCTTTCATTCATCAACTTTATCAAGCTCAACCCATACATGATCACCCCCCATGACCTTGGTAAGAAAATGGTGAGATGAGGAAACAATCACAGAGTAGAAACAAGACAGAAGATAGAAGAAAATGTGAGTCACAGAGCGATGAAACCCCAAATTAGTACCAATCTCCGTAGAAAGATAGCAAGATAATAATTGGCCATCCACGAAATTATTGTAAATACTGCTACTTCTCAAAACCAACATAAAGTTGGCAGTTCCCTCGTGTGAGAAGTCCATCACATAATAAAACCTGGTGATGTTGATAGGGGCAAACATCACAAAAAATTTAAGAAAATCGGCAAGGCTGATAGAGATGACCCAAAAAACAAAAAGGTTCAAAAAATAATGAACCATTCGGCCAGAAGATCTATTATGAAAAGACCCGGCAACGTCAGGGAAGATCAAGTACATGCCACGTGGCCAATCCAACTCATAGCCCTTCCCATACAACAATGACCAACATTTGAAATTCAAATTCCCGCCGATACGAAACATAAAAGAAAGCCAAAACCAGGCCTGGGTAACAACACAAAATTTAATGGTTCCCATGGTGAATGAAGCAAGATTCATCCCTCAAAAATAAAATTATATTTAGTAAGTTATATAAAATTTAACTGCAGAGAAAATAAAATTTGGATCTAATGTTAATTTGTGATCCATTAAATCATATTTAAAAATAAAATTGAAATTTAAGTAAGTGTATTGAACAATAGAGAATTAAAAATGAATATTCAAAAAGAGTAATGTGTTAATTGGATTTTTGTTGTGATTTCTATATATTTGATCTTGTTTGCTAATTGATGATGCATTTTAATCATACATGATTGGAATATAAGATCTAGTTCAAGAACTAAGACCATAACATTTTGATAGAGATATTCATATCTTTTTATTGTTGAAGATATAACCACATCTTAATAAGTATATAACTGTTACAAATCATAGGAAAAATCATAATCATAGTATTTTGTTGCTGCAAGAAATAAATATGGCAAAGAATGGTTTTTTTTTGGTTAAGGATAGAATTTGGAAGAATTCCTTAGGTGTTGGAATTAGTATTGTTGGAGCCTTAAGAGGAATTGTAAATTTTTAGAATCCTTAGGTGATTGAGGGGGAAGTGCTAATGAAAATAGTAACCATATGGCACTTTTGTTAAAAAATAAAGATGCCAAAAATGATATTATGTAATACCTATGCTCCAAATTTTCATCAAGGGAGAATACATCTCTGGGTTGAACAAGTTTAGAAATTCTTGTAGGGAGTGGGATTGGATGGAGGTAGGGGGTTTTAATACCTCTTTACTTCTTTAAAAAGGAAGCCAGGGTCTCTAGATTTATCAAGTAGTGTAGACACCATTATATATTTCATGATAGAGAATGACCTAATAGATATGGGATATAGAGGGTCTATTGGACCAATAGAGGAATGCCCAATGACAAGCATATACAAGTCAAATAAAATGGATTTCTCTTATCTGTTGGATGCTTTCTAAACTAGACTAGTAACCTATCCTCCCTTCTAAGGACATGATTATATTGTAACTTAATAATTCTACACCTATTAAAAGAAAATAGGAAGGCAAATCATCCATTTAGGTTTGAGAAAATGTGGTTACATCACTTAATATTAAAATTAAAAAATAAAAAAAATAATGGGAGGAACAAGTTCAAGGATCTAAAGCCAATAGTGGCATGGTGTGATGGTTAAGGTGTTGCGTTTTTATTCTTGCCATCAAGGTTAAAACCCCATTGGGGTATAATTTTTGAGAATTTATGTTGGGGATGAGGTCCCCCATTTGTGACCTCACTAGTTCATAGCTTCAAGTCAAAAAAGTTTACCTCTCTTAATAAAAAAAGTTCAAGGATCTAAAATGTTTGAAATAATGCATAAGTTGAGGAATATTAAGTTTAAGTTGAAGAAGTGGAACAAATATATATTTGGAAACATCTTCGAGAAAAGGAGGAGATTGTTGACAATTTGTAAACTATTGAGGAAGCTATCTAGAACCAAGGTTTGAACCAAGATCTATTATAAAAAGGGAAATCATTAATCAATTGTTATCATACTCCATATTCTAAGGAGAAAAGTTTTTGGAGACAAAAATCTAGGAGCCTTTGGCTAAAGGAGAGAAAGAAATTTTAAGTTATTTCATCTTTCTACTATTATACTTAGGAATTCCAATAGGATAACAAATCTAGTTACAAATTATGGTTTATTTTTCTTAGAGGATGATGAAATTAGTAGGAAGAAGTTTCCTTCTTTAAGAACCTTTTCTCTAGGAGACCCCAACTAGAGCTCAACAAAGATGTTATCCTAAATATTTTGCTAGTATCATTAGTCAAGCTAATAATGTGATGTTATTCAATCCCCCTATTGGCATGTGGCGATTGATCATGCAAATACTAAACACTCATAAAGTATCCTCGTTGAGGTTTGAGGTTGGGTCAGGCCCCAATAGCGGGGGTTCAAGGGTGTTAGCCTCCGATAGCAGGGGTTCGGGGGCACAGTTAGTTGGATTTCAAGACTGCAAAAGGTTGTTGTTCTTTCAACCACTCAAGCTGAGTATGTTGCTGCCACGAAAGCCAACAAGGAGATGATTTGGTTACAATTTTTTCTAGAGGAATTGGGACAACAAGAAGAAGATAGCCCTTTATGCACTGATAGCCAGAGTTCCATTCATCTTGCTAAGAACTCAACTCTACATTCAAAAACTAAGCACATATATAGCTCAAATACCACTTCATTTGGTCAATTTTGGAGGATGGGCAGTTGAAGCTGGAGAAAATTCACACAAGTGAGAATCTTGCAAATATGTTCACAAAGGTGGTTACACAGGAGAAACTGATTTCATCATTAGTTTTTGTTGGCCTTCACGATCGATAATGGATGACATAAGAAACCAGCCAGACCTATAATCTAGTGGGAGATACAAGTAAAATGATGTCATCCAGGATTAGTCTCCAAGTGGGAGATTGTTTGGTGTGGAGCCTGATCAATCTCCAAGTGGGATATTGTTGGAATGTGGTGACTAATCATTTAAATAATGAACACTCTTAATGTATCCTCGCTAGGGTTTGGGGCTGGGTCGGGCCTCGAGCATGGATTTGGGGGTGGCATCCCCCGATAGTGGGGGTTCAGGGGCGACGACCCCTAATAGCAGGGGTTCGAGGGTGCAACCCCTGAATTTTTTTTCCTTGTTAACACATCAAGGTTTTCTCATTGACAAGTCAAATGAAAAAATGACTTTGTAAAACCCCAATTCTGGAAGCTTCCAAAAATATTATTATAAGTGACTGCGATGTAAGTTATGGAGGGTGTAATTCATGAGATTGTAATCTATTTTGCATTGGATAATAAAATCATGGGGTGGATGGAATTCTATGGATGTAGCCCACATTGGGTGAACCACACTAAATTTCCGTGTTGATCTCTTTTGTGTTATTCTTCATTGTTATTTTTGAGTTATTTAATCTGCATATAATTGTTAATGCTTATTGATCCAATCTGATTGAACCCTAACACCCCCTTCTTTAGACGAAGTTAGCTACATGGATTGTTATATAGAAGGGGATAAATATCTAAGGTTGGATGAGTTTTTGTGAATATTTTTCTAGCACTTATGAGATATTGTTCAAGATGATATAGTCAAATTAGCGAAAGAATAATTTTTAGTTAGGGAGCATTCTTACAGAAATAAACATCACATTCCTAGCTCTCATCCCTAAAATTTGGGAGAAAAATATTTGAAGGAATTCATATCAATAATCTTGTGTAACAACTTCTAGAAGATATTCTTCAAGGTTTTGGCCATGCGACTCTAATTTCTTCTACCCAATATTATATCTATCCACCAAGGTGTTTTTTTCTTAGGAGAAAAAACATGGACAACATAATTATCGTTCATGAAGCTATTCATTCTATAAATAAATTAGAAAGGGTATGAATGTTTATAAAATTCGATATGAAAAATACCTATGATAGTGTCTCATAGAGGTTGTTGGCAAATGTCTTAGAAAGGCTAGGGTTACACAATAAATTTAGAGATATAATTATGTTTTATATATCCACTTTCATATTTTCAATACTTTTCAATGATTCCCTAGTGGGACTCTTCTCTATATAAAGAGGCATTAGGAAGAGAGATACCTTGTCTCCATATACTTTTATCATTGTGGTTTAGGCTCTGGGAATTTATTTTTTGGGTTGGCAAGGGATAGAGGTCTATTGAGGGGTCTCCATATTGCTCTTAATTTATCGTCATCGCATCTTAGTAGTTTGTGGATGAAAATTTCATATTTGGAGAAGCTTTGGTTAAAGAATCCAAGATCATAAAGAATGTTTTTAAATCTTATATTGAGGTCTTAGGATAAAATTCCAATTTGGGTAAAATATCTATCTTCTTTATCAATACCCTTGATGCCAAGAAACATAAAATATTAGCAATTTTGGAATGTCAAATCCAAGCTTTCCCCACTTCATATTTGGGTTTGCCCTTGTTTAAAGGAAGAATAAACTCAATAGTTGGAATATAATTTTGGATAGGTTATACAATAATATATCTAGGTGGTAAGGGTGTCTCGTAACTTAAGTGAGAAAATTCTAGCTACTCAAGGGTTACCTTCAAAATCTCCCAATTTACCTTATGCCACTTTTCAAGGTCCATCATAAAGTGTTGGCGAGGTTGGAGAAAATTTAGAAAAGGTTTCCATGGTTAGGAATTGAAGATAAGAATGATACTTTTGGTTTCCTAGAAGAAGGTTACCCTACCCAAATATCATGGGGGTATGTGGTTAAGGAAACTAAAGGTTAGGAACAAGGCCATCCTTGCTAATATGGGTTGGAGATAATGAACAAGAAGTGACCTTTGGATTGATATCATGAAAGATAAATATATGAAAATATGGGAGGCTAATTTATTCCTAACCTTGGAATTACCCTCTTAAGGCTCTACCTTTTGGAACAACCTATTCAAGTGCAATTTTTGTTTAGAAAAAGGGTATGATAGAAAATCAAGGATGGAAACAAGGCCTTATTCTAAGATGATGTGTGGATTAAAATATCTATTTAAATACTTTGGAAAATTGTAAATATTTGGGTCCAAAGTTCAAAAGATCCCTTGGGAAAGCATTAAATATTATTGGATTGTTAGAAAAAGAGGGAATTCTTGGAAAATATTATATGTGGAGACTATGAACATAAAGGTTCTTTTCAACTTGAGCTCTCTTAATTAGAAATTACAAAGCTACCAAATTATTCAAATTTAAAAATAGGATGGGTTGGTTTGGTAAGCTTCGATGAAACCTTTAATTCTATGTTAGGTTATTCTAATTAACTTAAATCTATTGTCAAAAATGGATTCATATACAAAAGTTCTAATCTTGATGTACTACATGTAACTCTACCCTAGTACTTACAATATAAGAATCGTTAGACATTTTACAGTGCCATATGTCATATTGTGGTAAGGTAAGGGAGTTGGTAAATAATAAAAATAATAATTTTATACTCTATAACCCATAACTCAATCTACCAAGCTTTGATATATATATATAAAAGTCAATTTAGATTACGTTTTTAGATGTTTAGTTCTTAATATGTCCTATATTATTCCTTTTTCTTTCTTGATCTACATAATCCTTTCTATATTCTTATATTTACTATATGTATGTTACTACATTAGGGACACATACCTTATAATCCTTATACCTCTTAGCTTATATGGGAGTTTTCCTAGAGCTCCACATTCTTTTTACAATCAAATGTGGTGGTCTATAGATGTTGTTATCACTTTGTTGTTTCACCTGATAACACCTATGTATGATGGTTTCCCTTGGGGTATCCTTTGGGACACACATCTCACTTTGAAGGTTAATCTCTTCTTTTATCTAGAGACCCAAAATATGATCCCCATAGTGGACAATCTAATGAAAGAGGATTACCCATCCCCAATAAATGCATTTTTTTTTATAAAAACAAGGTGAAATAATTTTTGTATTTATTTCTATAGTGCCCCTTTTCCCTAAATTTATTATAAATGATCCTCTCCTTAATTTATCTTAGGTTAGACCATGCTCTATGTTGGACTTTATTATGCAATAGAAGATCTATATGTTGGCGTGAACATGGTACTTTATCTAACTACTTAAACTTGATAACTGATTCACACCTTAGTCTTAAGCTTTGTTTGTTTTTTTAATTTTTGTCTCATTTCATATGATTAAGACACTCGACACAATCTTGTTAGTTTATTTTCTTTCATTATATGATTATGTAATCACTTTTTTCTAAGGCTATACCAAAAATTCTCTTTGCATCTCTTAATTATGGATGGATTTTTATATTTTTTTGTTGGATTGTTGTACCTAGGGTTTCATCAATTCTCCAACATGGTATTATAGCTCACAATTAGTAAACTCCAAAAAATTTGTTTTTTTTTGTATTGGGTATTATAAAAGGAATTGTGGAGAAAAATGAATCTCATTGTTGTATTTGGAATGCCCAACAACCTTAAGATTGACTATCAAAATTTTGAAAACCATGTAGGGAAGATCTTGAGAATTTCTTTTAGGGTCTTAAATTTTATGCAATTTTTTTGTACAATTGTGTGATTCCATGCACAACTATACACCATTGTATGCCACTATGCCTTGTGTTATAGGATTTGCATTATATTTTTTGGTCTTTTGCATTTTTTTGGAATCTGATGTAATTCTCCAACAAGATAATAGAACAATGAGGTTTATTCATATTTTTAGAAATTTTTGGTTCTTTGGCAACCATTATTTTTTTGATGAATTTCCTAAGTTTAAGTTGGTTGTATTATATTTTCTAGAGTTCATTATTTTCATCATCTATAAGGGTTTAGAACCTTGTCACATCAGTGATCAATGGCATCTCTTAAGCACCTAGGGTCATTCAAACCTTGCATCACTTGAGTAGAGGTGGTGCCTCCCATTTATGTTTCTATTGTTGGATCCACAACCATAAACATATTGGATACATGACCATAAACACCACCTTTATTGGTGAAAATCATTGTCACTATTACCTCAAATCATTTTTTGCACTAACACTAGGTTGTTATCACTTAATAACTAGGTCATCACTATCATCATGATACTAGGTCATTTACTAGATCAACAACATTGTTGATTGGCCACAAAGTGGTTTCTCATCCCTAGTTTTATATCCTAAACTAGTTATTTTTGCATAATTTGGGCATATGGTAGCAAATTTATAAAAATGAGATATTGTTTTTTATTAAAGGTAAAACAAGTTTTGAAGGGACCCAAAACCCTTTACAAAAAAGATGTTTCCAAAGATAGAACCAAAATAAACAAGTAGCCAACTATCAACAAGCCATAAAAAACCATACAAAAAAACAAAAAACAACCTATTATAAGTCTTTGAGTATCTTGGCTACTTCTAAGTTTTGTTTGATCATGCGATTATGAAGATCAACCACCTATGAAAACTCTTTTTTTAATATCCACAAGTTTGTTTGAGTGGATGTGAGTATGAGTACTCAGACCCACTCTAGTAAATTGAAGACATTGTTTACCTTTAACCAAACCCACATCCACAACATTAGAATCCTTTAGTAGCCCAACCAAATCCCCATCTTTCCAATTTTAGACTTCTCATTAAGGATACAAAGCTCCTCAATAGTGTTCTAGAGCATAGTTTCTCTAACTTGTACCACCTTCTCAAGGTTCTAGTGCACTTTCAAAATTTTCTCCTCTAACACTATAATCTGGGACTCAAAGTTGTTCTTCATTAAGCCCACATATTTAGCCACCTCTTGTAGAATCACTAGATTTTTTTTGTTCTTGGAAAAAAATATAGAAATATCCTCATTAGATTTCTTCTTTTTGACCTTATTATGTAGAGAAACAACTTGACATTAATTTGGTTAATCTCCATAAAAAATAACTTGAACATTTTGAAATAATTCACAACACCCTCCTTTGCCAAACCTAAAACATCATAAATCTCCTCCTTGTTACAATTAAAGACACTAAGGCCTTCAGAAAAATCAAGCAAGGGAGTGCCATGTTTCTCATGCAAAGTTAACTTGACAAGCAAGTAAATAATCCTTCATGAAACACATCTTCAAAATTAGTGCATACATCTAAACAATCGATGCAAGCAACTCAAACATGAAGAGTTGTCCCGACAAACAAGTAAACTATCAAACACTAATTCCAGACCAAGGTGGTACCAGAGAGAAAGAAAATCTATGTGGATCATTCCAACATACTGATATAGTTTGTAACAACACTTTTGTGCACTCCTCTTGTCATTTCAGATTAATTCATGCTAGTGCAAACACTTCATACTAAAAAGCAATGATTCTGGGCATACTACTGTACAAGGGAAGATCACAAACCATCTTGTGGAGCAACCAGAGAGCCCAATGAGATTCCATCATGCATTATATAGCCTTTGCACATAGATCTGATCCAATATATGCTGACATAGATTGATTAGACACCAACATACCAACCTACCAAGTTGCCAAAACATAGACAACACACTATCATCTACATAACTGCTAGTGGTGAACCAAATCATCTAAAAATTTGATTGAGAAAACACACCACCTTTAGAAACATAACTCCAAAAATGAAAGGAAAAAAATGTGATGCACTGAAGTGTAGATACATTTAGTTCTCCCTTGACAATCATTCACTAGAACTTAACAATTTCATACTCTGATAACACCAAAACAATTTGTGATAAAAATTGTGAATGGAAAATTGGAATATGAATACCTTAAAACTATGCAAAGCTATTCTTCAAACCACAAGATCATATCTTCATCTACTAAGGAATGTAAAGCATTTGATAGAGCTCCTGTGAGACTAGTCATTTGCCTTAGATAGTTTTAAACCTTATTAACCAAGGCATTTTGACATCCAACCATAAACTTGAATTGATGAGATAGTATTATAAAATTTTGACATCCAACCATGAACTTTCCTATAACATAAGTGAATATGGTATCAACAAAGGTTGAAATCAATGACAACACACTTATCCACATATTTACTAATAATCTTCCCCTTTGTCATTGATGGAAGAACTTACCAGATCTTCCATTATCTCTCCTCCTTTAACATCAAGGGAAAAGCGAATGTGGTCTTCTAAAAACATATGGACTCCCCTTATCTATATAAATTTTTATACTTTACTCCCCCTTGCTCTAAAAAGTTCTTCTATATACATAGAATCTTGAAAAATTATTTACTTTGTATTTACATATATATATTTTTTTTATAAAAACCATGTCAACAATACATACTTAGATCTGACCTAATGGAAGAATGTTCTTATAGATAGACTTCAGTTGAGTTAAGGAGCTATCCCATTGCTTCTTTGTAGAAGTTGTGATCTAGATTTGACTTACCAAATCAGCATGAATGTATTCTACTTCTTCCAAGGAGGATGGCATATGATTATTTTTCTCAACTCCTTTTGCTTCTACTAGGAGATGAACTAGAGATGCTAATTTTAGACTCACAACCTCTCATAATTTTTTTAGTTGACTTTTTATCTGCTCCCTTTGGTATTACACTTGTTGTAATTGAGAGTGTATATTCTAAAATTGTGCCCTAATGAAACCATACCATATCATATTTGGTAGCCACATTTTTGATTCGTACTTCCATGGCATTTATCCAATCCTTAAGGAATTTTTTTGTGACATGCCATTGCAAAAAAACCTGGTACAATACTTTTGCCTCCTCCATACATTTTTGAATATCTTCTATGCATGTTTTAAAATTTTCATGTACCATTGCACATTTCCTAGAGGCCTCAGATAGTCTACTGCTAGCAATATTCAACTTAGATTGCTTCTCAAGATAAGTATAATGTTCCTTGAAGGAATCCATCGGTTGTTTGATCTACTGAGTGAGTGGTAGAGAGAAATCCCTTTTTGCATCAGGCATTTCCATTTTCAAGATTTTAAAAATTTCTTGTAATGTCTTAGAATTGTCTACCTACTACTACAATATCTCTTCCCTTGTAGAGGAGTTGAAGATATCACCAATTTGTAACTTTTGCAATAGTGTGATATTTGACATATTAACTTGCCCACCAAATATAGTTAATTATAGTAATTGTGGAGCAATTGTAGGTTGGCTTTGTTTATGTTGTGCAAAAAATTATTTGATTGAATCAATGGGGATGCTAAAGAATATGAATTTGGAGTCACTTGTGTATGTGTTTTGTAAGTAGACGTTCTTTCCTTCATTTCATAATCCTATTGATTAGTTCTCTCCGGAGGAGGGATATCATGCACACCATCACTAGGATATGCACACTCTTCACTATGTGGTACTTGATCTTCTTGCACCTTTTATGAACTCTTTTGTTCAATATTATGTTGAGGAGAAATATGTGGTTGTTCTATATCTTCATATTTTATCATTTCCTCAATGATTTTATTGCTCTTCCTCAGTTTCCTTTTGTATCTTATCTCTATCTTGCTTCTCCATACTAATAAGGATGTCCACTCTTTGCTTCAACCTTAATTTTTGAGCTTGTTTTTGAAGTATTTTATCTTTTTCTTCCTGAGAAATGGAGGATCCACTTTTTCAATTGCTTCCTTCCTCAGCTTATCATCCACTTCAATGGATTTTTCTCTTTTCTCCCTCAGGGCTTGTACAAGACTCTCCAGAGCATTTTCTAGTATCTTGTTGAGACACACATTGTACTTAATCATGTACATGTATATTTCCTTCTCAATAGTCTTTTGGTCTTCTAGAGTGACTTTCAAATGAAATTTAGTTGTCTCCTGTAACAATCGATGACTTAAAATACATTAAAGATAGCCTCCAATTGGAGAGGCTCATGTGGAGGTACCATTGAAGGGATTTTCCTATTTTTATTCTTTCCTTCCTTCCTCACCCTTTTATTCTTCCTGTACCTCTTAGGTATCAATCTTCTTCTCTTGGCTTGCTACTTGGGTCTTGGATACTTCTTCTTAGAAACTTTAGTTTGTGCCTTAGTTTTTGATGTAGATATTTTCTTAGAATTAGTTTTTTTAGGCTATGAAGGAGTTTTAGTTGCAGAGGTTGATCTGCTTGACCTTCTTGGCACTTTCTCTACATTATTTTCCTGAAGATTTGAGAGAATGTTTTGTGGGGTCTAAGAAGAAGGTTTGTGGTTTTATCTTGGACAACCACGAAAGAATAATTTTATGAATTTTTTTTTCAATCCTCTTCTCATTAGTGTCTTCCACCTCCTTCTGAATGATCTTATCCATGATTTCTCTATAGGTGCCAAAACTTTCTATTGTAGGATCCTTAGGCTTTCTCAATTTATTTTCAACATATTCCTTGACTTCAAAAAGGGATACCTCATAAGGAAATTTAGGAATCCAAGAGGTTCTTGTTACCAAAAATTCAATGTAACAATAATCTTTTTCAACCAAAAATGTAATCTTGTCTTTGTATTTTCTTACTAGATCAAAGGGAATTCTTTCCCTATTATGTATTTCATCTTGCACGTTCTTGAAGAAACCCCAATATGTAGTAGTACATGATTATCTATCATTGAATCCCATCATAGGGTTTCTAATATGTATGGAAAATCGAAACTATTGTTGCCAGACCTTGCCTTTGAAACCAAGTAATTCATTCAAAAAGTAAAATGAAAGGAAAATAATTAGAGACCCAAACTTGAAGTTGTATTTGATCTCCTTAGTTCTCTTGAGGTTATCAAATAATTTCTCTCTCATCAATTCACATAGATCAAAACAATTTCCTTATTTAACCATTTGGTATGTGGCGTGGATTGTAGTAATAGTTGCGTCGCCCTCCATATTAGTGAAATATACTTTGTATGCTATTCCCATGAAAGCATACTTAACACTCGAATCATTAATGCCACTTATGCTTAGAGTTATTTTGTCAAACTTTTCTCCGGTTAACTCTATAACCCTCTCATTCTTCACAACCTTCATTATTAGAATAGGTTCAATTGCAAATAACCTAATTACAACCTTAATTGCATCTTTGATGATTCTATAAGGTTTGTCCAAAAACATAAACTCATCATGAATTTTTCTCAAAATGATCCTTACCCATTCAGTGTTGTCACAAAAATAAAGAAAATTCTTCCACACATCCAAACCTTTAGCCAATATATCACTAATGTATTTGACTCCAATTTCTGATGAACGTTTGTTGGAATATTGACAATATATTATCGAAATACCGACGAACCACTGAAATAATTTTCGTTTCTAATTTTTCGTCGCTTTCCCGACTAGCTTTAAAACATCGAAATTACTACTTAGCTTCCTCGGTTTCTGCCACGGAAAAGGGCCCTAGTGTTCATCAGAATATCGAGAGACATTTTTTCGATCTAGCGATGAACCGTAGCTAGAACACAAGTGGCATGCCTTTGCAAAAGCATCGAATCAACAATAGAAGTTCATTGAACTTACGATGAAATAGGCAAGTCAGTACGACGAAAGTATCGTCGAACGTATTGAAAATTCATCAGATGCTTTTGGAGGTTCTTCAAAAGTTTGATGAAAGTGCAATGAAAAAGGCAAGTCATTATGACGAAATTTTCATTGGACATATTGCAAATTCGTCGGACGCTTTTAGAGGTTTGTCCGAAGTTCGGCAAAACAATGCAGTTAAACAAAAAAAAAAAACTTATTCATTCAAATGAATTACCTCTGGTGAATTTTGGGGCAATATTGCCACTAATAATAAATCACTATTTAATTTTAGGGATTCTTTAGCCTTGAATAGGGCTTTTATCTATTTCCATGGATTAGCTTTTTAATCGGATGGTTGTGAGTTGATTTCGCGACCTAATACAATTGTGCCTTTTCAGATGCTTATTGAGGCCTAAAATTTGTTTTGGGCCACACAATTAAGTCTAATCATGTGGCCCAAAACAAATTATGTGCCTCAACAAGACTTTTAAAAGGCACATGCATATTAGGTGATAGAATGAACTTGCAACCGTTAGATTTAAAAGCTAATCGATGGTAAAATTTTCAAGTTTCATTTAGTCTTATCTCTTGCTGATGAAGATACATAATCTCATTAAAAAAAATTTAGTGCCTCAACAAGCCTTTTAAAAGGCACATGCGTATTAGGTCATGAAATAAACCTGCAGCCGTTTGATTTAAAAGATAATCGATGGTAATTAAACTAGTGAATATTAAACTACACTAGTGGGGCCTAGTTATAATGATGTGGGTGACATTGACGATGAGGATGAGTAGCTGAGATTAAATGAGGTTGATCGGACAACATACTAAGCTAGTGGAAGATTACGTATGTCATGAACTATTGGAAAAAATGAACGGTGGAGATCAAATAGAGCTTTGATCAGACATTTTTCTGAGAGTTTGGTGTGAATATTGTAGATTCCCTTCTTGATTCTCTGGAATTACACAAGTGGTGTACCTGTTCCTTGGTGGATCTCTCACCACGACAAGTTTTGACATGAATGATGATGGTGCAAACATGAGGATGACAAGGTAAGTGTGAACCCCAGGTGGAGTATGAAATTCTTATCAATGTGAGTGAACATCATCAGTAGGACACTTAGGGATGTCCCCCCAATACAACGATGACCTTCCTATCGAATGGACAAAGTGACATCGCCAAGACCTTAAATAAGGTTAGGGCCAAAGTGTCACTCAAAGTGGTGATGACTATCATGTAAGATTAAATGTTTGTATGGGTTTTGGGTTGTAGTTCACTTTGGGTGGCCACCTAGATAAAAGGAGGGTTGTTGACTTGAAGTCATTTTGTGATCATCATGATGAAAACCTATGTAATGGGTGCCTATTTTGGGCTGTATTTTGAGTTCCACTAATGGAAAATTTTTGTTAGTTTTGTATTTAAATATGCTACAACCGGAGGTTTTCTTCCCGATTCTTTGCTCCCAGTATGCATTTTGAATCAGATTTTGTAATAGTTTATAATAATTATAATAATATAATATAATGGCTATGCCATTTTTGCCAAGAATAAAATAAAATATTAAACTACACACAAGAATCTAATTTTGTGGAAAACGAGCAATTTTGTGAGAAAAATTACTTATAGTGCATCTTGGATACTTAGCTAGTGTACTAAAAATTAGGATTGCAAAACCAAAATTATTCTCACTCCAGAAATTCAATAGAAAAATACAGAATGCTATATTGGATACTTAGCTCTTAGATAGTCAATAAAACAATATGAGCATGATTATGAATGGTTTTACCTGGTCCCACTCTTGATCTCCATGTTTGAGAGCCTTCTCTTTAAGACCCCATGAATCCACTTTGATCCATTTATGCCAAAAGAGATATTAAGGTGTAAACAAGGAGCCACATTTAGGCAAACTGGTTGTTGATTTCTTCTAAGAAATTTAGAGACTGCAAAAAGAAGATACTTGATGGGGATCATGTGGGCTTCCTAGAGAAAGCACTCCAATATGGCCTCGAGTAGCAATGAAAAACTTTGGATTAGCTTCACAGTAAATCCTAACAACATGACATCGAGGTTCCTCTTCATTAAGTTGATGGTATGAAGAATCAAATCCATATCCTCCTTGAGATACATATCATATTGAATAGAAAAACACAGTGACACAAGCAATCTGAATTGTGAGATAAAGCCTCCAAACCCTCTATGGAAACATGACTTTTACTAGATAATCAAAATTTTAAATTTAAGTAATAACCAAAGAAATAAAATTCCATACAATGCAGCTACACATGAAACTTACAGATGGGATTGATCTTCCACTTCTGACTCTCCTTCTTATTCCATTTGAAGAGGAAAAGCTCTACCCCTTGATTTAGCTATAGAATTTTAGCATTAACAAATACAAATATTTTTAGCACAAGAAACGATCCTCACTCATCTAAACAAGCACCTGTAAGACAAGCCCAAAAATCTAAGTTTATCACAATCACGTAAAGATTAAATCCTTATAATCAATCACAATAACTAGAAAGTATTAGTTGGATCAGTAAGAATAATCAAATAATTAGGGTTGGGCACTATATAAACCACTACTATCACAACTATTGAAACATGCTCAGGTACTGGGTCCTCTCCCCTAGATTAAATTAAGGAAAACATTATTGTAAACACAATATGTATAAAATAATATGAATGTAAAGGAAAATGGATATTAGCAAAACATAAATGTAAATAAAAGTAGTGTGAGTAGAAAATGAATCTAAACTGGTCTTGAACTAATAAAATCATACCCAATTAACATTAAGTTAGATTGACCTTATACTCATTTCCATTGTTAATCTTGAAGGTTACTTTGATGCCTTCTACAAAAACTCTCTGGCCATGAGGCAAGAGAAGGCGGGAAAACAAAGTGTATATTGATGACTTCCTGGCAATCAAAAAGAAACAAGCAACTAGTCAACCCTATTAGAACAAAATAGTCTTATGGATTGATTTTATTTGTTTTACTAGCTAATGGATAGTGAACCTAGTTCTCTTGAATTGAGATAATACTAAGATGTGTTGACTGGTGATTTTAGACTACCGATATTCTGCTTCAATCTCTATAAATTAATTTTGTCTTAAATATATTCAAAATAACTCTACAAAAAAATTCCTTGATCTCTTAGAAATTACGTAGTTTATTTTGTTAATAATTCTCCATTTTGATATTTTCTTTCAAAAATTCATAGAAAGATATGTAATGCCATATTTGAAACTTAAATATTTTAATTTTACTAGTTCTGTAATTATAGGATATGATTCCAACAATCGTGAAACACATTGGCAATATGCTGGATGAATGAAGTAAACTATGAAATTGGTAGGTGTAAAGCCAAATTCCTTAACCCTTGCCAACATCCTTCTTTCCTATTCTAAAACACATGCTTTGGAACAGGGCATGAAAATCCATCTAAGTATCATGAAAATGAGATTTTTGTCAGATATTATATTACAGTAAGTTGAATGAATGTAAGTAGAGAAATTTTTGCATACTTGCAAATGGTACAAAATTTCATGGTTAAGTGGAAGCCTCCCATCAAAAACAAGATCCAATATCCATGTATCTATCTCAATCGAGCCTCTAAATCCTTCAGAGCTGTCAAATTTTCCACTAACCTGCACACAAGTCAAATTTTAGAATAATGTCACCGAAAAAAAAAAAACAAAGATTTGAAACTAAATCCACACACAACACAATGTTCATAGTGAAATTTTAGCACTTTCATCTTTTCATATTGGTTTGATGCTTCAAACAATGCATTTCTTATATTGAAAAATGCATTACCTTATTGAGCTTCTCTTTGTTTCGAGAATAGTTTAATATCCTCTACTTAACAAAGCCAACCACATGAAGGTGGAAGCTCATTTGGCTCCTCCCCCCATCACATCACTCTCAATTCCCCATACCCGATCATATAACATTAATCATTCATTCATCCATTAATAACATATAATATTCATTCATTCATCCTGCATTAATAACATATAACATTCATTCATCCATTAATAACATATAACATTCATCCATTCATCCATTAATACCATATAACATTCATTCATTAACATATAACATTCATTCATTAACACATTCACATTCATTCATTAACATATAACATTCATTCTTTCAGTTTTTACATATTATCAAAAATATGGTTGTCATAATATGATTACAATCACTTTTTTTTTGTAGCTAAAAAAAGATGAAGTGGAGTATCATTTTCTAAATCATATGTCCCCCCTTCAGTTGTTCTAAGCTCTGCTTTTTATCTTAATGTATCATGTACTCACAATGTGGACGCCACTGCAAGGGGGGGTTTGTTGCAATATCAAAGAGATGTTAAATTGATATGTTTTATTATTATTGTTACAAGTATTTCATTCATTAAAATAACATTAGAGTGGTGCTCTTTACCTGATGGGGCCACATCATGTTCCTGATCTTGTCTTATAGCCTCATGCTGAACATGCTGAACACCCTCTAAATCTTGATCTGGAGTTGAAACATGAAAGGTTACATTAATTAATACACCAGTTACAATTAAATATGTTTAAAAGAACATTAGAGTGGTCTTCTTTACTTGATGGGTCCACATCATGTTCTTGATCTTGTCTAGCATGATCATGCTCAACATGTTGATCACATTCTATATGCTCTAAAGTTGAAATACGAAAGGTTACATTAATTAATACACCAAATGCAATTAAAGATGTTTAATTGTATTAATCCACACTGCATTTTGTATAGCACATGAATACATCCAGTATCGAGATGCACACCATGACCTTCATCTGCAGGTTGTGCTCCACCCTCACCAAGCTGCATTCCAATGTCATGTGTAGTATTATCATTGCTTGTCTGTTTAAAATAAATAGGCACAAAATTACTTAATGGTGGAAATTAATATTGAATAGATTGCACAAGTATTCAATTTTAAATAAACTTTATTGAGTTTATTTATCTGCATGTCGGATGTAGTGGAATATTATGTTTGCCTAGTCAAGACTCTTAGGCATTCAACCAGGGCTCCATAGCCTTGCTGGAAGGCAATATTCAGGTCCTCTTCTATGGGCACTCTGTTGAATTCAAAGCCTTGCATTTTTGCATAAGATCATGAATTTTTCTTCTATGGTGTGATAAAACCAAAATTGTTTTCAATTTATTATTTGGATACAATATTTCATTTATTGATACTTACAATTCATGCAACTAATTTCATATAACCACCAGAGCCAAGTTTGCACTATCTGTGTTTTTCTAGTCTTGCCTTTGTTTCCTTCGATGTGTCAGGCAACCTATTAAAAGTTTTAAATATGTTAGACTATGTAAAAATATAGAGTAATTAGTATATAATTACATTTTTGATAGTATCACATAGCTTCCTTGGCCTGGTGGTGTCTTTCCTTTTTTCTTTTCAGCCTTCTCCTTTCCATTTGTCACCAGGTCCTTCCACTCCCTCTCTAGAATCATGGGGGGACACTTGTACTTTTTGTTCTTCTCTAAATGTGACCTATATTGGTCCCTCACATACTTTAGATAGGTACTAGCCTTTTGAAGGACCTTGGTTGGGTTGAATGTTTTATCATCGAACAACACAACTAAATGGTTAATGAGCTCATCTTTTAAATCTTGATTTTGGGCATTCCACCATGTACGTATGGTGGGCCCAAAGAGCTCCAATGTAATATCACTTAAATGTTTATAAAAAACATCATTTCCTACAAAATGATCATGTGATCATTATAATAAAAAGAGTGATCAATAAGTAAATTTCAATTGGATTATATATAATAATAATTATAAAATTTTAAAGTACCTGGGACCTTCTCTATCTTTATGGGAACGAAATCCTCGGTCACCACAAATGTGACCGACAATGTTCTCGTACTAGTAATACAAGAAGATCCAGGAAATGCTACGAAAACATCACTAGTACTAGTGGCCTTTGCATCCCTAGGTACATGTCCTGACACATGTTTTGGCATGTGTTCGCTGCCAGAGGGTGCACTACCAGATGCCTGCATGGTAGGCTTTTTCCAAAATTTTAGTCAACAATATAGGCACGAATGATGGGGTCAAATGATGTAATGTATGTGCAGGAAGATCGAGATCAAAACTTGTACCAACCCCTACTCCCTAGGCAACACCTGCAGTACCCTGATCATGGCCAACAACATCATGAGGACACAAATAATCCTATAAAAATAACACATATTTTAGTTCATGACATAAAAGAGTATAAAATATAAAACCATGAATGAAATTATGTTATAATTAAAGATCTCATGACAACTTACTTGCAAGTTTTGTGCTCTCTTAGTCAATATTTTAACCCTCTCTCTTATCTCAAATGTTTGAGGCTCTATGAATATCAACTAAAAGATTTCTTCATTGCATTTTTTGGGGTCTTCCTCATCATATCCACAGGTTTTACGAAATATGTGATGTCATCATTGCATAATAGTGACTGCACCTCCCTATGGATGCTCTCCTCTACTAGTGTTGGTGTCTTTCCTTGATCAGTCAACTGCGACAAGAATATTAAAAATATTATCAAAATCAAGACAATAAACTTATGAAAAAAAAAAAAAAAAATATTTTGCTCGTATCTAATCTGTACAATTACAATGAGGTAAACCTGTTAGGTAGAATCGCCTAAAGATGCATTGTGATTTGAGCTCTGGGTCGAAGCCTTCCCCATACGATCAATTTCCTGCTGTGACAAAAATTAAATATAAAAAAACATTACTGAAATGAAACAAATAGACTTACGAAAAAAAACATAATAATAAAATGGTATATTGGAGTCATTAATTAGAGGTTGGGTAAAATTGTATCTAGTATGTACCACCCCCATAGTAATTATGTTTTTATCTAAGCGATTCAAATTGTAATCAATTAGCAACTCTTCCCCTCCAGTTATTGATTTTACTGCACATACAAATACACGGTTTCCCTCGCGTGCCTTGAATATGCAATTGAGTTGCTTATTTGTTGACCTAGGTCATGTACTAATTATAAACCCTGCAATATTCCTTGATGCTTTTGGCCTTCCATCAATGTACATAGCCACTCCTTTATTTTGATACTTATCTTGTAGTTGTATATAATTTGCTGACAGTGCATACCTACGCATACTTCGTGTATATTGAACCAATTGCATCCAATATTTGTAACTGTAACATGGTCCGACATACTCCATCAATTCGGTAACATTTTCATAACAAACCTTTATGCCATCCATGAAAAATATGCCCAAACCATGTAATGACGATGGTGCTATGCGATATATACTCTCGTTGACATAAAAATTAATGTTTATTGGAGGAAGTTCCTTGGGTACCCATTGTTTTTGTAGATGCTTGTACCTCAAGGGCACCTTGATGTCGCCTATGCTCTCATCATCATAAGAACATGACCCTCCTTTAGTAAGAAAAAAACTCATGCATTTACTAAATTTTCTTCTAATCTTTTGACCTCTAGTTGATCTCCCTCTTTTAGACCTACTACATGTCTCTCTTTCCTCTTCTCTTCATGAATTTCCCTTGCTCTAGGAAGACAGATATGAAAAATACCTAGTTGGTGGTACCTACACTCATAAGGATGTTGGATGAAGTTATTTCATGGTTGTGTGATCCCAAGGTGACATTATGATTAATCTATCATTTCATCGCTAGAATTTGATAGGTTATAAGGTAATCAAGTCTTGATAGATTGCAAGTTATTGTTACTACCGACCAAATGTGTCCATCACAAATCAAATCTACTTAATGTTTTAACTCCCAAACTTTGTAACAAGTGTTAAATGTGACTATGGTCCACCAGTTACACAACCAAGGCCTCAAATGTATTCTCTAATTGTAATCAAAGGACCTTTTCTCTTCATTCAAGTAAATAAACTTGAAGGGAAACACCACCAAGTGGTTTATTGGACACCTACATGACTAAAAATAGCAAAAAATTTACATCTAATTTCCATATGTATAAGTGGTTAATAGGGAGGGAGTGTGTACTAGGCATGGTTAATTCATCATAAGTTTATGCTTTGGCAATAATTTTTTTTTAGGTCATCTTAAATCTTCCTATGTCTAATTTCTAGGAGATTTTTGATATATTTTAAGGTAGGATAAGTTGTCGCATCAATGTTCTAGTTCTCTATGACAAGGTTTCAACATCTTCAAATAGTGAAAGTTAGTGCTCATAGTCATTTGAAACATTTTTTTTTTGATTATGTATGATGGTAGGATTTGATAACTTAAAAGAATTGGCTACCCAACAAACTTAAAGTTAAAAGAAACTTTTTCAGTTTAAGGGGTTAGCACTTTCTTTCATCTTTGCATATTGGTTTGATACTTCAAACAATGAATTTATTATCCCACTTCTATCATATTGTATTCCCATGCCATTTCAATTTTTGCAATTGTTGGAGGAGTTGATACCAAAATTTCATATCAAATACCATGTTCTTGAAGCAATTTTTTATGTTTTAACTATTTTTCTGAAGTTCTTTTGTGTTGTATGGATCCGTACAAGCTTGAAATTCTTTGATATGATTGGTGTAGATAAATTTATGTTTTCCATTTCATTTTAATTTGTTTTGAAGTGCTAAATCACTATTTTGTGGGAGAAACCAATCAAATATAGGGACTGCCATGTTTTTCCTGTGTAAGGGTTTGAGGGCTAAATAGAAATGACATCCACCAATCCACCCACTATCTTGGAACTGTAACTCAGTGGATTGGTGTGAAACATGGTATGATAGAGGTTCATTGCATTTAGGGGTATGTTAAATCAAGAAACTTGACATTGAATTGATGCCCTAGGGCTGATAGGGGCAATTTTCTTGTGAATTTGTGGTTGTTAAGTTAGGGTTTATCAATTTGATGGATATCTTGGTAGAGTCATGGTGACACTATTTGATGGTCCAATCTCTAATTCGAAACAAAAATATATCTAAAAATTATAAGAGCTATAATGGGATGAAATTAAAGGAACCTTCTTATGAAGGATCTTCTAATGAAGGACCTTTGAATTAAGGTCTTCATTTGAAGGTCCTTCATGCAAAGGTTCCTTTTATAAAGCATTTTGGACATGAAATATTTAAAATAAAAAATACCTTCATTTGAAAGTCTTGACATGGCATCATTTTTGAATGAATATTATTCATTCAAAGGTCATGACGACATCACCTTCAAATGAAGGTTCTTCATTCAACTGGTATTTTGTGATTTTATAATTTTGTGATTATTTTTTTGCCTCATCCCACAAGTGGGACACACTATTGTGCAATCACTCATTAAAAAAGAGATGAATGTGTGATAATAATTTAGGGTTAAAAATAAATCCATTTGAGCCTTTTATAAATGAAAGGACATTTTATGCAATCATATGCCTTGTCAAAGTTTTAACTTAATAGTAAGGGTATCATGAGTAGTTTGTTGGGCCCATTAAAAAATATCTGATGCGAGGATTGAATTTTCTAGAATGTATCTACTATCAAGAAAGCCAATTTGTTTACCTATATGACTATATCTCAAGCAATAGGTTTAATTGTGATGGCAATGATATTGATAAAGATTTTGCAATCTAGGTGTTGAGACGCATAATTGGCCACCATCCTAGGAAAGATTCTTCGTTCTCACTTTTAGGTGTTAAAATTTAACAATAACTTGATTGATGAAAGAGCCCAAAGAGCCTTTCTCCATGGTATCCAAGTACACATAGTAGTGGTCTTCTCTTATAAGGTTGGACATGATTTAAAGAACTTAGCTAGGAATTATTCATTTAACCTAAGGTTTTCTCATAATGTCATCATTGGAAAATTATGATCAAATTCTTCTATTATGAATAATTGGTCTATGTGTCTCTAGTAATCACTATAATTTTTTTTAAGGATAAAATGACTTATTGCATTAGGTAGGAGAGAATCAACTTTGAGTTCTTCAAATATTATATTCCTCTATTTATAATTTTTAAGGGTTTTGTGTGGAGGAGGTTATCACTACCAAGAAGGGAGGAGACCTTTCCTTGCATATGTTTGTAGTGGAGGTATTACATAAGAATTGTATGTCTCTATTTCCATTCATTAGATCTAGCTTAGCCTAGCATGTACTTGGGCTCCTTTGCCCCTATAAAATTCATTTTTTTTGAGTTTATGTTATGTAAGAATAATTCCATGTTATGTTGAAATATAAGAGGTGGAGGAGGCCAAAATGAAATAACCCCTTTTTAGTTGTACCTTCAAATTTTTTCTTATTGTTTTATGTTTTTAGCAAATTTGTGGACATAAGATTTGAGGTAGGTCATACAACAAAGAATAACATGTTCCCACCAACAACCAAGATGTGGGTAGATTATGGGAGTTTTACCAAGACTTGAGGCTGGTCTATAAAAATGTGAAAGACTAAGCTATTTTATTTTTTCTATCTTTATCTTATACCATTTTACGAGAATGGGGGTGCCAATGTACGAGAAGATCTTTGGAAAATATGCATGAAAATTGTAGGTTAAAGAGAATGGGGTGCCAAACTTACAATACTCATTGTCCCTTGGTCGTCAATTTTACCTGAGTGCCCTCAACCTCATCCTCGGTGTTGATATTGACCTTGTTTTCACTCCTCCATACTCTTCCTTGACGCTGGTATTGACCTTGTTTTCAATCCTCGAAACTCTTCATCAGCACTGGTATTGACCTTGTTTTAACTCCAAACTCTTCCTTGACGTTGCTATTGACATTGTTTTCACTCCTCCAAACTCTTCCTCGACACTAGTATTGAACCTTTCACTTCTCCAATTTGACGAGCTACAACTTGGTTTCATTAGGTTTTAGAGGATAATTATATTTAAAATTATGGCACCATTTAGTAGGTTTTCGAGTATGTTAATTAAATTTAAAATTATGGCACCATTTAGCTAGGTTTTAATATTCTACAATATAGTTAAGTATATATTAGCTATATTTTAGATAATAAATAATATAATTATTCAACTTATTATAATTATATATTATATTCTTTAACAAAATTATTAAATACATATAAAATTACTATAATTAATAATTAATAATAAGTATATTTTTATATAATACAAAATATAATTGATATAATATATTTAATATAATAGTAATATTAGATTAAATTATATATAATATAATTATATTTATTATTATATAATAGTATATATAGGCTTTTACTTGATATTTTAGAGGATTTTACCATTACACTATAGATGGTTTACCATTAAATGGTAGTTGAAACTTGTTTTCCAATGACACAATAGTGGTTTCTAGGCATGAGATTTGTTTCAAGCTCAAATCTCACAATATATGTAGCCTATTAGCTAATACAAAGAGAGATAGAAACTAAAAAGATAGAGAATGAGAGAAAGAGATGAACTTAGATAGAAAGGGAGAGAGAGAGAGAGCATGAGAGAGAGAAATATAAGAGATACAAAGGAAAAGAGAGAGAGGGAAAATTCAATACCATCGGCCTAACAATGCTTCATCGGCGTAACCCCCATCACAGTCCCGCCAATGGCCTGATAAAAATAGCTCACAACCTAGTATCGGTGTAACAATACTCTATCAAGATGACTCCTAAGGTGCTCTCCCGATATACTGATAGAGTCAAGTTGTAAAAAAAATTAACCATGAATTATAACCATGAACATGAATTATCGAATTTTATCAATAATCACAAAAATATACCACACTTTGATTTTATGAACAATGCAAATTGTAAAAATTTATGTGACAAGATCCATATTATAGCCTACATTCATATTGCATCCATAAATAAATTTGAAATTCTTTAGTGACGTAGTGCTTCCCCCATTCCTAACAAAATTTAATACCATCGGCCTAACAATGCTTCATCGACGGAACCCCCATCACAGTCCCACTGATGGCCCGATGAAAATAGCTCACAACCTAGTATCGGTGTAATAATAAACTATCGGGCTAACTCCTAAGGTGCTCTCCCGATATACCGATAGAGTCAAGTTGTTAACAAAAGTAACCATGAATTAGAACCATGGGCATGAATTATTGAATTTTATCAATAATCAAAAAATAATACCACACTTTGATTTTATGAACAATCTAAATTATAGAAATTTGTGTGACAAGATCCATATTATAGCCTACATTCACATTGCATCCATAGACAAATTTGAAATTTTGTAGTGGCGTAGTTCTTCCCTCATTCCTAACAAAACTCAATACCATTGACCTAACAATGCTTCATTGGTGGAACCCCCATCACAGTCCTACCGATGGCCCGATGAAAATAACTCACAACCTAGTATTGGTGTAACAATACTCTATCGGGTTGAATCCTAAGGTGCTCTCTTGATATACCGATAGAGTCAAGTTGTCAACAAAAGTAACCATGAATTATCGAATGCATAAAGTATATCGAGGGAACTATGGTGCATCAGGGAAACATTATCTAATGTCCCACCGATAGAATGAAGGATAGGTGTCCATTGGTGGAGAGGGTGGCTATCGGTGAATGAAATGTTTTAGGTCTACAAGTTGAAATTGTGACTAGTTAAATGGAAAGAAAATTAGAAAATTGTATCCAACATTTAAGTGGAAATAATTAAAAGTAACCAATTTTTTTGCATGGGTGAACCAATTGAAAAATTCAGCCAAAGGTGATAGTAAGAAAATTAAAATGCACCTATATGAAATATTTAGTCTAAGAGCCAAATTTGGATGGCAAAGTTAGTAAGAAGTAGTGTCAAAAGTGGAAAATTAATCATGAAATCATGGCTAATAGAGCATACAAAATATATTAGAAAAATCAAGAGAACTTATATCTGCACATAAAAACACTCAAAGTAATAATTATATCATATAGTTCATTTGGGAATATATTACAATATGGCTTTTACAAAGTCTTTCAAATATACCTTACAATTTGAGCTACTATCTTACAAGAATATAACTAATTATTTAATAACAAAAATAAACAAGTTAGTAAGGTGAATTTATTTAAGGTTAATCTTAATATTCCAACACCCTCCCTTAAGTTTTACATTCCACACAATAAAACATGTTGATTGAAACAAACAAATATCTATTATTTAGAAGCTTTTTATTTAAAAAACAAATCATGAACCAAGTGTAACTCCATCAAGTTGACTTGTAACCTTCAGAATGGTGTAGGTCTCGAGTTGAATTCTTGAGTTCATGGACTACCACCTACCTAAAATTTTGAATCACAAATCCCTTAAACTATTGGATAATAATCCATTGCTCCATAAAGTTGTCTCATGACCCTTGGAAGGGTATAATTCTCTATACCCACACAATCTCAAACTATCTGGGCAACAATACATATCGAGCTCACCAAATCCCTATCTATTTTCAAAAAATTAACTTCACAACATATGAATTCTTCAATTATTTCAACATAAAAAAGGAAAGAAAAACTAAAATATGCTTCTCATAAAAAGACCCAACTATGAGTGAGAAGGTGACTCGAGATGATAAAAATCTTCCACCTCTAATAATGAAGGCTCAAATAAGTATCAATCCAAGTAGTATATTTAAAATAATAATCTTCAACAAAAGGATTATCTATGAGGTCCTCATCCACAACATAATCCTCAACATAGGCTAAGCTAACATCATTTGATTTTTCTTTAAGTTCTCCCTCAAGAACATCATTGGCTCGAGTTATACAAGTCTACATTGTGTGATCCTTTTTCTTACAATAATAACATTCATTTTTTATTTTTTAATTATTATTACCTCATGAGTACAATACATTCTCATGTTGAGAATCAACTTTTAAATATTCTTTTTTCTTCTCCTAATAGGGCCAAAATCACATCTTCTTGTGTTTGAGAAGTTATTGGACTAAGCATAGAAATAACATTGTTGTATTTTCAAACTATTTAAAAAAATATCCTTAGCATATTCATCATCTAATAGTGCCTTGACGTCTACCAATTTTCTAATGAGAGATCTCAAATTTATTATGTGATTTGACATAGTGATTATATCTCTCATTCTGAATCTAAATAGTTGAATTTTTAAGAAAAACTTCACATTAACTATTTTTGCTCCAAATAATGTTCTTTGCTTTAACCAATAGTAGGTTACACATGATACTTTTATTTTCCTTAATATGAAAATATTGATGTAATATTTTACTATTGACAATTCGATATTGCATTTGAAGAAAAACATAGACAATTATATATTTACATCTAATGCAACATCCATTGAAATCTTGTATAATGTGTATATTTATAAATTTTGTTAATTTTAGGTTTAATTGACTACTACATAATAGTTTATGTGTTGAAATAATTTTTTCTATTCTTTCTAGTTTTTACATTGGAATACAAATCATATTTAATTTCACGCTAATATACTTCTTTCATAAAGATATTTGTTTGATTTTTCCTTGCTATTTTCATCTTAAAATTTTAAAAAATGTATTCAATAATATAGAATTATTTTCAAACTGGGACAAAAAGGATTCTAAGAGATATATTTAATCATTAATTTTACAATCATAAATATCAATTAATTTGTATGTTGTAACTTCAGTACTTTTAATTAAAATAAAAATAACTTAAAGTTATATATACATACAATTAAATTGGCAAAGTTGTTTGTCCATTTTATTTTTTACATATGTTAACTGAACATATTCTAATATTACATATAAAATTTATTAGGATTATATCTATTCATTGTAAGATTTCCATTGTGAATAGATTTCTGTAAACAAAATCACATCACTTAAGTATGCTTATTTCGCAAAGGTAGACCCACCTAGGTTTGGCAACACCTGAAGAGAAGAAGGTTCAAATCATTTGGCCTTGTTTGTTACCCTATAACATATCAAGAGATTGGAAACCTCTTGAGGTATTATTAGTTGCATTTTTGAGAGCTAACAACCTCCAAACCTCCAAATCCACAAAAATATTCCACTTGTACAACCAAATTCTTGCCAAACCCAAAAACCCTTGTTTTAGGCCAAAATCATGAGGGTTTATTGAATCTACTACTTCCAAAACCTCTCAAACCTCAAAACCAACTTAGAAACAACCAATTAGGTCTACAAATGGATAAAAAATCATAAAATCAGATCTCCCATACATATTTTGTTGAAACCTAGGCTTGAACCTCTCATTTCACATGCTTTTCTTCACAAAGCTCTTGAGGACAACAAATATACCTTCTTTATTTCTCATCCTAAGCCCTATTCATGCATACTAAAATTACAACAGTATCCATGGGGCCTCTTACACAAGCTACAGTAATCACAAAAAGTGTAAGAGCCCCTTTATATCATGTTTGGATTTCAAAACCCTCAAAAACAGGGTAAACGGGCTGTATGCAAAGAAATGAAGCTTTCTAACTCAAATCAATGCCTTAGGACCTCAAATAAAATTAAAATAAAATATAACACATATATTCATGACATGGAATTGATTTCACATAAAAATATGGTTGTATGTGACTGTACAGTGCTGCAAAATAGGAAAAATACATAAATTTTGAAGAAAAACATAGATTTTGGAATACATTTGTATTTTAAATCCCCAACCATCAAAAACCTTTACAATGATCACTTTATGAATTTTAAAGGACTTTAAACCTCAACCACCGAACAACCACCTCTACAATTTACTTTTTAATCTTGTATGATCACATGAAACATAAAACACACTAATTTCAAGGTTGTTAACATCACTATTGAAATGTTTTAATTTTTTAACCTTTCAAATGTATTGAAACTCATAAGACACCTCTAAGACCATGATAGTTTTGATAATAGACTTATTATTGACATCACACTAACCTTGCACCCTTTTCCATGTAAATTCTCCAATTTTCCTTAAAAAGGCTACAAAACTCTTTAGTGTAAGACTCAAAATCCTAACTCAAAACTTCACCTAGAACATGACTAATGGTCTTGAGTGACCTTATTCAAAATAAAAAATTCTTGAAATTCCTAAACTAACTTATTTACCTCCATAATTATCATCACATGATTAAGCATAGAAGATGAGGTGTAGGTGCTCCTGCACCACCACCCCATCCAAAATTTGCTCACTCTACACAAAGCCACAATGTTCGTCCAAGATAAGCCAATCAAATCCTATTGTATGTGTCCTAGTAATGAAATTGGAGATGATCCTAAAAATGACATTGTGAAGGGTGATTGGTTTAAAAAATCTAAATGACTTTGCAATTATTTCACTACTATGATCAATGTCTCATCTTTCATGAACTTTCCCAAAACACTATTCATTATGATCATATGGAAATTTCTAGGAGAGCTAAAATAGTTGTAACATAATGAATTAAAATTAAACATTAAAAAGTACATCATGAATTAATTATGTAATGGCATAAAAATTAAAAACATCATGAATTAATTATATAACCACATAAGTCAAATATAATTCTATCAAGAAATTAATATCAAATAGATAATACAATCGCATAACTCATACATTTCAATGCCATTGATCTTATTCTTCATCCAACTCTTTGTCTGTATCATTCAATCTAGATTCCAAATTGTAAGGATTGGTCATATCATCATCAACATCGTCATTGATATCAGTTTCGATAATGTCATCATCAACATGGATATCATCTCCATGAATATCAACTCCTACATCATCATGATCGAGTTCCTCATCTTCAACATCTTCCTCAGGCACATCATCAACTAACTATTGATCCTAATCATCATCTACATCATCTTCTAGTTCTTCGATATCTTCTTCTTCCAACACATTATATTTTACCGACATTCCTCTTGGATCATGTCTAACAAAAAATGCACAAGAGCAACAAAACACGTTAGTTTTTTAGATCAAATGCATGCAAAAAAATATGAGAGATTCCCCATGAAATCCATCCATCAAACTAAAATTAGGAAAAGAAGAACGCAATACAAGAAACTGAAATTAAACTAAATCCTAATTAAGCCAATAGATTAGTGATCCCATGGGGGAATTGGTGCCAATGAAGTGTTTGCAATTGGCCCTTTCCCAATTCCTAAGTTGCAATGTAGATTGATTGAGTAATGGTCAAATCTCCAAAGAGATTTGAGCATAACCTTGTTACAATTTATGAAAACAGTGAATGATTGAGTGAGATGGGAAAAATTAGCTCTTAATGTGAAGAGAGTAACTTTACATGAAGATTGTGGATGATAAATGAGGAGAGAAGCCTCCAATTTATAACTTTCAATTTGGAAGAGAAAGCAAGGTTTGAGCAATGTGGGACTATCTTTCAATCCAATGGTTGAATGCCACATGTCAAGATGTGAATGGTTAGTGGTTGTGCACATTTGGGCCAAAGTGCCAATAAATGCATTAATTTGAATTTGAAATTGTGAAATGACTTGTTGGAGAGGGAAGAGAAATGGAGTTATTGTCACTTGGCTCAAGACCAAGGACATGTAAGAGGCCTTAAATGCCTTGTTGGAAGGACCAAGTCCACTTGGCCTTTTTGAATTCAAATGAGGGAATATTCCTTTTTGATGCCATGTGAGGGAAAATAGAGCATTAAATAAATCAAAGTAATTGATTTATTGTGCAACTTGCATTGTCTAGAGGATTTTAATGAGAAAGATTAAGTTAATCATGGCTTTGATTAATTTAATGAAGAATTAGATGATGTGACAATTTAGACTTGAATTTATGAATTGATTTAAGTCAAGAATTGAGAGGAAATGATTTATTAAATAAATGATTTGATTTATTTAACTAAGGAGGGAAATATCAAATAAGGTTTAATTTATTTAATTTAATAAGAGGAATTTAGAGAATTTAATCAAATAAAATGATTTATTTAATTAAACAAAAATGAAAGCTTAATTAAATTAAATTGATTAATTTAATCAAAGGAGGTTATAGACTTAATCATATAAATAATGATTCATTAGATTAAGGGATAGAATTACGATGAAATGTTGAGAGTGTGATTATGAAGGAAATGGCGTTAGTGATCAGGATCAAGCGTGCCAAAACGAAACTGTACATTTCCATGTCTACATTTTGCCCCTCTTTGAAGCAATGTACTCGTTGCATTGTTTCAAAGAATAGACTGCTGTGATCAAAGGT
Source organism: Sequoiadendron giganteum (assembly GCA_007115665.2). NCBI lineage: Eukaryota > Viridiplantae > Streptophyta > Pinopsida > Cupressales > Cupressaceae > Sequoiadendron > Sequoiadendron giganteum. Next base: position 334,323,989 of record CM021104.1, on the reverse strand, counting down.
TCAAAAAATTTCTCAATTTTTTCAGATGCCCCACTACTGCCCCAACAGAAGGATAATGCTGGATACTGCCCCCTCGAGAGATCAGACAAAAATCTTGATTTTTGGATGATCTCGTGAAAAAAGATGAAAAAGTGTTCAATAGGCCAGAATTGCCCCAGAATGCCTAAAAATAGGTTAAAACGCCCAAAAATGATGTAACACGGTCCTCGATTGGATGAAAACGGGATCAGGGGACAAAAATCCTAGTTGGAAGGTTAAATTAGGTCAAAAAACCCTAATTTTTAGGCTTAAATAAACCTCAAGGGGTCACTTTCAATACATTTGCAATCTTAACATTGAAAAATTTGACACCTACAACTTTGAGACTTGGTCACGACAATAGCTTCCTCTGCATGTGTCAGAGCGGGTACGAGTACATCAGCGATCGGTCACCGTAGGACCTGTAGTATGTACCCCTATCTGAATTTTGTTTTTCTCATTATTCATGCATTAATTAGGACTTAGGTATGGTCTAGGTGGCGTGATGCGATATAGCGCCATGGAAAATTCACAAACAGGGCCGCGTGGTTCTATATAGGACCGCTTGTGCTCAGAGTGTCGTGTGACACTGTTAGGGCTTAAGGGTTTTCAGGCTCCAAACTCGGCCACTCACACAAATAGCGCCGCATGGGCCAGTTTATCAAATTGGCTATCAAAGTTCGCCACACGATGCAGTTTGGTACATTACAAACTACATCGCTTTTGCTATTTCAAAAGCAAAATGCGATACGGACATAAGATTTTCCTTATGTAAACTGACGCAATACCTTTCCTTGTGCAGGAGGGTCATGAGGTCTTTCATTCAAGGGAGCACCGGTGGCCAGTACTTGAGAGATTGCAGGATATGCATGTATTCATCTAGAAGCAACTTGGGATGCTGGGTCTATGGCACGTTGCATATGTCTGTCTTGTTCGAGCACATTTAGGTATGATGCATGCCTTGGCTGAGCGATGGCACAACGAGACATCATCCTTTCATCTTCCTACCGGTGAGGCCACCATTACTCTTGAGGATGTCTGGCACATCTTGTGACTACCTATTCATGGACCCCGAGTGATCTATGATTTGGAGGCGAGTAGGGATGCTTGCTTTGGTGTTATGGGCATTGATGAGCTTATCCTTTGTGATGGCTAGATAGATTTGGAGTGGTATTGGGGGATAGCCCCTACTTACAACCTGATTGTGGCCGCCATTATTTGTGGTCTTGTAGCTCCTGATTGGCATGGCCGATATTTCAGTCCAGGTTGGGGATTGGCATGGCAGCAGATGTGCACTCGCTGAGTGTACTTTGCCTGGGGACTAGTGCTATTGGCCTCTCTATATCAAGATTTGCACGAGTTTTCCTATTTGGATGGTCAGGCTCTTGGGGCCAGGTTGACTCTTCGTCACATTTGGGCATGGGAGCGGATTCTAGTGCTTCACCCCATTGTGACATCGATTGTTCTAGATATCAAGACGATCCTGTTGTATGGCAGAATGACGGGGCAAATATTCATTTTACCCACATGGGTACAAAAGGTATAGGCTACTGGCAGCAGGTGCTAGATGAGATGACAATGTCTATATGGAGCCCATGGATGGATATAGGGCCATGGTATGATGATCAACAACTCTTCTTTTCTTTCCAGGATAGATTTATGCAGGGCTAGGAGCACACTATGATAGAGAGGTACCTTCCTTACAGGGTAGCCAGACAGTTTGGTGAGGTGCAGGATATACCAGATGCTTAGTATATGGCCCTCTTTGCCCGCACGGCAAAGGAGACAGCATGGGAGCAGTCGATTCTAGTAGAGGAGGAAGTGTCCTCCTTTAGGCAGTTAGTGGCTCAGCCGTGGCCATATGATCAGGGGCCAGCAAACACAGGGGTGACTGCAACGTACAAGGCATGGTTCAGACCTTCGTTGAGATTGACAGTTCCCGGGACAGTGCTTCCATGTCAGAGGCCCAAAGGCAGGTCAGCAGGCAGAGGTCGAGGAGGTGTACCACCTCCTCAGCAGTCACCTCTGAGGGACCAACCACAACAAGTAGCAGGATAGGATGGGCAGCCCCAGGTGGCACCACAACACCAGCCAACGGTACAGCCAGCGGGATAACCAGTGTGTCAGCCAGATCCCCGTGACACATTGATTCAACAACTACAGGGACAAGTACAGTTGTTGATAGCAGAGCGAGATGAGGCCCAATAGTAGGTTATTACCATCACACCTGAGAGAGATCAGGCCCGATCCGAGAGGGATCAAGAGATAGGCCGATGGAGACAGTTAGAGAGCGCAACCTCCACATCTCGGGGTCAATCAATTGACATTCAGGAGTATAGAGATGCTATCAGAGAGGCCGAGTACTATCGACAGCACTACCCTCAGGTAGTGCCATCAACAGACAAAGTGTCAGACTTCTCCCAGTAGACAGGGAGGTGGCCGACAGAGGCTCATGGTGAGAGACAGGATGGGGAGGGTAGCAGCCAGCAGGGCTAGCCCCTTTTTGATCACAGATGTTTTTGCATTTTTGATATGTGGGCTGCACTATTTTGGCCTTATTGTACCATGTATTCGATGTACACTTGATCCGATTTGTACCATAACAGTGTATTTTTGATGATATATATATATATATATATATATATGAGATAATTCACCTTTTATGATATGTATGGTGCAAATGTATGATATGCAGTTTTATTATGATGCTATGAGATGTTCCTATTTTTATGCTTATGCAATGTGATGTATGTTTCTAATGGATGCATTTCTTTTTGTATATTTTCCATGCTTTTTAATGGTGATCCTATGGATGTAATGATGGTGTAATGATATGCGAATGGAAATGGATGCAAATGATTGTGTATGATTTAATGATGTAATGTTTTCTTAAGATGTTTAGAATAACAAATTTATATTATTCCTCCTAACATAAGATAATGATATGATGCAATGTGCTTTCGATGCTAATGATCTAGTGGATGTGGGACACATGCATTGGCAATGTTTTGATTACTCTTATGATACCTGTTAGTGTGGAAGGAAGATAGAAAAATTTAGAGTTAGTTAGTTAGAATGGTGATGGTAATTTGCATTGCTAGGAATTAGGATTTTCAAAGGGTCAATTACATTATGTTTGATAACACACATAGGTACAATGAATCAAGGTATAAAGGACTAGGATGGCGTTGTTCCTAGTGTGATGGAATTTGACTTGAAAAATAGATAGGAGTATTCTTGTTCACACTTAGCATATGTACTTCATTCATGATATAGTTCAGACATTCTAAATATCTCGAGCCAAAACACAAGAAAGCAAGATTTCCTATGTGGTCAACAAGATATCTAAAACATCCTCCCTACAAACCAAACAAAGCACGCACGACTAAGTTATTTTACAAGAGTATCCAAAAAGCATATCAGATAAAAAGATAATGATCCTTGCCCCATTCCTTTCTCTCTAAACCTATTTGTTTAGGCATCATTGAGAGGTCCTTGGAATGAGCACAAAATAAGATAAGTCAATAATAGACCAAATAAAGCAAATAGACAAGCTAATGCTCTTCATACCGCTAGCCAAGGCTAAACTATTGGGGGGGGGGGTACCTGATGCTTATGTCCATCATAGGAAAGCTTCATCCTAGGAAATGTTGTGATCAGGGTTTTGATGAGACTGATTTGGGTGATAAGCTATTGATATTTTGAGTTAACCAACTTGCTTGCTTACTGATCTAGACTTGAGACCTTGACGATTAGGGTGTTCACTTTGGAACCTGCTAGAGTTGCTTCTGATTGAATCACCAAAGGGTGAAAGTGATGTTTGATTTTATTATGAGTGATGGAAAATCATGGGTGAAAGCAAGATGAAATGGATGCACCATTTTGGGTTTTCTAGATATTTTGAGGCTATTTTTGGTATTTTCACATTTTTCAATGTTTTTGGTATTTTCAGGATTTACGATGAAAGGACTAACTTAAAGACCTATCATAGGGGTCTCGGGAGCTGATCCATAGATTAACCTTGCCTACGTTATACATGCAGAGACCACGTAGTTTGACTGATGACAAACTGACTTGATGATAAGATGGAACAAAGTGGTTGCCATTTTATTGCTTAAAGGACTGACCTAAGATGTAGACTAGATGGGCAAATGGATTGCCAATGCGATAGGCACCTAAAGGACTGACCTTATTGTCTTAGGGGATGATCAAAGATCAACCTTGCCTACGTTCAAACTCAGAGATGACGTAGTTCGACAAGGTGAAAGACTGACAAGACTCAATGATGAATTTTTGAAGATTTTCTTAGATTTTAACATGTTTTTGGATTTTTTGAATGATTTGAGAAGATTACGAGAATATACATGAATCCGATCCGATGCATGTGGTAACATGCCCCCAACATGGTGTGATGGACTACTTTGATGAAGGTAGGATGAAATGACCTTAGGAATATGCCAAGTAGTACTATGGTGGAATATGATATGGGCATCAGCTCAGGCTATGGTATGAATACGAGCAGATGGGTGGATGGATGATTAATTAAATGTGATGGAATGGATGAGTGAGTCATGTAGATCCTAGTGGATGGAGAGTGCTTTATTTATGCTTGGTGCCTGTTTGCCAGGTTTTCACCAAGGTACTTGTCCAAAGCGCCACCGAAGTGGTTTTGCACTAGAGGATGATTTTTTCTTTACTATTTTCAATCCTTTTTCTGATTTTTTTTTTTTTGGATTTTTGTATTTTTTGATTTTTTTGTTGTCACCAAGATGCCCGTTTGCTAGGTTTTCATCAAGGTAACCATTTTTTCAAGACTTTTTTTGATTGTTTTTGTATTTTCCATTTCTATACCTTGCAAGTTCTTAGGCATATTTTTTTTTGAGATGACAAGGGTTCATGGGTTCTTGCAGAGGCTTGCCCTCTGGTATCGACAACTTATATGCCCCTGATTTATAGCTTGTGGTGATGATGAAAGGTCCCAACTAGTTAGGCTCAAACTTTCCTTTGCTATCTGGGTTGGGCACATTAGTTTGGTTCTCTTTTAGCACAAGATCACCAACTTGGAAGGTGCGTTGCCTGATCTTCTTGTTGTAGCTCCGTTTTAGGTGATTTTGGTAGACCTGTAGATGATTTAGGGAATCCATGCATTGTTCATCCAGTAAATCTATCTCATTTAGTCTTGTGACCCTATATTCCTCGTCTGTGATGAGGTTTTGCAATGATATCCTCAGTAACGAAAGCTCGATCTCAATAGGGAGGATGGCTTCTGATCCGTAGACCAGGGAGAATGGGGTGGTGCCTGTTGGCGTGTGGATGCTGGTGCACTAGGCCCATAAGGTAGGGTTTAACTGCAGATGCCAGTCATGACTAGAGTCACTGACTATTTTCTTAAGGATCTTTAGGATGGTTTTATTAGTAGCTTCTGCTTGGCCATTGCCTTGTGGATAGTATGGTGTGGAAAAGTGGTGTTGGATTTTGAATTTTTCACATAAATTATAGACATCCTGATTCTTGAAGGGTGTCCCATTATCAGAGATAATGGATTGGGGAACACCATATCGACAGATGAGGTAGTTCAGGATGAACTTGGATATTTTTTTTCCCATGATGTAGGTCATGGGAACTGCTTCAACCCACTTTGTGAAATATTTGGTGGCGGTGATGATGAACTTATGGCCATTGGATGAGGTGGGTGAGATTTTACCTATGAGATCGAGCCCCCATTGTGAAAAGGGCCATGGTGTTATGATAGGATGCAACTCTTGAGTTGGTGCGTGAATGAGGTCTCCATGTTGTTGGAACTGTAGACACCTTTTGACAAAGTCATGTGCCTCTATTTCCATTGTCGGCCAATAGTATCTGGTTCTCAACAGCTTCTTAGCCAAGGTCATACCACTCGAATGTGAACCGCAAGTGCCATTGTGTACCTTAGTTAGAGCAGTCAAAGTCTCCTCAGGTTTTAAGCAATGTAGTAGGGTTCCATCAACACTTCTACATAAGAGGGTTCCTCCTAGGATGACAAATCGTAAGGACCTTTTGACAAAGGTTCGCTTTAGGTTCGGGGTAATGTCAGCTAGGAGGATTACTAATTTCAGGTAGGTGTAAATGTCATGGTACCAAAGATCACCGAGACTAACGAGTTCACACACATATTTTGACTCTCGTACCTCAAAAGTTGGTACGAGAAGCTGCTCTACCAGGAATTCGTGTTTGGAGACGTTACGAGGGATATCTAACAAGGATCTGATTGTTGCCATTGCATCTACTACTCTGTTGTTTGCCCTTGGTATTTTCTCAAAGGTGATGTCGATGAATGATTCCTTGAGGCTTTCTACTACCTTTTTGTATGGTGCGAGCTTATCATCTTTAGTTTGGTATTCACCATTGACTTGGTTAATGATAAGCTGTGAATCTCCATAGACCTTTAATGCCATGATTCACCATTGTGCCGCAATTTTGAGACCTATGGTTAAAGCCTCATATTCTGCAATGTTGTTTGTATAGGGGAATGCCAACTTGTAAGATCTCAGTTTACAGTCCCTCTGGGTGGTGATGAAGAACACACTGGCTCCTAATCCGTGTTGTGTGTGGGAGCTATCAAAGTACAGTTTCCAGTGGTTGGTTGCACTGAGATTGAAAAGGGACTCATCTGGAAACTCTTATACAAGCGGGTTGTTTGTGTAGAGGGGAGCTTCTGCTAGCTGGTCCACAATAACTTGTCCTTTGATCGCCTTTCACTCGACATACTCAATATTATCTTTCGATAGTATCATCACCCATTTAGCCATTCTGTCTGTAAGCATTGATTTTGACAATAGATATTTTAAAGGGTCTATCTTGGCAATTAACTTAATTTGATGAGCTAGCATGTAGTGTCTGAATTTATGGGTTGCAAAAACCATTGCTAGGCAAGCTTTTTCTATTGATATTTAATTGAGCTCGTGTCCCACCATTTTTCTACTAATATAGTAAATGGCCCATTCGGTTCCCTTTTCATCATGTTGGGCTAAAAGGGCACCAAGGGCAGCTGTCGCTGCTAAGATGTATAGAATCAATGGCTTTCCTACGATCGATGGCATCAAAATAGGTGGTGTAAGTAGATATTTCTTGATCTTTTTGAATGCTTGTTCGCACTTGTCATCCCACCTGAATGTGAATCCCTTGTGGAGCAGATGTGAATAGGCGATCTGTTTATCTATGAGTTGTGCTATGAATCTTTTGATGGACTGGAGTCTACCTTGTAATTCTCTTAGTTGCTTTAACGTTCTTGGTGCTTCCATATCAAGGATTTCTTTTACCTTTGTAGGATCCACTTCTATCCCTCTCATTAAAACTATGTACCCCAGTAGCTTTCCTGATTGTACCCCAAAGACACACTTCTTTGGATTGAGTCTGACCTTAACCTATCAAAGATTGCATTTAGAGTCGCTATGTGATCCTATCTCTTCTTTCATTTGGCCAATATGTAATCCACATAGTCTTCAATAGTTTTGTGGATCATGTTGTGGAAAATCAGTGTCATGGCCCTTTGGTACGTAGCTCCTGCATTCTTTAACCCAAATGGCATCACATTCCAGTAGTAGGTGCCCCAAGGGCATGTAAGGCCTGTCTTATGCTGGTCCTCTTTTGCTATCATTATCTGATTGTATCCCGAGAAGCTGTCCATTAGGGACAACATCTCATGTCTGACCGTCATGTCCACTATCATGTCAATGTTAGGTAGTGGAAAATCATCCTTAGGACATGCTTTGTTTAGATCTCTAAAGTCCATGCAAATGCGGATGCCCCCATTCAATTTTGAGACTAGCACAAGGTTAGATACCCACTCTGGATAGTCAATCGGGCGTATGAAGCCAACATCCAAGAGCTTTTGTAATTCAATCTTAACGAGCAAGGCTATTTGTGGGTGCATTTTCCTCAAATTTTGTCTTATTGGTTTCACTCTAGGGTAAACAACCAAATGATGGACCACCACCTTAGGATCAAGACCTGGCATGTCAGCATAGGTCCATGCAAATTTTACCTTTCTTTCTCTTAAGAATGCAGCCAATAATTCTTGTTCCTCTGTCTGAAGTGTTTGAGCATAGAAAGTGATTTGCGGTTCCGTTTCCATTCCCAAGTTGACAGGGTTGCATTGTTCTGCCAAGACTGCTGAATTTTCTTAATGTAGAGCAGTAGGGGGTAGATTGAATCCTTCATCCTTCGGTGCCTAAGAGAGGTTTTCACCATTGGATGCATCCTTTATCTTTACTTTTTTGTGGTTAGAGAGTGCCACAATGTGGTTTTCACTCCATAACTCTGAGCTTGCTCTTGATATTTTCCTTTTGTGATTGAAGGACTCAATTGTCACCCCATAGTATGTTTGGCTGTCTAATGTGATACTGAAGCCTGCCTTATGATCCCCACATGGAACTATATCCCTTAGTCCCATGAATTCTGAGAGCACCTCATCATTTTCAAATGAGTCTAGAATTGGTGGTCCTCGTTGATCATGATCGATGAGTTGTAGGTGTACTAAGGTGATTCGGTGGGTTTGTTGGTTTGACTCAGCTGTGTAGGCACTAATCATTAATAGGTTGGAATCCTCAAAGAGCCTAGGGAGACCTGCTATGGTATCATCATGGTCACTACTGGCACAAACATCGATGATGCCAAAGGTGAAGTTATCAAGTGGGATACCTAGGCATACAGGTGGTCTAGGAGTGGTTGTTGTTACCCGAGGAGAGGACTTGATTGCCCTTCTGGGAGTACCTCTACCATGTATAGTTATAATCAGGGGAGTATACCCAAGGCCAAGGTTCCACATTCTTCTTTCTACAATGATGGGCTCCAACCATCCATCACTATTTCTTCCAAGCCTTTCATTCCTGTTATAGCCCATACCAAACATCATTTGTAGTCCTCTGCTAGTTTCATCCATGGGTAGGGTAGGGGCGGGCCTTTCATCTTGGTATAATGTTTTTGAGATGTCTTCCTCATCCAAATTTCCTTGACTTAGATCCCCCCAATGGTGGAATCTAGTAGGGTTTTCCCTAACAATGTGGACAGGTGTTTCAGCTAGCTGAGGTTGTTCATGTGACCTAGGATATTGTGGTAACTCTCCTACAAAAAATGCATTCCTTTTCATTCTGTAGTCACCACATCCATTGTCCTAGATCATGGTTTTGATTTCAGATATGTCAGGGATGGCGGGTGTCTCTATCGCAAAAGTGGAAGTGAGGTTGGCTAGGTTGATATATGAAGTGGACGAGCCTTCATCATTTTTTGGTACTTGGGGGATCTTATAAAACTTGGCTTCCAAGTTTTTGCAGTAGGTGAAAGGTTCAGAATCCCCATATATAGTGACCTCCTCATTTTGGTGTGAGAACTTGATACATTGGTGATACGTCGAGGCTACTACCTTCATTCTGTGGATCCACGGGTTTCCGAGCAGGATATTATATGGCAGGTCAAGGTCAAGGACCTGACAAGTGGTCTCCATAGTTGCCGGTCCCATTTGGATGGGGATTTTGATAGTGCCCTGAGACACTCTTTCCTGGTCATCATACGTCCTTATCGTGATGCTTTTGTTTTTATTAATGGAATCCTTGGCGAATCCCAATTTCTTTATGAGCTTTAGAGAACAAATGTTAAGGCCTGCACCTCCATCCACCATGACTCTTTTGACTTTGTTTTTATGGATGAGCACTTGAAGGTGGAGTGCGCGGCTATGAGATGGTTGCGGGGGGAAGTCTTCGTCAGAGAATGTAATGAGATTCAGGGTAGCGATGTTACCCACCATATCCTAGAATTGCTCTGTGTCAAGGGTGGAGGAGATGGTGGATGCAACTAATGCTTCATCAAGGATCTTCCTATGGGCTGCAAAAATCTTCAATAGTTCCATGATGGAGATTTGGGTGAGGGTTCTGTTGATGGTTAAAATGACACAAACAACATTAAAACAAAATATTTCTACTCTATTTCTCCTGAAAAAGAAAGACAACATGTAGCGGCCTAACTCCCAAGGTCTTGGTAGTTGGTTCTCAACTGTCTGCTGTCACTCAATTATTTCATGCAACTATAATATTCAAGGGGCCTGTGCTGGTAAAAGATTCAAGCGATGACTCATCTTATCCAACTATTTTTGGTAAATCAATGGGGTTTTAAACAAAAGAAAAAGATAGATTAAAGGGTAAAACCAATAAATATGAATCAACTTTATCTATCATCCAGACATATATCTTCAATAATGAATGTTTCTTCCAATCAGATCAAGAAAACCATAATATGACACAATCTATAGCATAATCTATACCACTATATACATTTTAGGTGCTTAATTAACTTCACAATCACATATCACAAATAATTCAAGGACTTTTCAAAACAACACACATTCATTCATCATCAAGATCATAGATCAACAAACTTTAATAACTTCAATTCAATGACAATCTAACAAGATAATCTTTAAATCTGGTTTCTTCTAATGACTTTCATCACATAAGAAACTATCATGCTTCAGCACAATCACTGGCATTTAGATGGATTATAACTTATCAACCTTATCAAACAAAACAACTCAATTCCAACTCCATATTGCGTAAACCTGTAAATTCTATTAATTGTAAAAGATCAAGTACAATGTATCTCTGTAAAATCACTACAAAATTCTATCTCCTAGCATTAGGTAAGCCAATCTAGTTCTCAAATAGCCGACCTTTACAATATGATACCCATCTGGTATTTATAGATACAAAAAAGTTTGAACTCTCCTTCTAATTTAGGCTTTCCACCCTTTTAGGAACAACTTTCTTGGAAAATCAGATCAATTTGATCTTGAGTTCTTACATTAGACGTCTAGTTTAACTAAAAATAGAAGATAGAGGAGAAGAAAAGAAATCATGCACCCCCAAGACTATCAGTGCTATATGCATGCAACCTGCAAAAAAGATAAAATTAATGCATGCAACATGCAAGGATTCATGCATGCGAAGTTGGATCTACCATGAACTCATCGTAGCTGGTGAAGACTTGCTGTAAAGTATCCATATCTGGCCCATCAATCCAATCATCTTCAAATTTGATCCAATCCAACTCGACTGCAACAAACTCTTTCATACTTTTTACCTTTGTTAATTCTCTTCTCCCAGCTTTTACTTCCTCTTTAACGTCCATTACCCAATCCAATATTGACTCTTCTCCATCATCCTCTTTTTGCATGAGTCCTCGAAATATTTCATTCCATTTCTCTTTAACCTGACTCAAAGGCATGCCATCTTTTGTCATTACATTCACATCTACAATTATGGCCATGACTGCTTCCAACTCTTCCAACTGTTCAGTCAAATTATTAATTGCTTCCTGAATCTCATCCTTGTGTTTGCTCAAAAAGTCAGCCCTAAACTTGAGTATGCGAAAGGTCTTCTCCACAAAGTCTTTGTTATCATCCTCAAGTATAGATTGTTCTAAAAGAGTAGTTAGAGGCAATGCATTTATCTTTTTTAACTTTTCACTATACTCCTTATACTCTTCTTCTTGTTTTTCTGATGCCTCAATGTATTGATGCATCTCTTTTATTACTCCTTTTGCTTCTTTGTAGGCTTCAAATCCTTTTGTTAAAACCTCACCTACCTCTCGGTTCAATTTGTCTATCCATTTATCTACCATCTCCGCCTTACCTCTAACTTGCACCAAATCATCTACCTCCTTTTTGCTGAACAAAACAAGAGTCTGAATGGCTGCAACTTGTTGTGTCCTTGGAGAGGAGACACTCTTCAAGAATGAATGCAAGTGATCCAATTGAGCCTTAAGCTCATCCTTCTTTTGCTTGTCCTTTATCATTCTTGATTTAGTTGTTGAAGCCACTACATCAATCAAATTCATTTGTTGATCTCTAGTGGGTCTTCCCAAATTGACCGTACTCAGCTGATAGACTGTTAGTTGCATATCCCCTACCTCCTTTTCTATCATAGGCATGGAACATTCAAAAAATATCTCCCCTTTATCTATGAGTTTGGTAGAATGTAGAATTTTGGCCTTCTTCTTAGGCCTTTCCTGCTCAATTCCCTTCATCATGTCCTCCCAATTGAGAGGTTGCGGAGGTGTTCTTGCCCTTTTCTGCAGGTCTAATTTCAGCCATGTAGGAGCAATTGGAGTAGTAATCATCATAGAAGAAGCAACAACTGTAGAAGGTGGCTATACATTTTCCTGAGGTTGAGAATCAACCTTTTCTTTTTCTTGTTGTTCCTGCAATATGTGCATCTGCACTAACTTCTCAGTCTCTTCTCTATCTCTTTGTTCTTGTATTTTTTTATCTTCTTCTTCTTTCCTTAACCTCTCTTCCTCCAACTGATTTCTCTCTACTCTTTCCTTTTCCAACTTTTTCTTTTGTAATTCCTCCTTTTCTATTCTTTCTCTTTCTAGAGCTTCCCCTTCCAATTTCTCTTTTTCTAAGGCTTCTAGCTTTTCCCTTTCTAACCTTTCTACCTCGAAAGCCTTAAGTTTTTCTACTTCAGCTTCTTCTTCCTGTTGTTTCCTAATCAACTCTTTAGCTTCTTTTTCCTTTCTTATCTTTGCTGCTCCTTCCTCTTTTTGCCGAGCTTCTTCTGGAAGTTTCAACCTAGCAACTAGGATTTCTTTTTCCCTCTTGTTTCTTGCTTTCTCCTCCTCAAGATCATGGATCTTTTGTATTAATTCTAACTTTTCATTTTCTGCTTTGACCTTGATCTCATGCTCTCGTTGCCTCATTTGCTTCTCTACTTCATCAGTTGCTACCCTTGTTTCAATTTTTTTTGCCTTTAATTGCTACTGGTGAAGGAGAGCATCAACTCTTGCATCTTAGCATCCATTTCCTTTTGCTTCTCCATTGCAGCCCTTGCATCAGAATCTCTTGTAGCATCTTCAAACATTTTCCATTGCTCTTCTTGTGTCAGAGTCTGCTCAATACTCTGCTCTAGAGGAATTTTTTCTTGCAAATCCTTTTTAGATAGAGTCTCATCTGAATCCGTTTCAATCTCAAGAACTTCTTCCTCCACTCCTTTTCCCTTAACAATTTCAGCCATGCTATGAAGGGTTCCTTCTTGAATTTCTTTACTTTTCTTTCTTGTAATTGGGGCTTGAGCAGACGATTCACCTAATATAGGTGTTGAAATAGTAGATCCTCCAATTGGAACATCTCTTTCTTGTGTTTCTTCTTCATCATCTACCACCTCAAGTTCTATTTATTCAATGTCCGGAGGAAATAATTCCAATGGCTCTTTGGGAGGTGTCTTCCTTTTAATCCTCTTGTACCCTTTACCCTTCTTAGGAGTTGGTTCTTGAGGAGTCTGGGTTCTTAGTACCAACCATTGCACGCTCCTATCCAATACTTGCCTTCCTATCTTCTTGATATCAATAGTCTCCTCAGCATCCCAATCAATAGAATCCAGACTCTTGGTGCCAATTTTCAAAGCTTCATATGATGGATCCAATACAATTCCATCATCCACCAAAGTGTCGGAATGTTTTCTTTAATACCTAACTCTTCCATGAGTGCAACCGACAATCTTTCATAGTTCTTCTTCCTCAAATCATATTCATCCTGCCGATCACTCCAAAAATCTTCTAACAAATTAAAATGCCCAGTGAACACTGAAGGTAATAAAGCATACATTTTCTTCTTTGGGTCAAAATACTTACGAGCTGTATACAATCCTAATTTCAATTGTATCAACTCATTACAAACCACCTTTGCTCCCTTCAATTGTTGACAGCTATATTCACCCAATTTCATGGGAAATTTGTGACATCTAGTTTTATGCTTGATCCCAAACCTAGCATTAACTCCGATAGCTTGATACACAAAATCCATAAGCAGTATTCTATTACTACAACATCTTGGAAGCAAGTGTGGGTGACCTTCAAAACCATATAACCTGAAATATGTAAATTTAGGGTATTGGATATTCCAATACCCCCATTCAACAATGAAAGCCATAGCTTCTTGGCTCAACCAGTATCCTACATCTCCATTCAATTGATTGATGATCACATATAAAAATGCATCATTGACTCTTCTAAAATGAGCCTCAGCAACTTGAAGAGATAATTGATCATAGTGCTCCCACACCTTCTTTTGCCCATCCAAGGCTCCCATTATACCAACCCTGTTTAAACCTAGAAAAACACCCACTCTTGCTGCTGCATAAATAATGTAAGAGGTCATAAAGAAATGCTTGGTTTTCCTAATCCTGGTTAATTGATCATGTATGGCATCAGAAACAATCATTGACCAATCAGACTGTTGTTCTCCTTTCAAAATAGTCTGAATAAAAGGAAACATCCACTCCTTGAAGTAAAATGCATCCCTCTTCCCAAACACCCTAGACAACATCACAATCAACCTTGATATCTCTTCATAGAAATCTGCCCTCTTAGGTTGGTCTGCAAGCTTGGATAGAGATTTCTTTTCAGTTGTCAGCCACTTCTTGTTCAAGTGAGATTTATTCGACTGCTTATACTTATTGTAATTCTCTAAGGCCTCCGCCTCATTCAATTGTACTAAGTTCTTTGGATCTGGAACATCAAATATACTCTGAAATGCTTGAGGAGTGAGATTAATAATCACATTACCTTGTGAATCCATGCATAGTCTTGTAGCAGGATTGTAAGCACTGGCTACTATCATGATTAACTCCAGGCACTGGACAGATATAGGAAACAAAGTGATATGAGCTAACCCAGAGCTGATAATTCTTTTTGTAGTCAATGTAATATCCTTTTCAAACACTTCTGAATACCACTCTTCAAAATTGTATTGACCTAAATTAGTGTCAGTGATATCCGATCAATCTGATTCCACCTTGCTCATCTTCACAACCGGACTTGCATGATTACACCTCAAGGTATAAGGCAATTGTTCTGGCTTTAACTTCTTTGGGTTCGATGCTACCTTTGATGTTTCTACAGGCTGGTTTCTTTGAGCAACTTCCCCTGATGTTCGTGACATCTTTCAAATTTCTTGCAAACAAAAACCTCTAATTAGATCTTTAGACATTATCATAGAAGCATGCTCTAAAAACCATACCTTTCAGATGTGCACCGGAGGTGGAACCAAGTAGAAACACAACCTAAAAATAGTCCCCTTTTTACAACACTGCCGGACTCGGAGCCAAAATCGATATAGAAATTTCTCTAATAATGAACGGGCTCGGAGTTGGAATCGGGGAGATTATCGGAACCGGGATCGAAACGAAAAATGGATTTGGTCATCTTATTTCGAAAGAAGATTTTCTCATTATGTGCGGAGCCAGATATGGGATAGAAGTGGAATCGATAACTTTTGTAAAAACATAATTCTCAAGTTCAAAACGAATTCCGATCCCATCTCCGCCTAGGTTCACCATGACATCATCAAAGATTTTATCGATTTAACTCCTATCTGGATGACTAAAACCAAGGTCATATTAGATGAAAAGAAAGGATTTAAAACACTACACTCATATGGCCATGAGGAACAACTGAATCCTAAGATATCATATTTTAATCCTTTTTTAAAGTGATTATAGAGACCAACGGAACCCTAATCTAATAAACACGATAAAAACTAGGGCACAGATTTTAAACCTTGCCATTTACCGGAATGCCAAACACGACAAAAACCCTAAGTAAAAACGATGAATCAATTTACCCTTACTCACTATAAAATATCTAATCTACCTCACTATAGATTTCTAATCTGACTAACCACCATTTAAAAACCTAAACTTAAATCAACTCACTGTAAATCCAAATCAGCACGACGCAATCATGAATAAAGCGTGAAAGCGACCGTGCCCTAAAATAGAAAGAAATGACATGACAATACAAGAAAACAAAGATTAAAGTAAAATAAACAAGACAAAACAAGAACTTGCTCATTCAATCATATCGATAATCATAGATTTGCCTTAAAACAAAATGATTGAACACCCAAGCAGATATAAAGCAAAACACAACAATCACGACCGTAAAATAAAATAAATAATAAAGATAAGAAACCTACCTCAAACACAAACAAACCCAAGCTAACTTTCTGAATTGATTCGCACACACTATCCTTTCTTTCTCTCGATCAATTCTTTTGATCAAATGAACTCCGCCGCTATTCTTTTGTGCTCTTAGATTTTTAATAATAACAATAATGATCGGTTTAACCCTTAATAAAGGTAAAAATGTGAATTTCTACCTACATAGGAAACTACCATTAATGCATTAAAGCATAGTAAAGGAAGAGCCATAACTATGAGAGAACAAACACTCCTCTACAGTACCACTTCAGTCAAAAAGTCAACCAGCGGAGGCGAAACTGAAATAGAAACAGAATCTCAAATTTATGAAATTTCCAAACCCAATTTCCATTCTGGGTCCGAGTCTGTCAACTAAAAACAAAACAAAAGAAAAACACAAAAAGTAAAACCAAAGACTGACATAACAAAACTAAACAAAAAGACAAGACCAAAACCAAAAGTCAAAATAGTGGAGGTGAGGGAGGAGTTAATTATGCTTTTACAATTTTCGGTAAAGACTAAGTTAGCACCCACTCCGGTTCCGCTTCAGCTGAAGACAAAACAAAAGATATAAACAAAAGATTGTCAGGATGGAAATCAAAACAAGCTTCAAAGGAACTTTCAGAACTCGATTCTGTTCCGGTTCCGATTCTGATAGAGAAACCAAAGAAAAACAAAGTATTGGGAAAACTATACTCCAAACTTTGTTTCCAAAAACAACTAAGTACAAAAATAACAAAGGGGGACCCATTTTGACCAAGGAAAAAGATGGGGTGGTTATGCAAGGCATAAAAGGTTCTCTTCAGATGGTCAATGACATTGTAGTCATAGGGGATGGCTTTTGTATTAGAAATGGGGGTCTTAGCTGGTGCCCCGACAATAGTAACCTTTCTACCAGGTGTGATGACTCCACAGTCGTTGTTGGCTCCTTTGACATTTTTGACCATGACCATTTCGTACACACATCTGACTATCTCCTCATACACTAGATTAGCACTAGCATATTTTTGCTTGCCCTTATTGTTCCCCTGATTATTTCCTTGGTTATTCCCTTGGCTGTGGTTCGACATCGAATTCGTGTATATTTTCAAGTCTTGGTTTTCGGCTGGCTATTCGATATTGATGATCTTATCCTCGATGAGGTCTTGGATGATGTTTTTCAGCCTCATGCAATTAGTGGTCGTATGTTCTTTGACTTTATGAAATTCAAAAAGGAGATTTTTGTTATACCATGGCGGCTTGGTCATGGGTTCCGCGTATTACTTGGAGTTAGAGATTTTGATCAGGTTTTCCTTGACCAATTTTTTCATGATGGACTCGATCGATTCACCAAGAGCCATGAACTTTCTCTTGGGGGGATAATTGCCTCGGGGAGGTGGTCCTCCTTGATTAGCCAAGTTGTTGATTTGATTGGTGGGAGTTGGTTGTTATTTTTGCCACGACTACATTAGTCTGCACATTGTTGTGATTATGATTTTGCAGTTGATGATGGGTTTGGATGTTCTGCTTAGGGGCACTGATGACAACTTTAGCATCGAACACACTGTCGTTCATGATATTTTTATTCCTCGAACATGTTCGAGGTTTATCATTATAGTTTTTAGATGGGTGGTTATCCTGTGGTGGAGTGAATGTTGATGCACCTCCTCGTGGAGTGAGGGATCTTTCAATGTTGAGCGCCTTTGGGATCAGTTGATCATAGGATGTAATGCATTGCATTTTCAAGTAGAACGCCAAGTTTTCATCTAGATTGGATATGATGGTGCAAACTTGTTGTTCCTCTAGCATGGTCCACTTGCTTTGATTGGCCTTAGCTAGCCATCTTTGCAAGAAGGATGTGAACAACTCTCCCTTTCTTTGTTTGAGTGTTGATAGTTCTTCCAAACTAACATCCACACCCATGTTGAAAGCATAATTTTTAAGGAAAGCTTCCATTATTTCCTTGAATTTTTTAATTCCCGTGGGTAGGCGAGAAAACCATTCCATGGCTGGACCAGTTAGACTATGGGGGAAGAGTCGCATTAGATATGTGTCATTGTATGTGACCTCCATGCAGTGCACTTGAAATTCCCTGACGTGGTTCTCAGGGTTAGCCATTCCATTATACTTGTGAAATTTGGGGATCTCGAATCCCTTTGGGAACGGTATCATGGTGAGACTTCTGTCAAA
Organism: Sequoiadendron giganteum; assembly: GCA_007115665.2. Lineage (NCBI taxonomy): Eukaryota > Viridiplantae > Streptophyta > Pinopsida > Cupressales > Cupressaceae > Sequoiadendron > Sequoiadendron giganteum. Next base: position 334,305,795 of record CM021104.1, on the reverse strand, counting down.
AGGATAAGGGCACAAGTTGCCCAATGTTTTCATGGTTTTCCTGCTTGTAATTCCAACACTTAATGCAAAAGTAGTTTGATTTGTGTTGCGACATCTTTGCTTGGGTTGGGAGGTGGAATGAATGAGTTGCGAAGTGTTTGAGGTGTTTGATGGGTGGGAAGAGTACTAGTGGGCATTTGCTGCAAGCTCTGTTATGCGTTCAAAGCCTGATGGTATGCCTGCATTTGTGTCAACAACGCTTGTTGTTGATCTTCTTGTTGCTGGTCCATCTGTTGTTGTTCCCATGAAGCCTGCTATTGGTCAAGCTGTTGTTGCACCAACAAAGCTTGATATTGGTCTAGCTGCTGTTGCACCAACAAAGCTTGTTGTTGGTTGAGCTGCTGTTGTGCGAATAAAGCTTGTTGTTTGGCTTGTTATTGTGCTTGAAAGTCTTGTAGGGCTTGTTTGTATGCTTGTAGATGGATTGCTTGTAGTTGCGTTTGGTATTGGGCTCGTGCCTGTTGTTGGGTTTGTGCTTGTGATTGAGCTAGAGCTTGCAATTGTGCTTGTACTTGAGCTTGTGCTTATGCTTGAGCTAGAGCTTGCGCTTGTTCTTGTGCTTGAGCTTGTTCTTGTGTTTGTGCTTGCTGCTTTTGCTTGAGTACTCTTTCTTGGTTGGCCTTTTGAAGGGTTTGGATTAGAGTGGTGAATGAATTTATCATCTTGGCTTTTGGTGGGATTGGTGGTGGAACAAGAATCATGGCGACCATTGTGACGGGTGAAAGGATTATGGTGGTGATTGGGATTTGGGCTGTTGGAGGGGTGGTCAAGATGCTTGGTCCTTGGGAGGGTATGCCTTGGGATATTTGATGATTGATTGAGGTGGTGGCTGAATGGCTGCCACTTATTGCTATGATGTTGTAGGCAAAAAGAGGGAATTCAATGTGATGTTCACATTTCCTGGTTCTGAGAAACTATCGATGTTTAGGGGAGGAAAACCCAATCTGAGAGGTGATGTGGTTGCGAATGGAAATGGGGGAAGAGATGGTATGCTGCCCTGGAAAGAAAAAGGATTAGCAACATCGGTTGTCCCAAACAAACCACCTTCTCCTTGTGGTAGAGAAATTTGTATGTTTGATTGACAGGTTGGTGAGGCATGGAATGAAGATGAACCAGTGGGATTATGGAATGTAAGTGGGACGTACGGATGTAATGGATTCATCGGGACAAAATTATCCGTTGTGGTGGTGACAAATGGCTCTTTTTTGGCCACAAGGCGATGCTTTTGCAATTCTTGAAACATGGTACTCCCCTTGTTTACATTTGGCGAGGTTGGTGTGATGGCAAAGGTGGTGTGAGGCATTTCTTGATTGACATTTGACATTGGGGATGCATTTGTAAGAGGCATATCCATACTAGTGCTTGCGTCAAGGTCAGAGGGGAACTGCATCCGTCCTCCCGCTAATGTGCTTAAGTATTTGAACATGGTACTAAAAATTTTGTGGTTCTCTGGGTTTTGAACCATTTTTATCATTTTAGATTATGTCATCCCCATGTCTTCATTCATGATGTCGTCTTAATAACTCTCCTCTTGAGGATTTTGTGTTTGCAAAGAAGAGTTACTTGGGGGATTGCTTGATCCCACAAAGTTTATTTCGGAGGTTACTTGACGCATGTCAATGGAAGTTGATATTTCACTGATATTTTCCATGTTCTTCTTGTATTGCGATCTTGTTTGAACCATAAAAAATAGGGATTGTTTGATCCTAACCTCTTAGGCTCAAAAGAGGAGAACTAGGGAAGTCAAAGATCAAAAGAGGGTGGTAATGATGACGGGATAAATGGGTGAAGTGAGTGATTGAAACCTTTTGGAGAACTTTTGAAGGGTTATGCTAAACTTGTAGGGACTTAGATTTATTGTGATGGTTTGACTAGGTGTATTGAGTCAAACAAGATTGTAGTGAAGCTATAGTCCCTAGGAAGTTGTGTTATCCTAGGGGAACTTGCACAAGTGGATGAATTGGCTAGGCGTGTTAAGCCAATGTAACTGTGAACTAGTAGACTTTTAGGAAGTTGCGTTATCCTAGAGGTAAATTCATCCAAGAGATTTGACTATCTTGGCTAGGTGCGTTAAGCCAAGATAGGGTGATGTTGGTTTAGCCTTTTAAGTTTAGCATGAGCGATTTTTCTAGAGTTCACAAAAGGTTTGATGGAGAGATGGATGAGGATGACAACTTTGACCCTAGACTTGAACCTAGACACAACTCTCTTTACAAAACCTCGGTGTTGAAGAACATGCTAGACTTCCTATGGGAGGAAAGCAAACCTTTCAAATTTTTTGATATTTTGTTGATAGTAGAACACATACAAAGTTGGATTATTCCTTGAATCTCTCTTATAGAAGTTGTATACTATTCTTTCCCTGAATTCAAAAAGTCTCTCAAGGCGCTCCTCATGAGCTTTTAGACTAAGCTTTTTGAACTTTGGTTTTGGAATCTTGATCTTTTGGGAAATCATTGGGAGCAACACATATGAGGTTCAATTTTGTCCTTTTATCTTGGATTAATGAATTATTTTTACCAAAGATACTTGCTTGCTTATGTTTCAAACTATATGTCTAATGTCCCACTTTCGTTCTCATCCCACAAGGTCCATTGTGTGGAAATCAAGGAAAATAGGGCTACAATTACCTATGTTTAACCTTATTGAAAACAAATGACGATAAAATCTATGCACTTAGAAACCTCTAAGGATATGATCCCTAGGGAAAGCAAGAGTGCCTAAATTAGTCAAAAGTATTTGTTTCCTAAAGGGGTTTAAAATTTGGAGGTCTTGTGAATGTTCATTTTGCAAATGTTTTCGAGAACCAAGAAATGTGTTTTCTACTTCCAGGCACTTTTTACAACCCTAGGATGATGAGACAATATTCTGTTGGGTTCCCACTTGGACGAATCCAGCTGCGCATATTTTGTGTGAATGGCTAATTTCTTGACCACACTGGATCCCCTCCATGACACACACTTCTCAGGTCAACCAAGCATTAGTACCCATGAATCTCCCATGGCATACTTTCCATTTCTACAACAAAACCGCCTGTATAACGTGGGGCGGCTTCAAAGGACATGACCTTTTGCACCAACAAAATAGACAAGGTTTTGGCCTTTTTCTAAACAAAGGGTTTTAATGTGGGCATTCTGTTCATGGGGGATTATCCAACGTTGGCGAGAGTCCATTTATGTCCATCTCATCGGAATAATCCTCGTGATTCTTGAACTTTCCTCAAGAATCCACACTTATATACCGGTTGGAAGTCACTTGGCTTTAGCATGTTCTCAGTTGGGTTGTTCCTTTGGGTGATTACTTTTTCCCACAAGGCAGGCCCTCTAAGATAAACAAAAGTGAATAAATATATTCATAGTTCGATCAACCTTCATTTAGAAACAAAGGGAGAACACTTGCAATAAGTTTACTCACACTTGCATGTTTTGTTCAATTGTTAAGTACCCAAATTGAAATGTGGAGGCAATCTTTTATGCAACTTAGTGTCACCAAAAATAATTTTGATCCTCAAGATCATTGTGAGGCGCGAGAGAAGTGCATACGCCTTTTCAAATGACACTATTTTGGAAAAAAAATTTACAAGACACAAAGAACACATGTTCGTTTTAAATCCCTCAAAGCAATAATGAATTCTTTTTAAGCATCGAAGGAAATGTGAGATTGCTTTGTTCAATTGTTATCCTTTAAACAAAATCTAGTATGTTTGTGTAAGGTTCTTTTTAGCCCCTTGGAAACTTTTGAAAAGAAATTTGATTGTTTATTTTAGAACCCCAAAAGAAATTTAGTGTTCCTAAGGCAAATGAAATCAACAAATTCCTTTTTAAAAAATAATCTAGAAATCCTTAAGGAGTGTTGAAGAACACTTTGTACAAAATGAGCATGGTGTCATGACAAATTTCCTACTTTGCTTAAAAAAAGGAATTCGTTTGTTCTTTTTAAACCCAAGGTAAATCTAGTATTGCTAAGGCCAAAGGTATTAACAAATTTCTCTTAACAAGTAGAATTTTAACATCCCCCAAAAGCATTGAAGAACACTTTAGTGTTTAAAAACAATTTTTCTTGCATGATGAGTGTGAGGTCATGATGAGCTTCCAACCTACAAAATGACAGAAAACAGAGAGCAAAAGACAACAAACAAGGTTAGGAATTAAAAAATCCAAAACTTAAAAAGCACATGTCAATTTTAACTCTCACTGTTTTGTCACGGCGTAGTTTGTAAAAGTGACGGAGTTTTGGTGAAAGCGGTGCTATATAGTACCACACGGTTGACTTCGGGTGACACTCTGCAAAAACAAAGAGTGAAAAAGCGGCATGACAAAGGTAAGCGTCATAGTTTGGAAGTGGCCCTATTTGAAAATTTAAAATGTTTAGGCAAGAAAGCTAGGGCAGCAAAGTTTGGATGAGTCGCGGTGCGATATGGTGCCATGGTGCTGAAAGTGTCAAAGTATAGAATCGTGCGGTGGAGTTAGGAGATAAAAAAAAAGACAGGCGGGGAGAATCCACGGTGAGGTTTGGAAATCAAATGCGAGTTAGAATGGCACCACTTCCCTGAAAGCGGCTCAATATAGCGCCGCGCGACTATTTCTTGTGACCTGTGAGAAAATGTTAAGGAAAACACAAAATTTTACAAAAAAATGTGATTAATTTCTTTTCAAGCCCTCCTTCTAGCACCAAAATGTGAACCCCTAAACCTATAAATACATAAGAGCAACAAAACACGTTAGTTTGTTAGATCAAATGCATGCAAACAAGTATGAGAGATTCCCCATGAAATCCATCCATTCAAACTAAAATTAGGAAAAGAACACAATACAAAAAATTGAAATTAAACTAAATCCTAATTAAGCCAATAGATTAGTGATCCCATGAGGGAATTGGTGCCAATGAAGTGTTTTCAATTGGCCCTTTTCCAATTCCTAAGTTGCAATGTAGATTGATTGAGTAATGGTCAAATCTCCAAAGAGATTTGAGCATAACCTTGTTACAATTTATAAAAATAGTGAATGATTGAGTGAGATGGGAAAAATTAGCTCTCAATGTGAAGAGAGTAACTTTACATGAAGATTGTGGATGATAAATGAGGAGAGAAGCCTCCAATTTATAAATTTCAATTTGGAAGAGAAAGCAAGGTTTGAGCAATGTGGGACTATCTTTCAATCCAATGGTTGAATGCCACATGTCAAGATGTGAATGGTTAGTGGTTGTGCACATTTGGGCCAAAGTGCCAATGAATGCATTAATTTGAATTTGAAATTGTGAGATGACTTGTTGGAGAGGGAAGAGAAATGGAGTTATTGTCACTTGGCTCAAGACCAAGGACATGTAAGAGGCCTTAAATTCCTTGTTGGAAGGACCAAGTCCACTTGGCCTTTTTGAATTCAAATGAGGGAATATTCCCTTTTGATGCCATGTGAGGGAAAATAGAGCATTAAATAAGTCAAAGTAATTGATTTATTGTGCAACTTGCATTCTCTAGAGGATTGTAATTTTTGGAATCATTCAATCCATACCATCATCCAATCAAGATTGTTTGTGATGTACAAATGTAGTGCATCCCACTCTCGACCAACTGTATAATTTTTTAAAAAAATTCAAAAATGATGTATAATTAGTTAATTACCATGGTATATGACCTTAATTTATAATTAATGTATATTGAAGATTAATAATTAAATAAGTGCAATATACATAAAAACCAAATATAAAATGTATTCTAATTAATCTCCATGACCATCTTATAATTACCTGTCACTTTCCTCAATCTACCTTTCCCCATCAGGTACTCCCCTTCGAATTTGTTAATGGAGTTGGGATCCCAAATGCAATCTACATGGATCTTTGCTGCAAACTTAGGAAGATATTCAGTAATGTACACCATGGTCTAGTATACCATATATACCTCCACCATAGAACCCTCAGGATGTACTCTTTGTCTAACCAAATCTTTCAAAAATTTCAAGTGCCTCTCAACTATCTACATTGACCTTGCGTGTATAGGTCCATACAATTCAATCTACTCAAATTGGTGTATGAGGTAGTGTTCTTGTGCATTGAAAAATGTCAAAGGTAAACACTTTTGCATTTCACACATTAGATGAGGAATTTTTCTCTTCCAATAATTTATTTCTTCTTTATAGATTCCTTTAGATGACAACCATCTACAAGTGATTCAAGGCACAAATATATTGTCGAGATTTAAAAAAAATATACAATATATTACATAAAAGTAAAACAAATGGCAATTATAAGATCTATACAATGACTTGAACAAATATAACTACTACCTCGTGTAGTTTTCAAGATCATATATAACTTTCTTGACATTGTTGTCGAAGTTGTTTGGGAGAGATAGAGGTAGAATGTACTGCAACAATTATAAAATGATCTTTTCATTATTTTTCCAAAAGTAGTAAACATAATACACTGAAAAGTACATGTAGTAGACAAATATATATATATAGTATACCAGAATAATTACCTTAATGAAGGTATGCAAATCATTCATTTTCATCCCTGACCCAAATTCACCTTTCTTTTTTATGATATTGTTTATGTTCGCAGCAAATCCTATGGGAAATCGAATTTTTCGTGTGACTTATTTTATATAATTGTTTTGCTGCTCCGTTAATAACCAAGGAAGGGGAATTATATTAATTTGGTATCCATCATTATTTAATTGAATAACATTTTTCATTGCATGATTGGCTTCCTAAATGTCACTACAAATTTTCACATTTTTTCTTTGTCATGCCTTCCATCCAATATTTTTCATAACATTTATGTTATATTCTTTCCGATATGCATTGTATCAAAAAAATACACAATTTGTAGCTTCTCATAGTAGGGAAACCTACTAAATTATCTGGGATAACTTTTCAGTTCGTGTGGAAGCCGACCATTAATGCCTTGGCGACCTTCATGAAGCATATAAGTTAAACAAATTAGCAACGACAATCATTTTGTCAATTACAACATGAGTAAACACAACACAATATAAAAATATAAATTCCAAACATATCATATATGATAGATAAACAATTTGATTCGATGTATAACCTTGATGATTAATTCTATTATATTCCAACTTCCATAGGCGAGGTGTCATTATTCATGGTTTTGATGCAGTCTCTTCTTTCCCATTGAAAATATGTTTTCTAGTAGCTCGATACTTATGATTTTTGTGGAGGAAGTGTCTATACTCATCAAACACATGCTTTCCTAAACTTGTTGAACGATGAGATTTCATCTTTGGACCACAAATTGGACATGCAAATTTTCCCTTTGTTTGAAGACCTGCAATATCATATATAATTGGATTAAATATGCCAATTTTTATATTTATATATAATGAATAGGCTAATTAAAAAACATGCATGATATCTACTTCATAAAATTAAATATCGTGAAAGTGTAGTCGAAATTTATAACATACCACAAAAATGTGTTAGCCCTAGGGCATCATGAATTGTCCATACAATGATTACATAGAATTAAAATTGTCTTTGTCCTATTGGTCTAGATACGTCATACATAGTGACACCATTCCATAAATTTAGTAACTTGTCAATAAGAGAATCAATATATACATTCATATCTTTAACTTGGTACTTGCCTAGTTGAATGAACATAAACATTACATATTTATTATAACCATTTTACTGTAATATATATAAATTAATGTACATAAATATTAAATGAAAAAAATATAAGTCATTATGCAACAAATAAGACAAATAAGATGCTACTACATTAAAGAAAATTGAAATAAACAAATACCTAGAACAATCATTGCCAACATTATATGCTCCCTCTTTATTGACATCCATAGAGGAATGTTATTGTTGATAACAAAAATAGGCCACACCAAGTAAATAGATCTCAAGTCTCCAAATGGATTGACACCATCCGCTGCCAACGAAAGCTTGAGATTACAAGGTTCTTCTTTAAAGTGTGGCCATTTTTCCTCCATGTATCTAAATGTAGAACCATCCACAGGCATTCAAAGAATGTCATATCCACTTCTATTCCATGCATGGTAATCAATAAATTTCACTAAGATTTCACACCTAAATAATCATTGCATACGTGGAATAATGGGAATATAACGAAGAACCTTGCGAGACATTTTTTTTGTTAGTTGATCTATTCGATATCTACAGATATGACATTCTGGGCATTTTGTTGCAAATTCATGTTGTTTATGATATATAATATGATCATTGGGACATGCATCTATTGCTTGATACTTCGTTCCGATATCTTTCATAATGCCAAATAAATCTCAGTACGTGCGAGGTAAAATATTTTATGGTGGTAACAAAAATTTACCAATCAATCTACACTAAAAAAATAATTTGTTAATATAAAGAATATTAATGGTACATATTTCACCCTTTATTTACTAGTGATGAACTAACAACAATTAAAATAGATGAAAAAAGATGACATATATGACATACCTTAACATCTGTGAGATTGCTAGGTTGGATAAACCATTCATAACCTTCAAGTTCACCAACAACAATACAACAGAGAAAATAGTTGTTTGGGAGCATTCATAAAGGGTCTCGCATGCTTTCTCAAGTACAGGTAAATCATGAACATCATCAAATTCATCTCGATCATCATGATCAATTGTGCCACTAAATGTGTCATGGATCAATGTATTTGTACCATCATCTTCAATTGTGTTTTCTTGTGCATGATCATCTTCTTCCATAGGATCATTAACTTCATCTTTTATATTCACAAATCCATGCTCCTCTGCTTGCAAAACCACATTCTCTAGGCTGTGATAATCCATATCATGTGCTCTAGGGTGCCCCACCTTTATAATAATGATAAACACAAATAAACCATGATCATGATCAAGTGATTTTTTTTTTATATATAAAATGTTAAAACGATATAAAAATTTACAAATTCAATCAACATAAACACATATAATGAACAACTTACCAATGGACGATAATCATACCCCCCTTCAACATGACCATGCTACCTACAACGTTTCTCAGTTGTTGTGATTAAATGTCTTCTCATATTTAAGCCCTTGCAATTATTGCAAGGACAATAACATTTCCCATCACCCTTTCTTTTCAATCTAGCCCACAATCTAACAACTGTCGTTTCATTTTATTTTGGACTAATATTATTTGACATGATTTTTCTTTACTAAGCTTGAATATTTAGATCTTCAAAAAATATCAAACTCACATTGCAATAATTTTTAATCATAGACAGGTAACCAAATCTAATAATTTTGATATTTTATACCAAATTTTTTTTGCATGCAACCACCCCTATAAAAGAGAAGATAGTTTGAAGTTAATGACCCCAAAAAACACTTTAAAATCCTTATTCTAGAAATTATTAAATTCTAATTTTACTATGATTTCCAACCATTAAGACTCCTAAAATCAGGATATTGAACTTGCACAACAAAATTTGGGAATGAAATTATGAAAATGCACAAGTCTAAAAATGAAATATGATGAGATGTTGCTTTAAAATATGATTTTCAAACCTAGAAGTACAAATCTGACTTCACAAATGAATTCTGGAAATAAAATAGTATGACATAATAGAGAGTTTCATTTGAAGTGGACCACCCTATTATATGCCTTGATAAAGTTAAAAGATCTATGAATTTTATTTACAATATAGTCTGCATTGTCATCAGTCTTATTGACATCCCTACTTTGGATATCAATAGGCAACACCATTAGATGGCCTCCTTGAAAGTTCAATCCATTAAGGGAATAATGAAAGGGTCTTCCTTAATGATTACATGATATATGGGGTTCCTACTCTTACTATTTTTCTGTTTATTTATATAATAATAAGGTTACATTACAATATTTTTGTTCTTGTTTTATCTGCTCTAACTCTGATTTCCTTTGATAAATTCAATCAAACTTGTATTGTGCTTCCTATAAGAAAACTATATCATGGATGAATGAAAACAATGTTCAATGCCATGAGGCCCAAATGCTATTCATGCATTGGTCTTGAAATGTCATCAAGCTGAGACTGGTCGTTGTTATATAGTATCAAAGTTTCATTGATACTGTTGGTCAGTATGATTTCTCATGTGAATTGATTAAAGATTGATAACCTATATATTCATAGGGTCCAATCATTATGTTTGACAGTGTATTGGCCAGCTTATTGTCCAATGCTATTTGTAAAATAAAATATAGTAAAATATAAAACAATGATCTTTTCTATCTATTAATTGCAACAAACAACTCACAACTAACTCTATTCTCTTTAAATATTTTATGCTTCTCTTTCATGTAAAATAATTACAAATCTAAAGTTTTCTTGCAGGCTAAGAGACTTATAAGTTGATATATTTCTTTTCATGTAATTATTTTTTAAATCTTTATTTTAATTGTTTGGTTGCTGGTGATTGTAGATTTCTTTATTTTCAAATAAGTGTGCAGATTTAATATTGTAGATTGAAGGTATTTCTCAGAAGATTTTATTATATTTGCAGATTTTATTATGTTTGTAGATTATAAAGAGAAGGAATATACTGTTCCCAAATTTCTTGCTTAAAAAGATTGAAATACACACTTATTTATTTATAATATTTATATATTAATAGATAAATATTATATTTCTGATTATTGTGATGACTTCCAATACTCAAATTGGAAGGAAATTTCTGCAGTCTTTATTATTTATAGTGGAGTAGATAGAAAAGATCAATGTTTTATATTTTAATATATTTTATTTTTCATTGTATTTGATCAACAAATATAGTTTGATGATTATTCTTTGACTAGTGCTACAATATTAGTATCTCAGGGTATTATATATGCATATATAAACTACATTTGTATGATGCTTGATGTTATACCCATGTCCACTAGTTATCACCATAATTTTTATGATTATGTATATGCAATATAGGGATGCTATAGAGGTAAGGAGCAACGAGAAATGATACAATATTTAAGGAAATGGAGTTCAAAGTAAGGCATGACACTTTCCTATATATTCCCAAAACGAGATCAAAGTCATGACTATTAAAAAAAAAATGATTAATCCATGTCATAACCATGAAGGGGGCATTGAAATTAATAATAATAGTGATAGGGTAGTCTGACAAACTTTAAAAGATACATTAAAAAAAGTAACTGAGCAATCAAGAGGGCTTTTAAAACATCATAAATCTTGTCAAGGGTCATTTTATTCATAGTAGTATGGTAAAATAAATATTTCCATCTCACAAAGTTTCAAAAGAGGACAACCTACAAGTGTATCATGGACAATATCTCAAGGAGCTACCACAATTAATTTCTTCAAGTGTTATGCAAGGCCATTGAAATCAAATGAATAAACCTATGCATAAGCTAAAAGACAAAGGATATTCAAGTTGCTAGAGGGTAGGTATCATAAAGGATATGAGATCAATTTCAACAAAGATGATTATGTTTGTAAAGGATCTCCCATTATGTCTATTAAAGACTTACAGAGATATGACAATCATATGTCATTGTCAAAAAGTAGAAGAGGTTTTGAATGATCTTGCATAATAGGAAGGAGAGGACAAAATTTACTCTAAAGGGGTTTATATAGTCCATAGAAGAAGGTCATATGATTTACATGAGACAATATTGAAATAATTTGCATACTTTACTATGAAACCATGAAAAGAAATCCTATGATGCACTTTTACGTTTTTTGCTTCATTTTTCCTAATAAGGTCAAATACTTTGTTTTAGTGTCTGAATCTACCACATAGAGATTAAATATGCTTACTCTCAAATAAAGTTGAATTATATAAACAATAGTCAGATGCCTCCCTTAACATAAAGGACAATCTAAAGTACTAAGGAATTTTATATCCTTTATAAGAGATTTCTTTTAACTAGTTAAAAAATTAAGAGAGTAATACACACATTGCAAGGAAAGTTACAAATTTATCATAAGTAGCTCAATCCAAAAAGAAAAAATTAAGCATGGAAAAACACGAGTAGGTTGACTAGCTTCACTAAAAGCACAAGTTTTTTTATAACATCTTACCTGGATATTACTTGATAAGGTAAGGAGTGCTCTTTTCCACTCAGTTTCATAGGGTGACATATCTACACATAAATCACCAAATTGTCAAATAACTAAATAAATTGTATTACTTAATAAAGCTGTTACAAAATGCCATTCATGTCAAAATCAACTCTTCTTACCACAAAAATTTTGGTTTCCAATTTTTCAGGGTCATGTTTTGATTCCTGTATCAATTTCCAAAGGAATTTGGTAGCTTATACTTCTACATAAGGAGACAATTTCATCTTGTAAATTGTTCCAAAGTACAAAACAAATATAAATCATATAATTTGCATGATAGTTATAGCTTGCTAGATGTTTGACAACATCTAAAACGTTTAAGTGAATTGAGAAAAATAGAGAGGCCTTGACCTTGATTTTTTTATTTTTTAGTTTGTTGCTCTAAATATCTCACAATATTTAGAAATTGGTTGCTTTATTTCTTTCTTGTTCAAATAAAAAATAGATACATTTGTATAGAGTCAAGATGAATTCAAGAAATTTAGGTAATAGATATACCATAACTTCTTTTATAAGACACTAGAATCTAAGGTATAAAATCTATTTCTGAAACTTGGCAAAGGGAAAAATACATCTTTATGAAGTAGTCTTCAAAAATATCATAGCTAAATGGCTCTAACTATCCACTATCAAACATTCCCAATTCTTTGTTCAACCCTCTAGGCCTGAATCTTGACAACCATTTCACTCTGTAGCTATCCCTATGCATTTGATATTATCTAGTTATGGCTCCCAAATCTATTGAAAATTGATCAATAGGGTTAAAATTGAAACCTTGCAAATATAATCTTTGTCCAAATCCATCAAGAATTTTCCATCAGTTATAAACAGTTCCCTTATAAAGAATTTGTGAAGTCAAGTCTAAAATCTGTAAATGAAATTATGAAAATGCATAATTCTAAAAATGAAATCTGATGAGATGTTGCTTTAAAATATGATTTTCAAACCTTAAGAACATATCTGACTTCACAAATGAATTTTGGAAAAAGACAATGACTACCCTCAACCTGCCGACATCTTCTTGAATTTTATATCTGACACAAGAAAATTGTCGAGCAAAACACTATTGCAATAAATAGTTGAGCTCAATTTAATAAATATTGGCCAAAATTTAACTTTGCATGTCTGTTGAAATTTCAGACGAAAAATAAGGTTCATCGAAATTCTGATGAAGGCCGGGGATAAAATTTCACACAAGTACCTGATGATACATCTGATTATAAAACTTTCGTTGGAAATTTTTGTCGGATTTTGCAATCAAATGAGTTAGTGTATCTGCATACTCTAGTTTGTACATGACATAGTCATCATCCAACAAGCTGTGTCTCAACTCCTCAAACTTTGTGCAAAAAAAATCATGTATAGGGGAATGAATATAGATCCTTACATCTTTAGTATACACAATATCAGCTATGAATTTTGAGAATGCACCATCCTTATCTACCTCCATTACCTTGAAAGAATACTTCTTATATTCAGTCCTAGGTTATTCAAAAAAATCTACCAATTTTGAAGTAGCATTGTAACTCCTTTTCAAACTTTAAAACAAGGGTTTAAGAGCAACTTGAAAATGTTGGATGTTTGCTTGTCATTGATGAGATTGTTGGAAACATGAACATGAGAATATATGGTGTTATCATTGATGTACTGCTATTGAATGAGAGTGAGTGATTGTGGTGATGGAAATCCATTATACAAGTGCAAGAATTTTGATTTGAAGCAAAAAATATGTGTTGGACATTTGTCTAAGTCCTGCTAGAGTAATAAGTTATTTAACTTAATTAATTTAATCATATTGGTTAATTAATCAAGTCACTTATTGCTTTAGTTTTACTTAAGATAAACTTAGGTACATTATTAATTAATAATTAATAATTAATTATTAAGTGTGCTCACTAGGGTTTCCTAATTTTAGGTTTTGATCTCCTTTCTTAAGGATTGATCTCATTGTAATTATTCATTCTCTTAATGAATTTTTTTGCTTGAGACTTGCAGAGAATCTTTGTTGTTCTGGAACATTTTTCTTTCTTTTTGAAAGGTTATTGCTTACAGGTGTTCATTGGGGTATGTGAGGTTGGTTTATCAAATTCTACATGGTATCAGAGTTTTAGATTTGCAACTACCTGTTGATCTTTTGAAGGATATTGCCTTGATTTTTAAGTGCAAGGGTTTCAACCAGACATATTTTTGCAAGGTTTGGGGGTAGCCATTTTTCTAGGCATTTTTGGGCAAAACAGATGTCACCATTGCGTTCAGAGCACCCAAAACCCTAGAAACGCCTTACGTTTTGTCGAAAAAAGGCCTCTATTTGTCAGATTTGTGAGGGTTTCCAAATCTAGAGTGTACCTACAATTTTAGAGCATTTTTTTAATCCCAAATTGACCTCACCATCACAGTTAGAGCACCCAAAAACCCCTAAATCGACTGTCAAATCATCAAAATTGGACATAGTGACTTCGAGAGGCAATTTTTTTTCATGTCTGGGTCGTACGGCCTGGTACGACACACAATCTGAGAAAAAAAAAAAAATAGTGTTTAATGGCTGTCACCATCATTTAACCACTAGCAGTTAACTGCTAGTGGCTAGCCAAACCGCCAGACTTAACCCCCAAACCCTTTTGGAGTAGTTTTGGTATTTTGGCCATAACTTTTGCATACGAACTCAGTTTTTCGAAAAAAAAAAATTGTTGGAAAGCTAGTTCCAGGAAATATCCAATGGTATATGTTTGATTTTATGATTTTTCCATTTTTATTCCTTTTTTTCCAATCAAAGTTAGAAGATGGTTTTTGCACTCCAGGGGGCGTAACTTTTGCGTCCAAACTCTGTTTTGCGTAAACAAATAGGTGTTGGAAAGCTCATTCAGTGCTCTACACAGTGATTAGAATTATTTTCCTAGATTTTTCCCTAGGTCTATTTTATTCATATTTTTATGTTTTCAGAGTTTTCTTAATTACTTGGACATTTTGGCAATTAGGAACCTCCTATCTACGTCATTTGGCTCTATTTCATTTGATCTACATGGAGTAAAGTCTGTTTTCTCAGATTATTTAATTTGAAGAGTTATCATGTGTTTTTCTACTCACCCTTCAGTTGTAATCCTAGAATGGGGTAATTATGAGTCATGGGCAAAGGACATGCTTACACATTGTAAGTGGCTTAATATTTTGACTTATTTATATGATCTTATACTTGAACCAGAACTTCAGAGGGAAAATTAGCTTGGGATGTTGTTGTGCCTATAGCACACAGACCCCATTCAAAACGAGGACCCTCTCTTTCTTTTTCCTTATCGGGTCGTTTGTCATTGCCTCATTTTGCGTGCCCCATTTTTGGTGTCCTAGGTTGTTAGTTTTCCTTTGAAGTCTCATTTCATGTTCCTTTGTCCTTTGGAACTTTCCCTTTTTGTAGGCAGTCATGGGACCCTCAAGGCTTGGTTCCCTGGGTTTCCCTTGTCGGGTTTCCCTGGTGTGTTCGTCGTTCCAAATGACCGTTGTCCTGCATCCTTCTGGTCCTCGCAACTGGGACCCCTCTTAGATGTTGACATTTCACTTAGCATTTTTGAACTACCGTCATCCTACGTCCTTCCGGCCTCTAGGTTCTGAACCTCCCGTCATCTTGCCAAAATTTAAACTCACCAACTCTTGCATCCATCGTATCTACATTAATTACACTTAGGGGTATAAATAATCCTCCTCACATGTCATTTTCACGTGACAGGAAGATCAAAAGACTACAAGGACCCTCCAGCCTTCGTTGCCTTCGCATCTGAGACCTCTCTTCATCATTCCTTATGGATTCAATTGCATCATTCATTGGGTTATAAAGGTATGTTCGCCGTCCGACCACCTATTGTGTTTTTTTCGATTTAATTCTTGAGTAATGGGTAAAAGGGGTTGAAGTTATATGAATTTGATAAAAGAGAAAAGGTGCTACAAAACCCATGTCATAAAATGTGAATAAAGTCGCTCATAACGCCTAAAAATAAAGCACAAAATTCCATCGTTCTTTGCAAAGAGTGACTGCGCCCTCCGGGCCCAAGACTTCTCCCCGTCAATTGGAAAGAAAATGAAACATAACTTTATAGTGGAGAAGTGCCTTGCGGGTTCCGTATCCTGAAACTCCGCCTTCGAAAGGCTATCTCCCATTTTTTGTCATGAACAATGTTCTTGCCCCGCCTACTAGAGCCTCAGATCCCATCCTTGTGCTCTCCATTAGATTTTCTAAATAAAATGAACACATCCAAGATTCCGTTGGTTCCCAGTTCAGGGACTTCCATCCGCAAACCTTCATTGCCATTTCACCGTTCTTAACGGCCATCACAGGACTACCTCCCAAATCCTGGACCCTAAACTGCCTGGCGCTGCATGAACAAAATTGCCTAAAGCCAAATAATGCCAAGTCTTCATCCTCATCGAGCCTCGACTACTAGATTTCTGCCGTCGGGACTTTGTCCCATTTTGGTCATCGCAAATAGAAAGCTCAAACTAACCTTCCGACCTTCGGACCCTGTTTCCTCGCTCGCCATTAACATTCAAGGAAAAAGAAAAAGGAAAAATCTATTCCTGGGTCCGGTCTACTAGATTGCTCCCACCGGACTTCCGTCCTTGGCCCACCATTTCTCACGGCCATCCTCCAATGGATTTTTGGCTCGCCGTTAGCATTCAACGAACAAACAAAAGGAAAAATCCATTCTTGGGTCCGGTTTGCTGGACTGCTCCCACCAGAATTTCATCCTTGGCCCGCCATTTCTGACGGCCATCCTCCAATTGATTTTTGGCCTCCTTGATCCAATTCACTCAAATTTATAAGTTGCAAAATTCACTGGCCGTCCTTCGGCCTCGTGGGTTTTGGACCCTGAAACTTCGCCCACATGATTCCTTTTCTCCAAAGCCGTTCTAAAAAACTAACACCAATTTTTTTTCCCTCTCCATGGACTCAAAGGCCATAATAATTGTCTAAATGCCTTCCAATTTGGAAACAAACATTGACCCACATGCTTAAATTGGACCCTCTCTCACATGAGCATTTTAAACCATCTAACACTAAGGTCAAGAGAAACCATTTGGGTTGCCCTACCTTGTTTTCTTTTCAAACAACATGCTGACCAGAGAAGTCCGGCCTCTTGGGCCCAGAGCATCCAAACTCCCTCCAAGAGAACTACTGATGCTAATGTTGACTAAATGTTATATTTTTGAATGATGAATTATCCAATCTAATGATGTTTTACAGGGATTTTTGCTAATACTTGTGTCTTCATGATTGATTGTGATCACCTTTTCTCCATGTGCAGAATATATAGAACCAACTAGCTGAACCTTCGGGGAAACTGCAGAGAAGGACAAAGGAAAGAAAATAGGCAAGGCTCATCGTGGGAAAGAGGACAAAGACCAAATGAAGTACTAGTTCCAGGGGGCGCCATTGCAATCTCGAATCACTACTAAGTGGAAGGATATCTTTGACACAAATATTGGGAATGTGAATATTGATGATTTCATACAGAGGGTCAGGATTAACCCAAAGATAGATAATGCAAAATTATTTAGAAGTAGCAGGATAACTAAAGCTACTAGTTTCCCTCCTGCTTTAGTTGCTCGTGAACTGGTAATGGCTTGCAGGGAGGCATATTAGCTGGAAACAAGAACTATTGTTGATCAAGATGGGAACATGTTGGCTGACATGTAAGCCTCAAGAATAACAAAATTATTCCATATCCCTTTCTTCAAGGAGATGGAATTTCCAACTATCAAATAATGCAAGGAAATATGGGACAAGGACCCAATGAGATGTAAAAAGCTTATAAATGAATATTGTCTCAAAGAAAAAAGGGGAAGTGCTGCAAAGGTTCCTCAGGAGCTCTTTCATAGCGAATTTTTTGAGGACTATCATGATTTAGTCACCTTGCTAAGTAGAATAATGGGACTCCACAGTGTGACCTAATTTTAGGAATGGATGGCATATTTCATCGAATAGATTCTCTGCGGAGAGGATACTACATTTTACTGGGGAGGAATAATCAGTGATTGCTTCCATGAACAATTCATGAATGTTAAAAAGACCTCCAAGTCCTATATGAATTCCTATCTAGTATATTCACTAGCCGAACGGAGGTAATACAATGGTTTATTCAGAGCTCCAAATGAAGAACCTAATAGGGAGATCAAGGTTTATGACAAATACCCTTAGTTGCAATTCAAAAACTTTAAGAAAGATTACTATAGGGTGAAAGATTCCTTCATTAGGTACATCATCCGCTATTTGGAAGTGATTTTGAGAGAAGAGCATCCCATAGTGCTCGAGATTTTCTCAAATAGTACACATTCTTCTTCATCCAACATCCTTAGTTCACCTACATTCGTGCCCAAGGGTTCTTAGAAAACCTAACAAGCTACCCCTGTATCCTAATGAGCATATAATATTGTTAGAAATTTCTTGGCACCTATGGCACATTCATGCCGTCCTAAGCAGCAAGCATCTAGCAGGGATCCCTTATCCCCTTAAACTTGGCTAGGGGATGTATGAACTTTATACATCCCAATGTGCACAAAATTGAGAGAGGGAGTTGATTGAATATCAGCTCAAGTCCCACACAACCCAACCACAGATGGATCCATATGGTCATGTAAAAAAGGAAATTGGACAAGACTATGGTCATCTTCACAACGTTGAAGATTTCTAGGTCGATTGTAAAGATGACTTTGAAGTGTGAATAAGGCACTATATGTGGATGACCACATACTTCATGAAGAGGGTGAACTTGTTCCTAGTACCGGATCAGCTAGAGGAAGAGGAGAGTATTGTGATTGACCCAAGATATAACATCATTGCCAATCTACCATTTCCAATGATTAATTGGGATGATCAAGAGGTTGATGACCTTGAAATTACCACCAAGCCTGTTGAGGCTCGAACTAAGGAGTGGATTGATGGGAAAGTTGCCCGGTTAAAGAAACAAGGGGTTGTCCTGACCTATAAGGGGCTTGAAAGTGAGCCAAGTGGATCTGATAGTTGGGTACCTATTGCATCAACTGAAGAAAATTTGAAGTGCCCCCCCACCCACTCATTCAAGGAAGAGGAAAGAGACTGACGAGTAGCAGTGTGATCCAAAGGTGTATGCTAGAAAGGCCTCAGAAGGTGAACCTTCCAAGAAACATAAGAAATTAGGTAGCATCGCTGAATTTCCTTTGATTTGAGAAGATCCACTCCATGAGGGAGAGGAAATGGGGACTCATCAACCAAAGTCCCCACCTATCTTATCTACTGCTGCAAGCACTACCGCTACTGCCACCACCCTGCTTATCCCACACACAATAGTTGTAACCTCTCCACCCATGGTGGATATCTCTTTCCACCTTGTTTCTACCTCTCTTGCAACACAAGTCATATAAGTGGATTCGTGTTTGGCTACCACCTCACCAATTTCCTCATCTTCCATGTCTCCATATTTTTCTCTTCCAACTGCCACCACAACAACTATAATGCCCATTCTCACACTCCTAGAGTCCTTCACGAAATATATACAGAATATTCCATATGAACTCTTACAGATGTTTGCAAACCAGGCGGTGTAGGCTTCAATTCCCAAAGTGATGACCAATCTCCCAGTTCCTCCTCCTCCTACCGAGCCACCCAAAATGGAGGCCACAATGCAAAATTTTGAGGAGTTGGTAATACGACAACTGGAAGTAGCTAAAAGGTTAGAAGAAGAGGCAGATGACTACTAGGAGCACCCAATTTATGAGCATCGAGTAATTGATGATGTAGTATATGAATACTCTAATGATGATGGGGTGTGTTTAAATGCAAAGATTATTGAAGAGACCTCTGACCCTGAGCTTGATGCTAAGTTTTCCAAGAAGCTTAGGGAGATTGAGGAAAGGGAGACTAAAAGGTAGCCTATCATTAAAGAGAGGGTTGGTGCCATAGAGATAGAGGGAAATAAATCTCCAATAGAATAATGTGACCACAACCCTAGGCATGACGAAGAGGAACTCCCTCATAATGAGCAAGAAAATAAGCCTGAAGAAGAGGCTAGAAATCATAAGAATCCAGAGACCGAGCAGCCCGAGGAGTGTGGGCATGATGAAGAAATAGAAGAAAAGGATCCTGAAGGGGAAGAAAAAACCAATGAATGCCTACCCACTTAATACCTCATCAAACACATAGTATTCATACAAGACTCTGATGAAGAAAAGGAGTAAACGAGAATAGAGCAAGAGGCTCTTAATGGTAAAGAGATTGAAATTAGAAAAGATGAAAAGGAAGGTGACTAGGAATCACCCAAAGAAAAGTCCTCAATGCCTGATTGGCTGGAAAAGCAACTAGAGAAGAAAGCTTATGCTCCTAAGGATCTGAAAACAAGGTTGGAGGCTATATTGGCCCGAGATCAAATAAACACCAAGAAGGAGAAGAAATCAAAAATAAGATCAAAGGTCATGATGGATGCCTCCAGATCTAGAGTAGTACAAATAGCTACGTTGGTGGTGGGAGAATAGGGAATAAGCTACAATGTCTCTACCATCAACTTGGGAGTGGCTACCAGGGGCCAAAAGGTGGAGAACCTCCAGGATTCTGTCCCCAAGATGGTGCATCTAATCCAACGAGATAAAGTTTCAAAAGAAGAGCTTAAGGCACAAATGGCTGATCTAACAACCAAAATTTTAGTAGTGGTCATCAATGGAAGAGTAGCCTACCACATCTTTAGCCCCACCACAATTTATCTCAGAGGAAGAAATAGATAAACTAGAGAAAAGAAAGAACTTGGATAAGACCACGAAGAGTTGGTTATGTCAAGTCTTAAATATTGGAAATATGGGAATTAATCGTGTTGTTAGGACAACAAACAAGTTCTTAGATTTGAAAAAGTCTCTTGAGGGCATGAGGAATATAGAATTATTGAGAATATATAGGTCCACTTACCCAAAAATTGTGGCTATCCTCTATTTTCCAAGTGAGATTTGGGAAAAGGAGTTTGCATTCAAGGAGGACGATCATTGGCTAATGGATGTGTGGAAATGAGATTTAAACAATCGAAAGGAAATGATAGAACAAGTGCTTGAAAAGGTAGATTCAAATATTGAATGGGCCAAAGAGATCAGGGTGGATTTCCTGTGGTACTTGGAGTTAATGATAGGGTACCAAGTGCTTGTTGTCAAAGTTAATCCAGAAAAGATTAAGCCTCATTTCCAAAAGAGGATGGAAGATGGAATGTCGGGTGAAATAACTACCGATTTCATGAGTTTTGGTGGCTGATCCTTCGCCCAGTCTGAGTTGTTCAGGGACCACATTGCCAAGTATGATGAAGACTAGGAAAAACTCTCCAACAATTCTAAGGAGTGGAGCTACCAAGTACTGTCGTCCAATATCATAGAAATTGATAAAATCCAACCGGTGATTCTAAAGTTCATGGAGTATGATGCTTTGAAGAAGGAAGAGGGAAACCCTATTATTGGTGAAGAGATTCTTATAAAATAGCTACAACAAAGAGCAATCAACAAAAGACAAAATGCTGCAGTGTTGTCACTAGAGGCCAAAATAGGGATAAGGAAATAAATGTATTTTAAAATGTAATATATTTTGGGGGTAGGTGAAACCCTAATGTAAAGTGAATATTGGCCACACAATGAGATCAAATCTTGGCCACATGTTTTTCTTTTTGGACACTATAAATAGGGGTCTCCTCCTCTCATTTTTAGAGAGTTGAGTTGTTGTAATGACATGCTGCAATTTTTTAAAGAGAAATACATTGACTTTGGTGTATTTCTAAGTTTCGTTGCATGTTTCATGATTATTCTCTCATAGTTAGATGATTTAATTAGATTTTATTTATTGTTCCATTTCCTTTTAGTTAACCTTGGTAGATTTAGTAATGCTGTTCCATGGTTGTGAAGATTTTTGTTGTGTAGATGCCTTCCTAGTCCATACTTTTGACTATTTTCTGTTGGTATATGGCTGTGTAAAGTTAGTCTGGATTTAAATTAGAAGCTGCCTTTAAAATTTTATATTTGTTCATGAATTTACATGGTGAATGAATGGTAAAACATTTTCAGTCCTTAGAAGATAGCACAAAATTCATGATACTGTGAAATTTTTGGTTAAGTGAGATTTTGTTTCAATGAAGCTGTCCATAGTAGAGACCTCCATGATCACTGTTCATTAGTAGTTGCAGATTCAAGAACCTTCCCTCTTCCCTGCTCTTTTCCTTTTTTTAAATAAGTAACCTATGCTAAGGTTTGTTGCACATTGTAAAGCTAAATTCAAAGATAACATGGAGTTCAAGACTATTGTTTGAACCTATAGCAAACGTACAACAAATTTCATCTTTAAAACTTTATTTGCAGATCCAACTTTCTTCCAGCCTAACTTTTGTAAGTTTACGTTGACATGATTACCAGCAAGATCACATGAAAAAACTGAGATATTCACAACACTATCAAGACCGAACACCCGAGAGACCTTGGGGTAGGATTTC